>CM056462.1:0-19007 GCA_029783895.1 Triplophysa bombifrons | reverse complement strand
GGATCTAAACTGTGCAGAGCTGCTGCGCTCCAGGAGTTTGACACCTGTGTTTTACAGCTTTATAAAGGGCTTTTATTTTGAAAAGATTGTCAAGCCCATGGAATCAGCTTGAAACAGAAGTACACTGTAAAATCACAAACAACGTAACAACATAAAAATAACCTTTGCATGAACATACAGTGATAACTGTACTAGAAGTCACAAGAATTACTTTGTAAAATAATGTCAAATATTACATTTTGTAAAAACAAAAAGTATGAATTCACGAAAACGCTTAATTTTCAGAGCGAATATTAATGACAAATATACACCAAACGTGGCTGTGATTTATGATGGAGACCTACGCTGGGAGACTGTAGGAGATCTTCGTGAGATTTCGGTGCCGCCAGTGGAGGCCACAAACTGTCAATCAAACTGAAAAGCGAAGAACATCTGTGAAGAGAAAAACAAGGTTTCATGAATGTAGAAAACTCAGAGAGCCTTCTAGAAACAAGTGTGTATACATGTCAGTGTCATTAGCTCTAGTCAGTCCGGCACGTTGCCAGATTGAGCTGAAATGCCTCTGCTGACGGGCATGAGATCACTTTCACCGGCAGGCCGAGGCTTGTTCATCTGCACACATACACATGTGTCTGGAGGTATAGTCTGTCATTAAAACATTCGAGAAGTCAATTATGGCTCAATAAAAGGGCTTTTCATTTAACGTTTGGCAGACAGATTGTTATTTTAGCGCTTTAATGACGAGTGTACAGTTGGTTAAGGGCTTATTCAGCATCACAGACCAGCAAAGTCATCATATAAAAACAAATGAAATATCAGAAACATTTATTCTGTGAGATCGAGGGTTCGTAACACACACAGGGAACATTCTTCATTCTGTGATCTTAAACTGACTTAAGTCAAAATAAAATATTGAAGCACGTTCACGTTTAGTGAGGAACTAGTCTTCACCCTCAGGGCCTTTGGAGATCACCAGAAGTTGGAGATGTCCCGCTGTGAATTAACCATTTTTTCACTGTATGCAAACAGTAGAACAAAACAGGATAAGCAATTTATTAAGATGCCTGAATTAAACATAAGTGAACAGCTAAAAGAAAGAAATAGACTACAGTAGACTAAATAAATAATAACAATATAGACAGTATATGAAGAGTTTGGTTCCAAAATGAGATAATGCAAACATCATGTTTTTTATTGTGTGTTTCAATTAATATCAATGAAACTAACTAACAACACAATAAAACACTATGAAAACTTGATAACATAATAAAAAACATGATTTTCGACATTTTGGAACTCTTCATATACAGTCATAGAAAAAATATCAAAACATTCAGTATTTCATAATGAACTATTTACAGTTATGTGTTTAGATAAAATGATCATTTTTGTTTAATTCTGTGAACTGCTGATAATATTTCTACCAAATATCAAAAACAAATAATGTTTCTTTTGTTTTAAAATGAAAACTAGAAAAGCATGTCAAAATAAAGGAAAACAAGTATACATATTCACTTTAAAGTAATACAACAGTCATTTATGTCAATGTATTTAGGAAAAGTTAAAAATATATATTTTGTCTGACAGTTGACATGCTGTCAGTCTTTCACATCGCTGTTGGATGACTTCATGTCACTCCTGAGGTTTGGTTGAAATTCAACAGACGCTGAAACCGGAATGATCACAATACACCTATACATGATTATTAAGTGAAGGTTTGGAATGATCTCTTATTTTTTCCATGTCTGTATATACAGACAATATATATTAATGTTCTGGTTTCTAGGCTTTTAAAAACCGGAGTATATTGAAGTCTCTTCCAAAGAACTTTTCTTTGTGAAACCTGTTAGATTTTTTTGTGATGGCATCAGAATCTAAACCTCTTTAAAGTCTTGACCATTCACAGGTTTGACAGATACCCCCACCCACCCCATCCTGTGACCCGCTAAACCGCCCCGTCCAGTCCAGCAGGACCAGAGACACGACTGAGCTCATGCTTATCACACACCAGATTCACTGAGAGGAGGCGGAGTGTGTGTGTGTCTCTGTGTGTGTGTGTGTCTCTGTCTGTGTGTGTGTGTGTGTGTGTCTCTGTGTGTGTGTGTGTCTCTGTGTGTGTCTGTGAGTGTGTGTGTGTCTCTGTGTGTGTGTCTCTGTGTGTGTGTGTCTGTGTGTGTGTGTGTGTCTCTGTCTGTGTATGTGTGTCTCTGTGTGTGTGTCTCTGTGTGTGTGTGTCTCTGTGTGTGTGTCTCTGTGTGTGTGTGTGTGTGTCTCTGTGTGTGTTGGTGTGTGTGTCTCTGTCTGTGTGTGTGTGTGTGTGTCTCTGTGTGTGTGTGTGTCTCTGTGTGTGTGTGTGTGTGTGTCTCTGTCTGTGTGTGTGTGTGTGTGTCTCTGTGTGTGTGTGTGTCTCTGTGTGTCTCTGTGTGTGTGTGTGTGTCTCTGTCTGTGTGTGTGTGTGTGTGTGTCTCTGTGTGTGTGTGTGTCTCTGTGTGTGTCTGTGTGTGTGTGTGTGTCTCTGTGTGTGTGTCTCTGTGTGTGTGTGTCTGTGTGTGTGTGTGTGTCTCTGTCTGTGTATGTGTGTCTCTGTGTGTGTGTCTCTGTGTGTGTGTGTCTCTGTCTGTGTGTGTGTGTGTGTGTGTGTGTGTGTGTGAGTGTGTGTGTGTGTGTGTGTGTGTGTGCTTGTGCGGGGTCAACAGGTACAACGAGAAGTTCAGAAAGTCAGCTTTACATTTACATTTAGCACAGACACGTCTACACAACTAGCCCACATGTTGTCAAATAACTCAATCTAAATGTAGAAGCAAACAAGCATAAACACGCAAGAGAACACAAGTTAAACCTCTGCTTAAGGAAAAGTGATTAACAAAACAAATTAAACTTTATTTCTTTCTAAATCGCACAATTAGAATCCTGAAAACTGTGTTAACTTTCAGTGCATGTGCACATTTATACATCACACCCACATGACAACAGCACGGATTCTAGTATGTCGTGAATGTCTACGCTAATGTGTGTCCAAATATTTTGATTTACTTATTTGTATTTCTTTAAATGACCAATATGCCATCGGCAGTACACATGAATGTACACGGCAGTGAATGTCAAGAGGAATCTTGTGTCCGCGAGATCCGTGCAAACGCGTCACCAGAATTCCCCATCACATGCCATCCTCATTTAAACAACATGGATGTTAAAGGAGTGACGGCACACAACCTTGAGATGATATATGGAGCGAGATGCCATGAATACCCATCCCACATGTAGATCTCACCGGAGACGCAGCGAGCTGCTAATCCGAGCAGGTGCCGATGGAGGCAGAAGCTAATCTTGAGTTTCACTTTAATGTGGAGCGCAGCACACTTTAATATTGAGAAATCTACTGAATATCTGCCATATCTCCAAGATCTAATCACTCCAGAAGCACTTTCCCTTCCAGTTTTTATTATCTTCGCATGAAATAAAATGTAAGATGTTTGTTCTGTCTGCACCAGAATCTATATTTTAAATGAGTAGAATGTTGATATCATGTGATTGTGATCGTAGGATGACGTCTGGCTCAGACTCACCTGTCCCGGGTGAGGCGCTGGATGACCCTCAGGCCCTGAAGGACACACACGTGGCCCTCCAGCTGTTCAGAGCTCTGCTGGATCTCAGCGTCTGTGGACACACGCTGCAGGAGAACATCAGCGAACATGCCGTAGCCATCCTGAACCACAGCACACAACCTGAACGAGAAACAGAGAGAGAGAGAGAGAGAGGTTTACATATCGCCTCCTTTCAAAGGACTAGTGAAAAAAACACAAGAGATTTTTAAAAATGCTCTGAACTGAAAACTGTCGGTCTCTATTGACTTCTATTGTAGGGACACAAAACCAATGAACGTCAATGGGGACCAATAGTTTTCTGTTAACTACATTTTTCTAAATATCTTCTTTTGTGTTCTGCAGATAAAATAAACTCATACAGGTTTGAAATGACAAGAGAACGAGTAAATGATGACAGATTTTTCATTTTGGAATCATTGTTGGTATTGTGATATTGTGTACTTCTTCTTGTCACTACTTGTTTTATGTATAAAACTTTAGAAAATTGTAAGAGAACGCAAACATGTCAATAAAGTAGAAAATTTAGATATATTGAAAATTGAAAGTTAAAATTGAGAGACAGACAAAGACACAGAGAGCGAGAGAGAAAGAGAGAGGAAGTAAAAGACAGAAAGACGTTATAAACCTTTTTACTAATCAATTCAATAAAATATTTCAGGAAGAACACATTTTCTTTAAATAAATAAAGATGAACATAATAAAACAAAACAAGAACTGTACCATCAAATTTTATGTACACATTTAATAAAAAATCAGAAAGGGAAGAAAGACAGAAAGTCACTTTGATAGATAAAAATACCAATATGTGTATCAATAGCCTACAAAATATTTTAGTTATAAAAACTGTTTATTATTATTATTATAGATAAATGTGATTGTCTATTTAAAAAACACTTGTGACCAAGTGTGAAAACCCTCAGATTAGGCCCACAGTAGTTCAACATCAGGACCGCTATCTAATTCCAAACGTGATGTTTGTGTCGTGTTATTTCTGAGGCCAAGTGATTATTTAAACACAAGTATTTTAAAGAGAGTGATATTAGGACAAATATTAACATGACTAAAAGTTCCAACATACGTTTGAGTTTCCTGACTGTGAGATGAAAAAACATATTTATTATAAATAAGCAGCGCACGTCCGCAAATAAACTGCTGATGTGAGTCTCAACCGTACCCGACAACAAACACAGTCATAAACACCAACAGAGTCCACAGATGAGGTGTTTACACTGCACCAGACGACGACTCAGGATCTGATATATGAGGCCTCACATGGCCGTGTTTCTATACTCAACATCATCTTCTCCCAGAGCTCAGAGACAGTGAACCACAGGACTAAACAAACTAAATATATTTTCACATGACAGACAGTGATGTGCAGATAACCAAAATAACACAAGATGATTTTAGAAGTCATTCATTTTATTAACAGACTCGGTTGATTTAGTTTTATCTACAGATTTTTGTAGAAAACTTTGAGGCAATATTTTAGAAACGATGTAGTTTAGAAATAGAGTATTCTTCATGTTTATATCAAACTAAATCTCAATTGTAAATGTTTTAAAAGGCGACTTATTTGTATCGTATGTTTTAGTATGATTTGCTTTTGCGGCAGTGATGTTGGTTTTGGGACGGGGCTTTTAATACAATTTTTTCTAATAATATGTTTTTTCTATGGTTTACTTAATGCCTATTCATATGAATTATTCATCTTGTGAAATGGTTAAGAATTCCTGTGAGATCAGGTTGGAAAATCCTTTACACATTTTTTAAATGTTTACTGTTTCACATTATTGCTTTGGTTTACATGTTGTGTACTTAAAGGCACAGTTCATTAAAAACTGAAAATTCTGTCTTCATTTATTCCCTCTCAAGTTGTTCCAAATATGTAAAATCATTTGGAAGAATTTTTGCAACAAAACAGTTCTTCAATACCATAGTAGGCAAAAATGTATTTGTGAATGTCCTTGTTCTATGGAACGCAAAAGAAAAATTTTTGAAGAATGAAATGAACCTAACCGTTCTGGTGCTTTGGACAACCATTGTTATTATCCTCCTATTTAAGTGGCCAAGAACTGTTTGGTTACAAGCATTCTTCCAAATATCTTTCTCTGTGTTCATCAGAACAATGAAACTGATACAGATTAAGAACGGATGTCTTGAAGACTGAATTGATCTATTTAACCATATTTGTGTCTGGTACATAAAACCAAAACTTTGTTTGCTTCTACAAGCGCTGAAATAAATAATGTTTTTTTATCCAAAATAGTGAATTTCAGCTTATTATGTGAAGCTGTTACAATCCATGATTGGACAAAATTTCACATGATTAAAACCCGTAGACTCCAATCGTTAAAAAACATCCAAAAGACAAAAAAAAAAGTTTGAACTGAATGCAGAACAGCAGCTCTATGTAAGGGATAATGTACAAGCAGCCGGTTGTTATCGCAGAAATAAGTCCCGACAGTGCTTGTACATTATCCCGCTTATTACTACTGACCACATGAGAAAAAAACTGGACATTAAATGTGAATTTGAAATATTTAATTAGCTTATTTTTACCCAATGCAGACCTTCCGCAAGGAAAAGATTTAATAATAAGATTGAAGATTTAAACTAGTTTAATAAATTGTCACGAAACCTTCCCTTTCAGCTACACTCTACATCACAGTCGTTTTTGAAACATGCAAATTAAAATGGGCGTGAACGCTGTGAGAAGAAGGTTCTGGCATGTCTCAGCCATTGATAGAGAGAGTCGCGTCTTCTGTGTTAACTCCCATGGAACAGTTTTTTCACAGTTTCAATAGTTCCCGGAAATGACTAGTAACTTATGGAGCTGCGACTAAACAGACCAACTGAGGTAATCTTCTAACCCATTAAAGACGAAAGACATTTTATGAATACAAAATGAAAGAAATAAAGCATTTAAAGAGAACATGACTTCCTGCAACTATCTGAAGGCTCCATGAATCACGTAACGCTCCAGCGTTTTGGACTTCCGTAGGCAGAACTCTCTCTCTCAATGGCTCTGATGTAGTACATCGCCACATCACATTTGATGTTGACCAGATGAGGATTTCAAGGCAAAAATAGCGAAAAAAAGCAAGAAAATAAATAGTTTTCTTGACTGTAATAACTTAACATTGTTTTAAATGATGTGCAACACAACCAACATTGTGTACATCTAAATAAATGTTGTTTCGTGGCTCTTTAAGGTCAGAAACGACATTCAAATGTCACGAATAGGCAATTTGGTGGAATCATTTGTAAATATAAGGTCATTTACATTATTAAAAGACATATTTATATTTAATTTGTCAAATGATTTGCTGCATCCGTTTTGAGTGGCTGTTATCTGGAAATAACCAACCTGCAAATGTCGCGACTGGCCAATCAGAATCGAGCGTTCAACCGAGCCGTGTAATAAGACAATAAGACATCATACGAGTTGACCTCTGATGAACTGTGATATGAGTCTATCTTAGTCATGGTGACCTATGGTTACCTGTTTCAGCGCAGCTACAGAGCGCAGAGGTTAAGAGAGTGAACAGAGGCTTGTTTAGACCCGCGTGTGAACGGGAGGGGTGACGGCGCAGTAGCATTCTGCGGTACGGCCAGGTTGACATAAACATCCCCTGTCTCTACACCCCTCTTGTCTGTTTCGGACTTCCTTCACCGCAGCGAGACAGGGGGTTCGGTCTCTGTCATTGGTCAGCCGCTTTCAGGAATTTGTTATTGTGAGCATTCGCAGGAATTTGGAGCAACTTGGGGGCGCTTCCAGGAACTGAATCCATTGAGCTTGTCCAAACACACACACATATATGCGGAGAACGAACACACGCATGCGTGCGCTTCTCACACGCCTATTCAATGTAGGTACCCCAAACCCCCCTCGTTTCCTTCACACATACACTAAAACTTTCTCCGGCCGCTGATTGGTTCATGAGGAGTGGGCCGGGTCGCTTCCGGGTGGCCAGGACCAATGGGAGCGCAGCGTTTGATAAACAGGGTTGTAACCGGAGAGCTAAAGCACATTGTGTTCTGCTTCTTCTAGAAAACATCCAACCCCTCCTGTCCTGTCATCGAACAGAGAACTTCTTCAGCCTGTTTGTGCTGCTCTGGGTTTTTACTGGAACAACACATCGCCTCGGACCCGAAGTCAAGTTGTAATTATTGTCTGGATGGCGGCCATGAAATGCAACTGCAACAAGCGGGAGGACGTGATTGCAAACTAACAGTCCAAAATCCACAACACTGATTTTGTAGTGAGAGGGGTTGAAAAACATGAACGTTCAACATTCAAAACAGAAAGACGTCTTGTCAACAGAATTAATATTCTGTCATCGTTTCATCACCTTCCAGTCGTTCCAAATGTGTATAAATGTCTTTGATCTCATGAACACAGAGAGAGATATTTGGTAGAATGTATATAACCAAACAGATCTTGCCCCCCATTAGGAAAAATACTTTATCATTGGGGTTCTGTTGAACACAAAAGAAGATATTTTGAAGAATGTGGGACAACAAACAGTTCTGGGGCACTATTGACTGCCATTGGGTTTTTTTTCAATGGGTGTCGAGATCTGTTTGGCTACAAGCATTCTTCCAAATATCTCTCTCCATGTTCATCAAAACAAAGACATTTATCCACAATTGTTACAACTTGAAGGTGAGTAAAGATGACAGAATTGTAATTTTTGGGTAAAGTATCTATTTAATGTTACATATAGGTCGGGTAACATAGTTCAACAAGACAAAAAGAAAAATGTCGGTCAGAACATTTTGAAGGGATTCCTGATATAATGTGACATTTAAAGAGACAGTTCACCCAAAAAGAAATATTCTGTCTTCATTTATTCACCCCCGTGTTGTTTAAAACATGCGCGTGAATCTTTCTTTAGTGGAACACAGAAGAATGTATTTAGAAAAATGTCTCTGTGGTTTTGTGTTCATACACTGGAAGTAAATGGGGATCAGTGTTGTTTGGTTTGCAACATTCTTCTTGCAAAATATCTTCTTTTGTGTTCTGCAGAAGAAAGAAAGTCATACAGGTTGGAAATGACACGAGGACAATGTTTGGGTCTCTTTAAGAAACATTAAAAACAGGTTAAGAAAATAAGCATATTCTATAACGAACCAGCAAGTTCTTTCATTTTTTTAAAAACAAAATTTCAACAGAAAATGTCAAGCGGTGCTTGTCTGTATCTTCCGTCAAAACATATCCTAAACTCCTAATGTTCAAATGATTCCCGTCTTTGCAAACACCTACAATAAATGATACAGTGACCCACAACACAGAAACACAATCTAAAGCCAAATCTGATTTCATGTTTTCCTGCCTTCAGTGGCGTTTCAAGCATTGGTGTGCTGTTTTATTTACAGACCGAGCTCCATACGTTCACCAGGAAGGAGTAATACAGTACGTTTCTTCAGGTCAGGCCACAGCGTCCTCCCTCACGCTCCCCATCACTCTGAGACATGTTGTTTTGTTGTCCCAAACGCACGTGGTTGTGTTGATGACGGGAGATGGAAAAAAGCGGGTCACTTGACCGCTGTCGGTAACTGGAGCCCCATCAGACACTGCAGTATGTGTGTTGACTGGAGGATCATGTCGTCGCCCACCGGACTCAACCCACATACACACTATATATACATTTGAGAATCAATAAAAGGCTTTGAGATATAACACAAAAGAAGATATTTTGAGAAATGTCTCAGTGGGTGTTGTGTTCGTACAATGGAAGTCAATGGGGACCATGTTGTAACGTTCTTCAAAATATCTTCTTTGTGTTTTGCTGGAGACGGAAAGTCCTACAGGTTTGGAATGAGTATGTTATGTTTGTGTGTGTGTGGGGGGGGGGGGGTGAGCTAGCACTTTAGAATGTGACTATTTTCATTCCGTTTATGTACACAAACAATGTTTACCTCTGCCCAGAAAAGCTCTGGACAAACTTCGCACAGAGTCAGTCAATGGTGCCATCCCATAATCGCTCCCTTCTCGACTCACTGCTTGTCTTGGCAAACGTTTTCAAACTAAGTGTATGAATATGAATTTGCGTGTTCGTGTTTTAAGCAGATGAATGATAAACAGGCGCCCTCCGTGGAGCGTCATGTTTCTCGGCCCAGCGCGAGCCCGATGAGGTCAGCAATTCTGGAAAGAAGATATTTCGAAGAACGTAGACTTTTTCATTGTATGGACACAAAACCACTGAGACATTTCTCAAAATATCTTCTTTTGTGTTCTGCGGAAGAAAGACTCACACACAGGTTTTGAATGAAATGAGTGTGAATAAATGACAGAATTATTATTTTTTATTTTCTTTAAACATTTACTGGTGCTGTTGGATTAGGACCAGAGTTCTAACATCGCTTTTGTTTGCTCTGCACGTCACAGCTCTCCTGCTTTCTCTCTTTTTTTTGCTTCTTTTACAAGCGTGTGGCCATGGATCACTGACATCGCTGGGCTTGATCACAGATGTTTGTAGAGTTTTACCATATGGCCCGGAGAGCTGTGAACGAGAGCGAGTACTTTGTGTTCTGGGAGGGGTTGTTTAGTTAGTCATTGACAGAATATGGAGCAAAAGTTGCTCGGTCTTTATTTATCACTCTCTAGCAGATTGACCTCTTGGAACTTCGCTCGTGGTGTTTAGAACACACAACAGCTTTATTATAAGCTCGTCACAAACACATTGTGTTCCTGGCACATCACGTGAAACTGCTGCACGTAATGTACCGTACACGTGTGTTTGGCATCAAAACTATTTACGTTCATATCGATCGCAGAGAAATCAGGTCGCTGCATGATTCACACACGTAACAATTTTCTCCAGCACTTTTTTTTCCATTCCATTCTCTACCGCTTATCCGAACTACCTCGGGTCACGGGGAGCCTGCGCCTATTCTCCAGCACTTTCTCAAACTAATTTTATTGTTCTACACATGTTTTAGGAAGCAAACTAATTACTGGTTTGCTAAACTGGTTCGACTGGTTACTGGCAAAGGAGAGTCGGTGGTAAACATGTCTCTTTTACCAGACCTTGCCGGTCAAAGACTTACCTGTGATCCTGCCACAGATTCAAAACGTTGTTTGTCTGTTATTGTTTTTAACATAATAGAATACAAATGAAAAAGAAATGCTAACTTGGTTAAAGTTTTCAATGATAAATGTACATCATTCACTTGTGTTAAAGGGACAGTTCACCCAAAAAGTTATATTCTGTCATTAACTACACGCCCTTTTGTCTTTTTAAACCTGTTTGACTTCCTTTCTTCCACAGAACACAAAAGAAGATATTTAGAAGAATGTTGGTAACTGAACAGCGCTAGAACCCATTCTAAATTCACAAAACTAATGGAAGTCAATGGTTACCGCTGTAGTTCGGTTAAAAACATGAACATTCTTCAACATATCTTCTTGTGTGTTCTGCGCAAGAAAGTCAAACAGGTTTAAAATGACGTGAGTGCGAGTAAATGGATGTTTTTGGATGAACTGTCACTTTAATAAAGTCAACAACAACAAAAAACACATCAAGATCCAATACCTGCCGACATGGTCTGATGCTTGAGGTCGTGATGGAGGTCTGCCGGGTGTTCTGTGCAGGAGAGAGACTCTTTCAGAGCGACTGATGGGAATACAGTACACTCTTTGAACAACCACCTCGACAGGTCCCCCCTGAGACCCCGACGACCCACAATCCTCCACTGCGTCCAGAAGAGAGTCTCTAACACACCTGCGGTCCAAGCAGGAAGACTCTGAGACCTGAGGACGGAAAACGAGTCAACGGTTTATGTCGCCACAACAAACTTATGAAGATGCTCTAAGCAAAACTGATGTATATATATATATATACTGTTTTCTCAAATAAAGTGGAGTCTAAAAATAGTCTCAATTTCTCAAAGGTAATAAAAAAGGAAGCAATTAGGCAATTGTTAAAACGTGTGAAAAGTATGGGGGGGTGAAGATTGTAGAGGTCAAATCATCAGGATTTGGTTTTAATTAAGTTGATATTGAGATCACATTGTTGACATCTCTTCTAATGGAAACATTTATGAGATTTCTCAGGAGAAACATCTGAGACGCAGATGAGACTTAAGCTTAAGTTTTGGAGAACAAAAACAGACAAAATGAAGAGTGATCACAGAATTCAGTGGGGCACGTCTGACTAACCTGTTCACATGAGACAGATTTCTCGCTTGACCCTCGGCTCGTCTCTGACCTCCACAGGGAGCGGGTTAACTGCGGCGGTCGGCATTTCTCAACCGAGACCCCAGATCTCACACAAGCAACGTTATCAGTCTCCACACAAACTTTCTGACTGAAATGTGTGTTGAGAATTATGGGATACAGTTCTCCCTCGACAACCAAATTCTGCCTGAAGAGACAGAGAGAGAGAGAGAGAGAGAGAGAGAGAGAGAGAGAGAGAGAGAGAGAGAGAGAGAGAGAGAGAGAGAGAGAGAGAGAGATCAAGAGAGATCAAGAGAGAGAAATCAGTTCCCGTTATTTTTAGGGAAAATAAAAATGAAGCCAAAACCACTGCATGATTCTGAAAGACAGAAAGTATGGGTTTTAAAACAGAAAACAACATGTGGTGCATATGAAGAATACTGAATCTATTGATTTCTGTCAACGCTGATGGGTTGATAGAGCACAATTCACCACCTCCACAGTTCTCACACACATGCAAGAGTCGGAGAAGCTCTGCGGGTTCACCACAAACACTGTGGCGCTTCCCACCAGATGCAAAACAACCGCTGGGGACAAAAAGTGACTTCACAGATCTCACATGAAGGCACATCTCTTCATCAAAACAATGTTCTTTTCACTTGCCAACAGTTTACGTGACATACATGTGGTGGTCTTAAAACAATAGCCTCAGTATCAATCCAAGCTGAGGTAGCAATTCATGTATTTTCGTGTTTATTTTGTCAAATAAATTGTTGGTTCTTTTTTATTTTTTATTTTTAAGTTCTGTGTATTCTTTTTTTACTTTACAATAGAGGTATATTTTCCACATAAATAACTGTAGCCTACTTACTATAGTAAACTCCAATAAAATCTATAGAGATACTAGATACTATGGAGCATTTGAACCTAACTATTACCTATTTGGACGGGCCTGCCGCACGTCTACATTTAAGATAACAATTATACGCTCGGAAAAGACACGAAATGTGAGTCAGGCCTTAATGCTGGGTTCACACCAAATGTGAATAGTTTGTTATTTGTACCTTTATTAACAACCAATATTTCAGTAAATAAATTCTTTATTATTTACTAACAAAATGTTATGTAATGAAAAATATATATATCTGTCAAACTACAACACAATAATTTCAGGAAATGACAATACTATCTTTAAAGGGACAGTTCATCCAAAAATGATAATTTGTGTAATTTCATACCTGTATAAATTACTTTCTTCTGTTGAACCCAAAGAAAGATATTTGGAGAATGTGAGTCATTTTCAGTTCAAGGACACCCTTCACTACCATAGAGGGAAGAATTAAACGCTAGTCAAAGGTGCCCGAGAACTGTTTGTGTTCCTAAATTCTTCAAAATATCTAATTTTATGTTATACTAAGTGAAGTGAAGTGAAGTGAATGATGTCCCAGAACTGAAAATTTCAGACATTCTTCTAAATATCTTCCGTTCAACAGATCAAAGAAATGTATAAAGGTTTGAAACAAGGGTGAGTAAATGATGACAGATTTTTCATTTATGGATGGAATGAACCCTTTAAATGACACGATTGGAGTTTCAATTGCAAAGTTTTCTGACAAATATCTAAATATTACGCATCATTCACAATCATGAAATCTACATCTACACGAAAAATAAACAGCTAACGGATATAACCCAAACATAACAAACAAAGCATGTCATTTGCCAAAACATTTAGTAAGAATGAGGTGAAACTGGACCTGACAGTCAAAAATCTGACTACACAAGACTAGTTTCAACATCCTCGGCACAGATGTTTTAATAGTATTGCTTTACAAGAGTAATGTGGAGATTTTAGCGGCATCTAGTGGTGAGCTCGTGATTTGCAACCAAAGGCTCATTCCACCGCTCCCTTTCGAAGCACTACAGTGACTGACACCAGACTAAAATGTCGTCATGTTTTTGCTGCTTTGTTAAAGGAGATAACGTATTTTTTTGAAACGGGTTCTGTAGAGAAGTTTGTCCCTTTAGGGCTACTGTAGAAACAACATGGCGACTTCAGTGTAAGGAGTCCCGCGGTTTATGTAGATAGAAAAAACTCATTCTAAGAAAATAAAAACATTACGCTTCATTATGGAAGGTCTTTATACACCTGAACACATGGTTATGTTTGTTATATTGCATTTCTATCAATAGAATCTCCAAAAAATGACACACTGGACCTTTAAGGTATTAGCGCTCATACTATGAGAATAAGAGCCTGTAAATGAAATATACATCTGTACAAACATCTGCTGTGATCTTAACAGGCCCACAATGAAACTGCAGACAAATCTGATTGGTAAAGATGCGGAAAACCTGCCATTTCATGCTCAATGCGTGGTCAATAAATATTGTGAATAATCTAATGATGATCAAGCTTAACACCTTAAAATCTACAGATTGCATTTTAGCCTGTTCTTACGAGAGTAGGTGACACACAAATCTCTGCATTGGAGCTAAGGTATATTGTTTAAGAAAGACATCTGTGCCAGACAAACAAATCTCTGCAAAGACGTCCACCACGACAAGCCGAGGCTCGCAAGCTCATGTCATGAGACGTAACACGCACGTCACATTCAGTCATCCTGCCCGGAGAGAGAATCGAGCAGGTGCCAGCAGAGAGGGGTAATCTGAGTGAACCTTATGAACTTCAGACGCTGCGCTTCAGGCAGCCAGCGCAGACAAGTTTACACAGGAGAGGTGGAGATTTTCTCTGGCCTTCTGCAAACAAGACCTTTTTTCTACTTTCTGTCAACGTAAAGAACAAAGCAGAGAAAATTCCAGTCTTTGACAACCCGCGAGTGACAGCATGGAAAGAACGCTTAAGGGAAATCTGTTTGATCAACTTTGTTGAGCAAAAAATGAATAAATAAATGTAAAATACCTTCAGGCATAATTATGGCAATTAAATTACATTTTAAAAAAGTAAAAAAAAGATACATTTAAATATTATTTAATATCATGATACAAATGTAATAGGTTAACATGATATTCAATAAAATATAAACTTATGCAATTCAATTAAATAAAAAAATAAGAAATTAATTTTACAAATTTAAATTAAAACATATTTTATTAATATTATACATATATATATATATATATATATATATATATATATATATATGAAATGTTTGGTTCCAAACTGAGATAACTCAACATAATAAAAAGCATAATTTTTTTAAACTATGTTTTTATTGTGTAAGTTAGCTGTATTTTTTGAGTTATTATGGCTTAAATCAAAACAAACAAACCAACTGCAGTTTGATTGACATTATTTGGAATTAATTGCAAACTCTTCAAATATATATATTTATAAAACAACATGTGCAATACTTGCTAAGGCGCTTAAATGAAAGTTACCTATTAAGAAAACTCATATTCATTCAAGGAAATAATATAATACAAGTCTGTCGATTGTACAGGAAACAAATTCTTCACACAGATTCTTTAAGCACAGTTCAAACATTGTCAAAGCATGATCATGATATTCGCAATAATTGTTTTTACGGAACGTCACAGCAGGAAGTCAAAGAACAAACATTAGAGACGTGTGTTGACGTCAGAGCTGACACACACAGGTGAGGGTGCGGTACAGGTGTGTGATGATGACAGGCATTTCCTCCCTCTGTGGGCTGTGTAGGACACCATAATGAGCTTGTGGAGGTGAGCTGGCCACCGGAAATACACAATTACAGGAATACAGGAAGTGTAGGCATACAAAGTCCCAATATTGTCTTAGGTTTATTTAGGTTTGTAGTGGAGTAGGCGGGGCGAGACCGTGGTTCGAGAAAGCTGTGCGCTCATTAACAATTACTCACCGGTCTCAAACCACGGTCTCGCCCCGCCTACTCCACTACAACGTTGTATATAGATGTTTTGGTATTTGTATATTGAAGTCTATGAATAGGATGATAGACAGTCCTATAAAATTTACACAACATAAAATCATTCAAATAATATAAGGATTTATAAACATAACAGAAGGCATTGTCATGTGGTTGTCCTTTGGACAAGTAAATTTGTTATTTTCTTGTCCAACTACAAATATTACCTGAAGATAAAAGTGTCATATCATTTTTGTTTACCTAAATTTGTTTTATTTATTTTTTAAGTTCTGTGTATTTTTTTTACTATACAATAGAGGTATACTTGTCCACATAAACAACTGTAGTTCACTTACTATAGTAAACTGAGATAAAATCCCAAGATACTATAGAGCATTTGAACCTTACTATAGTAATCCACAGTGTTTACTATCTACGTACTACAAGCGTCACTATAAAAGTTTAACTATTTCCATCTCGCCTGCCAGGCATATACATTTAAAATAACAAATATGCTTTCGGAAAAAATGCGAAAAGTGAATCGCCACTTAATGCTGGGTTCACACCAAATGCGAACAATTGCGTTCCACGCTCTTTATAACTCGTGTCAATAGTTCGTTAGTTTCACATAAGTGACGCCATCTGACAAATCTTTTCGACCTTTGGCGTACCGCCTGCCGTGAGTTTGCGTCTATACGCATCTTAGCATTGCCTTTTATGTAATTTGCTTACACAAAACGTTTAATTTGTGTTAGGTGTGAACCCAATGTACGTTATATGGACTCAATGCGTCGGCCATTGATAATTGTCACACACGAACAAGCACAACCACTACACACACAGTTCACACAAACTGATACTTTTTTAAACTGAAACTAGTATTTTTTGTCTTTTGCGTGTGCAAGTTCGTTATTTTAATAAGGATTCACATTTTGCATCTTTTCCGTGCGCATATTCGTTATTTTAAATGTAGACGCGGCAATAAATAATGTTTAAAAAGTGTCCCAGGATGCACCTCAAAAAACTCTTTGTCACATTACTTTACATAAATACATTAACAAATCTACGCCTAAAATATTACAATTTCCGTTTCTATATCAATGTCTTTATCAACTCGCCATATGTTTGTAAACAGAAGTGATGGATATAAGGAAATATGTTGTCTGCTGCACATTTGGGGGCAGAATTGGAATCAATCCAATGGACTTTCCAGGGGAAAATGAACTCTTGGACTTTCCAGGGTCAACTGCGCCTGCCCTTAAAGCAAACACTCCGCAGGGGGAGAGAGAACGAGAGAGAGAGAGGAGAAAGCGTGCCAGTAACACACTGTGCTGCATGTGTTTCTCATTCCTCTCTCTGGCCTGTGTCACAGCTATTGTGATCGCTGCCTAACTCTCCTCGAAAAAATAACCCAGAGAGGGAAAAAAGGCGGAGGGAAGAAAACGGATCCAGCCATGTTTTTTCCCGGCTTGCTGGAAATGAGCTCAGAGCTGCCAGGAAGAGGTATGCGGGCCATTCCCTGGAGCCGAGGGAATGACGTGGGAGCAACGCTTCATGGGGGCGATATGAGGGGGCGTGGCTTCTGTCGTGTGCTCTGGATGGATCCGTTGATCGGTGGTCCCCCCACACAGCTGGAGTCTTGCTCTTCTGTGCCTCTCACCTTCAGCCCCGCGGGCCTCCCGAGAGAAAGACAGAGCGCTCTTATCAGCTGTGTGCAAGACACATCGATGCACACGGCAACCTGTACTTATTTAACTGAGATTCTTTATAAATCACAAACACCAGCGCAGATGATGCAGAGAGATTGGAACAAATGAACGCTGTTTGATGAACGTAACTCAAAACTTTTTTTTCATGAAACTTAAGAATATAAAAACGAGAAAGGAAGTTTAACTACACACGAAGTTTAGAAAAGCAAAGGAATATTTTCAAAACACACAAACCCTGGAGACCAAGAGTCATGTCAATATTTGTTATATCTGATTTCAGTGTGTTTAAACATGCTTGTGTGCATAAAAAGGAGGAGGTAGATAAAGATCACTAAAGATAAAATGTGAGCCAATCACATCGCAGTGATGCCGAACTCTTTTGGGTTAATTCAAATCCTTCAACTTTATGGTAAGTTCAATCAAAAATGAAATTCTGTCTTTTCAGACTGTTTTTCTTCTGCAGAACATAAAAGGAGATATTTTGAAGAAAGTTGGTCACCACACAACATTGACCCCCATTAACTTACATGATATGAACACAAAACCACGTTTCTCCAAATATCTTCTCATTAAGTCAAGTTTTGATTGAAACAAAGTGTGCAATAGTATTAGCGATGTGTTTAATAAAATATGAATCATCATCAGATGATATTTTGCTTGCACACGGTTGTTTATAAATGAAATGTAGAGGGCTCTACCAGGGGGGGTAGATGTGGACGATGTCTCCAGGTGTGGGTTGAAGCTGGGCGGCCGTGTCTTTGCTGAACAGCGCTACACACTTCTCATTCTCCGGCAGTCTGTAGCACAGGCCGGCATGCATGCCACATTCCTCCCGAACTCCCAGAATCCTCAGCGCCAGGACACCTGGCCTATCAGCTAGGGGCAGAAAGGTGTAATATGTCTAAATCACAATTTGAGATATGAAATGGAATGATGTTCTTACTGTCATGAATGAAATATGAATTAAGCACAATATAATATGAGCAGTATGTTTTGTGTTAACGAGTTTACATACTTGACAAAACCAACGAGGTATGAAGTTCTACAATTACATGTAAAATCGAAACGGGGGCTCAAGACAGAACAAGCATTAAAATACTCTTTGAGATTAAAAAAACAAAGATTGTAATTCACTAATATTGAAGGAACACAAAACCTCAGAGACATTAAATGTTTGCAAAACACCGAAGATATGATACAGGACCAATAAATGAATACCACACTGCAAAAAATGACATTCTAACTAAGCATGTCTTGTTTTTATTAAAAACATCTCAAACTTCTTAAATCAATATACAATTACTCGACCAGAAAAGAGACCTAAGATATTTGGTCTTGTTTTATGAAAAGTAATACAAGAAGTAAGAAAATTTATAATAAAAAACTTGAATTTAGTTTGACCTTTTTCTCAAGTAACTAATTCAAGTCTATTTTTCTCATCCCATTGGCAGATTTTAAGATTTACAGACTATAATCTCAAATTTTTCTCTTTAAAAAGAGACCAAATATCTTGTCACATTTCTTGTCAAGAAGGTTCATCTCGATGTAAGAAGTTTTGTAGAACAAATATCTAAACTAAGACAAAAGCACTCAGTAAGAATATGGTTTTGCAGAGCAGCAGAGGGTTTTAATGGGTTCTGCACAGAAAGCTTTTTTTTTCATT
>CM056461.1:22433773-22744499 GCA_029783895.1 Triplophysa bombifrons | reverse complement strand
GAGAGAGAGAGAGTGTGAGACAGAGAGAGAGAGACAGAGACAGAGAGAGACAGAGACAGAGAGAGAGAGAGACAGAGAGAGAGAGAGAGAGAGAGAGAGAGAGACAGTACTTACAGCTGTGTGTTCTGCTTTAGACCGGGTCACTTTTAGTGTGTACTGGCCACACCCCTTTAATGACCTCACCGTGCTTGTGTGCCTCACTTTATACTTCAGTCACACTTTAAATCAGTGGTTCTCAAACTTTTTCCTTGTAAGGCCCCCTTTCTGTAAGGTGCATCGCTTTGCAGCCCCCCAAATAAAGACCCAAAATCTTACATTTTAATAAAACCAAAAACATATTCAGTTATACAGTGCTGAAACAGCAATTCTTTTGGTCGGGGGTCTTATTTTTCTGAAATCTGTGACCCCTGGTTCCATTTTTGGGCCCCCAGTTTGAGTACCACTGCCTTAAATAATCCTGCTCTGGGATTGACCCCGCCCTCTCGATGACCACCCCTGCCCCAGCCGTGCATTTGCATAACTCCACCCCCTGTGTTATTACCTCACTCTGCTTCCTCTTCTTGGTGAAGATGTAGCGAATGAAAGTCTCCTGAAGCCCTTCCTGTTTGACCAGGAAGTGCCAGAGACGGCGGGCGGGGAAGGAGGGATGATGCTTGGACCTGATGAGAAAACACACATACTTATTCTTCAGTGCACACACACGCATGACACCGCTGGCTGAACACACGTGCCGATCACTCACTTGAAGGGTGTGTTCTCGGGCTCCAGCATGGCTTTGTGTCGCAGTATAGCCGGTCCTCCACCAGCGCTCAGGTCTGTGGGGTAAGTGTTGATGTAGTTGGGTGGAGGTCCGTCAAATTTATTCATGCTCTCCAGTATAATCTGCTCCCAGTTTTCCAGCGTCTTGAGAACAGCGTTTGCCAGAGGAGACGTCACCGGCAGCTCTGAGATGACACACACAGCAAACATTATGACATCTCTTCTGCTCGTGTGTGTCTGTATGACATGACTCAAGTGTTAATGTACCTGTGAAGTCCAGTCCTGTGAGTGGCAGGAACATCTTGACATTATTCACAGCCAGTTTCACCATCGCCAGACGGATCAGACACCAACTACAAACACACAATACACAATCTCATTCAGATTCACAGCTCAGATGATTTCATCTACAGTGTGTCGCCGTGTGTGTGTTTGTGTGTGTGTGTGTGTGTGTGGTCAGACCTGTACGAGTTTGAATTGGAGTGTTCTGTGATCTTTGTGTCAGAGAAGAAGGCATCATCATCATCATCATCATCTTCATTATCACTAGCACCGCTCTCATCCGAGTCATACAGAGCACCGCTGTCAGACAGAGGGAGGAAGGGCTGCGCACACACACACACACACACACACACACACACAGAGTTAACACCAGCGAGCTGTGACTTTACAAACACACCAGAGCCATAAAAACATCACTCATGAGCTCTCACTTTGGCCACAAAATAATCCCACATGCTGAGCTCAGGTGGGATGAATTTCTCTTTGTATGTGGGACGTGCAACAGGAATGGGCGGAGGCGTGGCCGGAGTCTCTTTAACCGGACGTCCCGGAACCAGCATACGCATGTTAAACCTGCGCCGCTGCCGGTCCACATCCTCAGCGGGAGGCGTTGGAGGAGGGGCCGCTGGAGAGAGAGAGAGACATGTCAATACCTGTTTATCTAAAAGAGTAAATAAACAGCAAATGAATTCAACATTATGTCTAAGACACACAAACTGATTTAAATAGTGAAATCTGAACACATCTCCATTATTTCATTCATTATCATTAGACAGAAAGATGTCCAACACACACACACACCTTCCCCAGCATCCCGTTGCACTTCAAACTAACCGCAGAGGAGTTCAGGAAACATAATTTAGCTTAACCATTGCCATAGCAGTACTACACGTGTGTTGGGCTGACACTCCGGACCGAGGGGGGTGGGGTTCACTGTGACTCATTAGCATTTAAAGAGACATGCACCAGAAAGGGTTGCTGTGAGCAGAGCTGTTTTTGATGAGGCAAGAAGGGTTTTGTTTACACAGCCATTACACAGAGTGTTTTTTAGCTAAATAAGTTCCAGACATTTCATGAGGACCCTAATAAATCATATCAACTTGTTGAAAGTGCCTTCCGATGAGTGCAGACTGAATGTGAAAATTATTGAGTTCATCACGTTCACATGTATGTGTTTCTACAGGTTTACATGCATGTGTTGGGCAGTCTTGCCCTCTGCAGAGCAGCAGCACCGTTGACCCACAACTGCACCCTCAGCACAGCTGATTAATGAGTGGGAGTGGCTACAGCTGAAGCTCCGCCTCTAGTCTGCCATATCAAAATATGTATTAATAGAGCCGATAAGTTGTCTTAGTCGTCGATTCTGATAAGATACAGAGCAGCTCCAGCCTTTGGCTTTTTATTTCTGGCTTTATAGTTTCGCGACGAGAGCACACAGAGAGCTGAGAGATCACACACCTCGGTCACATCGACACACACAGAGACACATCTGTCTGTGTGTCCCTGATTTACTCTCTGTCACATTCATATCACAACATCACAACCCAAATGTGCACCCACACACTACCAAACCAAACATAGACACAAAGATAGAAAAGAGGCAAACCGCACTGCACACGCACACACACACAGCAGCTCTCCACACACTAACAGGGACTGTCATGTTACAGCACAGGAAGTGCATCATGTCCGCATCATTTCCTGTTCCTGTGTGGAGGAAGTGCCTCATGTTACTCACAGCTGTCCCGCTGTGCTGTTTCCACGAGGACATTACCATGGTTACCTGCCTCAGTGTGAGGCGGACTTTGACTGACGGTCAAGGTCGGGGGTTCAGGGGTCGTGACCTTGACCTCCTCTGACCCCTCGGACCCCGATGCCCTGAGAGCAGCTAACAAAACAAGACATCTGACGATCAGCAGGGTCACAGAGACGCAAAATAAACCAATTGGCCCAAAATGGCAAACAAAAAAGTATTAATAGATTCATTTCTTTAAATGAATATCATGAAAATAACGAAGAGAAAAAATAATTTGTTCACAAATTCGAGTTATGAACGTAAACAATTGTTGTGAACGTTGACACGGTGTTCTGTTAAAACGTGACCTTTCAAACTGCGCCGTAGACTCACCCGGAGTGATGTCAGGTGGCCTCTTGGGTTTGATGATGAGTTTGGCCCCGCCCCCGAACACTGCAGCCCACATGCGGTTGTTGAGAGGATGAGCGGCCAGCCGGAAGAGCTCATTACCGGAGTGTGTGCCCAAGCCGTGGATCAGCAGACTGAGGTACACCGCCACCACCGCCTCACACAACATGACGTTCAGACGCACATGATCATCTCCCTGAGCACAGGCTAACAAACTGAGCAGAGACGACACACCTGCGCACACACACACGAGAGTCAGTAAATTCCTTTAGTCTTCACTGGAGACGATTGTGTGTGAATGATGGATACCTGGCCACTGTGAAGGAGCAGAAGTGGGCGTGGCATGTTCCTCAATACTCTCAGTGCGGAGTCTCCGCCTGTCGCTTAGTAACAGCCCCTGATACACCATCCCTGTGAACTGATTGGTCTCCGACTGACTGCTAAACACACATCAGCAGAAGAGAGTGAGTCAGTGAGAGATTGTGTGTGTGTGTGTGTGTGTGCGTGTACGTGAGTGTACCTGTAGCTGTGGCTGTCACACAGTGATTGGTAGATACAAGCTGACAATGACGCCGCAAGAGTGTGTAAAGCGACCACCTGAAGAAGACACACACAAACATGTATAAGCAGAAAAAAACACACACACTCAGTTAGTTTTTAAAGTGTGTGTGTCTCACCCGGTCATCCAGTACATCTGGGTGTGGCGGAGCCTCCATCTGGACGATGGTGTAGAGGATGTCGTGTATGTGGTTGCTGAGATGCAGGACGGGGTTGGCAATGACGGTTTTGGTGGTTGCGATGCTGGCCGACAGCAGGGGCAGAGTGGTGGGGAGAGGCAGGGGCGACTGAAGCTGCTTCACTGTCATTTCCTGTAAACACGCAAACAAACCTGTTACAATAAACACAGACATAAGAGCACACAAGAGCCAGACCCAAGCACCGACACACCTGCTGTGATTCCTGCAGGAGGAAGAGCAGCTCCATCCTGACAGACGTCACTCCTCCACCTTTGGCTCCGTGCAGACTGCAGTAACTGAGGAAGACTCTGAGGAGAGCCTGGTTCTTCCTCAGCCAGGCTTTTCTCCGCTCCGCATGGATCTGTTTGGCCTGCAGACGCCGTCGCTCCACCTGATGTCGCTCGTACGCTCCTGCTTCACCCCGAAACTGTGTGTCGTCCAGATCAAGAGATCCATCTCCACCCCACTTCTCCAACTGACCCACAGCCGTCTTCCCTTCAAACTGACATTTCACAACGTACACAACACATTCATGACCTCATTTAACTCCCTATCGTCAACAGATTGGCAGATTTTTTTGCTCGTTTTACCATGAACTTCCCCAATTCTTATTCTATTTTTCATAAAACAAGACAAAATATCTTGGGTCACGTTTCTTGTCAAGAAAGTGGTAGCCTCATTTAGATCAAAAAGAGTCAATAAAACATTTAGATTTGGAGACTCATGCACCGATGTTTCTGCAGCATCAAACAAACCTTGTAGTTGCAGATGTGATGCATGGCTTCAATCTCTTTCTCCAGCCAGTTATAGAGCTGAAAACGCAGCTTTCCTCCGTCCACCTCATATCCTGTGGCCAGAGTCCTCAGTTCTGTCATGAGGATCTTCAGACAGGCTCTGAACTTCAGCTGTTCTGCTATCACGTCCACCTCCGACTCGCCCGCCAACTCGTCACGCTGCAGGCCTGAGGCTTTTTTAACTTCCTCTTCCTCTGGCTTCTTCATCGTCAGCCCATCCTCCTCATCCTCATCGTCCTCGTTATGGATCCCCCAGTCCAGCTGCAGACCGTCATCCTCCAATTTAACCAGCGGCTGACTCCAGTCCAGACCGGCGGACGATTCAACTCCCCAGGCTGGAGCGCTCCAGTCGGCTTCTGCAGGCTTGCTTCCGTTCTCCTGCGGCTGCCCGCCGCTGACGTTAGCCACGGACGAGCCTTTACTCAGAGAAGACGCCTTCTTGGTGACATTGGGGATCTTGGATAGTACCTCGAGGGCCAGGAGCGGGCAGCCCACTTTAAAGTGAGCGTTAGCGGTGGTGAAGAAGAGCTTGCGCTCGATCAGGTTGATCTTGTAGGCGCTGCTGCGTTCAGATGTTGGAGCGACCGCCGCCAGAGACGACTCAGGCATGGCCAGATGCCGGCGAATGATAAGAGGATGTGTGCGTAAGAAGTTGTAGAAACTAAACACGACGGGGTTGCAGGATTTTATCAAGACGTCTGAAAGACAGAGAAAGCACAAACTCGATCATACACAGACAGGACTAATGTAAGATATAAACACGACAGTATGGCCATTGTTGTGTGAAGAACGGTAAAGAACACTAAATGTTTAGCAGCGACAGCACAGTTACGCAGTGTGACGCAAAGTAATTTTCCATTTGAGATGATAAATCTAACCGGGGTTCTCATCGTCTTCTTTATAGATCTGCTCCAGCAATGTATCCAGAGCTCTGGTGTAATCTTTCATGATCCAGTAAGCGATGCTCCTCAGGAACGGGTCGGGATGGAGTCTGGTGCAGGAGAAACCGCTGCCATCTCGGTCACAGCCCAGAACTTTCTCATACAGGATTCCTTTACAGGTGGAAGAGCTCTCGTAGTCCGCCTCATATAGACGAGCCACTATCATCGCCAGCTGAATGTCCTCCATCTTCTCCAGACAAACCTACAGGACATGACACACAGAGATCAAGCCCAGAAACGCTCGAGAGAAATCAATCCCATCAAGTATAAAGAAAACTAAACCTTTGTCAGGACAACAATGACTTCATGCATTATAATATTAGACATTTATATTTTGTAATGAAAATGAATGTTGTCTATAAAACAACATTTCATGCACATAAGCAAAACCCTTTAAAAAACCCTAAACTTCATCATTATTACAGACATATAATAATCATTATAATCAAACAATATGACCTCAGGTGATACTCTCTATTTAACTTTAAACTGCACATACAGTTTCTGGTAGCTAAGCTCATGAATATTTCAGAGATGTGTATCGTTTTCCTTTTAATTTTCTAAATTTGTATGTTTGAAAACGTTACCGTTCATTGAAATCAAATCAAATATTGACCAAAAAATTTGGAAAAAATATGTTGCCTCAAAATATAATAATACTATAATAATAATAAACAAAAACTAAAATACTTATTTATTCTTCTTATAATATAGAAACATAATAAATAAACCAACACATTTTAAAATGACAAAAACATATACTAATATTTGTTAAAACTTCAAGTAAAACGAACACAAAAGACTAATAATCTAAAAATAAAAGCTTATTTAAACCATGAATAATACTAAAATCAGAAGTATACGAGGTCTGGTCAGAAGTCAAGTGCCGTTATCGGTGTGTTTGGACCATCTGGAGTTTATCTGTCATGTTTAGACTGAACTGAAGCGCTCAGGGCTCACACACTCCTGACGTCACACTCAAACCAGCAGTAGACTCATCAACTTCCACACGGTCACTACTAAAACAAAAACAGCAGAGACCTCGATGGCATCTTTCAGGGATCCCGCCAGCAGAAAGAAGGCGGCCGACTGCTCAAATCGCTGTTTCCCCAGAAGAGAAAAGGCATTCTTCAGAGCCGCTTTCCTCCAGCGGTCCTCGCTGAAGTTATGACTGAAAAATTGAGTCATCTTCTCATCATGCTGAGACCTACACACGACACATCAGTCAAGACACGCTGAATAACATCGCCGTGTATGAGACCAGCACACAGTACATGTGTTGACAGAATAAACCTGTACCTGAACAAACCCCAGAGCACCGCTTTCTTCTTCATAGCAAGATAAAAGAGAGCTGCGTCCAGTGGATCATTATTCCTCTGAAACGCCACTTTAGCCACCTAACACACACAAGCATATTCATCAAAGACTATGATCATCATTAAGGGTAATAATTATATAAATAAATAATAAAAGAACCTTTGTTTTCTAGAGGATAATCGCATCCAGAATACAAGTTTGTGTTTATGTAATATATGTCGGCGTATTGTGCATATTTATTTTTTATTCATGAACACATACACATGAATGCATATATTTAAGAAAAATAATAATATAACTATTAATAAATGTTGATATAGAGTTTCATTTATTGGAAAATATAAATAAATGCATTTTAATATTTCCTAAATACATGTACAATTATGTGTACGTGTTTATGTTTATAAATATAAAACTAATATGCACAGTTCACAGACATATATTGTGTAAACACAAACTTTTATTTTGGATGCGATTAATCGCTAGACAGCCCTAAAAAACATACTTTACTATTGGAAAAAAGTAGCTGTACGGACTCATTTACATTAATACAAAAGCTTCACTTTCATTTCATGTTTTGCACAATAAAATTGAAACTGAAACTTAACAGTAATCCTATTAAAAGAAAGAAAAATTTGACCAAAATGGAGTGAAGTGAAATTTAATTCCAAACTGATTAAAGTCAACTGAACTGAAACACACACATGAATGTGTAGTAAATGTGACTTGAACAGAATGAATGAAATAAATAAGAGATAAAAAAATGTTTGGCTCATTTTGGATTCATAATGATGAGGTCACTAAACCATGTGACAGCCCAAAGACATGACATCACACTGCTTTTCGAAAAGACTGTCTAACGTCTTTCATGTGTTATTCTTGAATCAGATGCACACTTTAACTGAAGAATGAGTCTACAGCTCAAACTTCATCATACACACTTGCAGAACACTGCCATGGGAAGGCAGAAGACAGTAAGTGCACAGAGAGCAGCTACAGTCAGTGTTACCAATGATTCAACTCAGTTTCAGTGTTGGCATATTTGGAGTGATACAGTTTGGTCACGTCGTATCATTTCAAAGTTATTCTGAAAAGTAATCACTTTTGTCATGTTTGTTTTGTGTTGTGTTGAATGTGTGTGTGCCTCACCTTCTCCACAATGCGTCTCAGTGTGTTAATGTTTCGGATCCACCAGCCGATGCCCACCGCTCGCAGCTCGGACCACTGCGGATCTCCCCTCTGCATTGCGGGAATCATGTTCAACATCTCCTCCTCCGCCTCCGAGTGGAATGCCCACGCAAAGTGACACGTTGACACACCTATAAGGTGTAAAACGGCATCACGTGTGTGTCCATGTGCATGTGTGTACATGTTGGTGGGGACCTAAACTTGATTGCACACCAACTCATGGGGACTCGTGTCACCCTGGAAACCAAAATTGAGCTCCCAACCGGCACAAACGTTATAAATTGTACAGAACAATAATTTCTGAAAACCTAAAAATGCAAAAAGTTTTCTACGATCTTTAGGTTTAGGGGTTGGGTTAGGGGCTAACATATACAGTTTGTACAGTATACAACTCATTATGCCTACGGACTGTCCCCACGGAGATAATAAAACATAGGTGTGTGTGTGTGTGTTACCTTGATGCAGCAGCTGTAGCCTGTAAAGGGGAGGCAGTGATGTCAACAGACAGGTGTGTAACCTCATGGCCAGCAGGTAACGTAACCCACACTCATCTAAGGAATCCCCTCCTGCAAAAACACACAACATTGTTTTTTAAACAAGAAAATGTCAACACTGTGAGCACAGTCACCTGCCCACGTGTCTGAAATGTTCCACCATTACTCTCCAAACTCTCCATCACATGGCACAGTCAAACAACAAACAATACTAATACTAATACACACTGATGCTGATAAAAGCTCAAAAAGATCATCTCAGACCACAGTGAACATCACCTGTTAAAGATATTTAACAGCACACACATACGACACAATTCTCAAAGAAGTCTTATAAAGTATTGAAAGTATTTGTGGCTGTGCTAAACAAAATGAAAAGAATCCTTGGTCTTCAATTATATCAATCATAACTTCACACACATGTATATCAGCTGCTCTGACCCTGAACATTTCTCATGGAGAACACGGTGAAACGTTTTACTGCTCAAGAGACTACACAGATGTGAGCAACTGGTGACCTCAGACAACACCTGATGTACTCGCATGAGAGGGCACCCCTTCTTGTGAAGAGTGCCCCCCTTGACTCAGACACTGCTTATGGGCTAGCTGCGCCAGATGCCGCGGGTGAGCTATTGCGACAGCAGGGTCAGCAGACTAATTTCCAGTTGTATCACACTATCGAGTTGTTTTGGCTTAACAAAGTGCTCAGTAATCTAAAGAGAATCTGATCGCTGATATATTACTTTCTTTTTTTATCTAAAAAAACACCCATATTTGCCGGCCAAAAATTCTCCCTTTTCCATACAACCGTGTTGTGTTATACGACCGGACTCTAGTCTGCCAACCCTGGTGTCCCAAAAGCTCACCAGCGCCATCTTGTGCAACTAGCGAATCAACATCATTTTAGTATTGACTTTCTGTGTGTGAGCCATGATGTAAATTGTATTGACATGAACAGGGACAAGCCTGTGCCATTTATAAAAAAAACGATATACAGGCCAACAAACCTTTACTTAATGCACTGTTATTTGTTATGGTGAAAAAGCAATGCTTCAAACAACTATTGTATTTATTATGTGTAAGGGAGGGGCCTAGGGCACCAACAGAGTGTGTGCCGGCCCTGATGTTGTGCTCCGATGTGTGAAAGAGAAACTTATATGTTGATTATATCATTTTCAGTTTTATCATGCATATAGCTTTCTGGCAGGTTAGCCAAGCTTGCTCAGCCGGTTAGGTACAGCTTGAACAGATGAATGGAAATCTATTAAAATCAGCTTAAAAAGAACCCTGTTTTCATGTGTTTACATGAATGTGTTTACGGCTACGCAGAAAACCGACTTTACATGGAAGTTTAAAACTTGCCGGGTTTCTCGCATCCAGTGACGTCACCGTCGACAGTCTGTTTAGTCATTAAAAATGCAGCGGGAAAACAGTCAGAAGTTGTATTTTTATATCTCTTCTCATGTCCACAGTGCCTGCATATGCAAAAATACTTTTTCATTTTGACGTTTCCACATCAACTGCATGATTCCAGTGTGGACATTTATGCGTTATTTACTATTACTTTCGTTTGGGACTTTTACTATTGCGCTGTCAGACATGCGCAGATAAACTAAACTGAAAGAACACCAGTAAAGGCGTTTACATGCAGCACGAAATCGGAGTAATGGGCAAAAAACTACCTCTGTCGATCGGGTTTTGCTTATGCCGTTTATGAGCTTTCCCCGATAAAAGAAACATGACTTACACGTTATCAGCTTATTAAGCATAATCGGAGTAAGACTGTGCATGTGAACGCACTCAATGTCAATCAATAGTGATACAACACACTAAACTGTGTTCTATTTGCCTTATTGTAGCTCCTCTACAGCTGTTAAATCGTGCCATGCACAAAACCCACCTCCATCCCCAACTTCTAATCATCTGACTGTCTATCGGGTCACTTTCATTTCTTCCTGTTATGAATACTTAATTTGACCAATTTTCTCACCTTGACAGGTACTGATCCTCATTATTGACAATAATTCTGTTAAAAAACTGTTAAATTATTATTGCTGCACTCCGGCTCTGTTCATGCGGTTGGCATATGATCACACATGGCTTTTTAAGCAAGCATCTTTCTCCAGTACCGTGCAGATTGTGATTACTTTGACATGATATGCCAATCTGACTTGGCAAACCTGTTTTAAAACCATCATTATTTCATTTAGCGGCACACTTCAGCAGCTTTGGGTTTCGTGTGAGCCGGTAAACTCACCTGAGTACTGTTTATCTGTGGACCCCGTCACTTCAGCACTGGTGGTTGCAACAGTATCGGCGAGAGCCACAAGGAACATCTGCTCGAGACGCGTGAGACCCGGCAGACTGGAGTGCATGAGATGCGAAGACAGCACCTGCGCATGCTCGGGCCCGAAGTATGTGGGGCCGTACTGTGACAGGTTAATCACGCGAGACTTCTTCTCCGGTTTTTCTGCCGCAAAGCTCACAAAGTCATCGGTGGTGACGGTCTGAACCTGAAACAGATCTGTATACTGATCCTCCAACGGTTTCTGTTTCTCAAGCTCCGCCCTCTTTCCGGCTTTTCCCGCCTCCTCTCCAGACTTGTAGGAGTTATCCTGGTCAGCGGACAGAAGGGCGTACAGCGGAAGCGGGGGGATGGAGTTGATTTCGGTGTAATCTCGTCCCCCTTCCCGCCCAGCAACGATGGTGTCTTTTGCCGTGCTGCCCGACACGCTAATGGTTCTAGAAAGGTGTCTCCTGGCACCCCCCTCACCTGCCTCCACGTCTCTCACAACAGCAACCTCGCCAGCGATGCACTTCACCAGGTGAGCCAGGATGGCCTTGGCGCGTTTGACCCGTCCCAGGTCCATCAGCTCCAGAAGCTGGGTGGGATGGTACTGGGGGAGGGTGGGCGACAACGAATGAGCCGCCTCGAACAAGCCCCCATCCTGAATCACCGCCGGGGGACGCAACGCATCCTCGATTCCGGCGCTGCCCTCAAACACGCTCTTGGATCGCCCTCGACCCTCGTTCGACACAGAGACCGAACGACCTCCAACCGCGTCTGGCGAGAAGATTCTGTCATCCTCAGAGTTGTCTGGTTTCTCATCCTGCCTCCACTGAGCGTAGACCTGCATCTCACAGTCCATGCTCACCACCAGGATGCCATCTCGTACCCAAGAAAGAGACACGGGAAGAGACGGAGTTCCATCCACAGAGGAGACGAGGTGTACCGACCTCAGCAGCACCCAGCGAGAGCGAATGCCCTGTTTTATGCTGCCGCCCAGAGGCAGCGTGACCGCCATGCCGTCCTTGACCCCGGTCTGCTCGGTGACCACCCCCGAAATGCGTCCGTACATGAGGATGTTAGATCCCACCCCTACCGTCAGGATGTGCGACCCATCTTCCTTCGACAGCCAGTCCAGATGCACAAAGTGTTTGATATTTGGGCTGTCTTTTCTCACGAACAGATCTGACTTGGTGTACACGACCAAGTTGCTGTCGACGCTGACACGTGGGTCAAGCATTTTAGCAGGTTTGCTGAAATCGTCAAGGTGAATGGTCTGTTCCAGGACCCACTCAGATCCACCTGTCGACTCGCACTCGTAGATCGACACGAGCATGGAAAAGTCGTGACACGCCCCTCCTTCGTTTCCAGATGACATCTGTTTGAACGATATGGCGAGTCTGCCTGTGTAGGAACAGCTGACCGCTACGGGTCGGCCAGCGACGGACACAGAGCTGTCGTTGTCATCTTCCTCTTTCAACAAACTCCAGGGCTCCCAGCGATATGAACGCGCTTCCTCTGGGTTTGGTGCTGACTGATTCACTTCCACACCACAGTGCCAGAATCTGACACGCCCGTCAGAACAGGTAGTCACGAACAGGTATGGCGCCAAACACACCGGGTAGATGGAAGAGGAGCTCAGATGACCTTTGAAAACACACACCAACACGCACAACTTTTATCAAACAGCACAACAGTACACCCAATGTTTCATTGGCAATAAAGACAATAACCAAAAACTCTGCCCTCATGTTAAGGTCACATGACCAGACAAATATCAATTACTCATCTCTAGAACATCAGAGCACTGGGATTTCAGCCAGCAAGTAACTCATGTTCTGTTCCTTTAATATCAAATTATGTTTATTAACACTCTGACACGGGTAACGTGCGTGTGAAGTCATACCAGCAGAGGGCGTGGCTCTGATAAGCTCCACCCCCGGGGGCAGGTCTAACCGCTGACTGTAGACCAGTTGGGAGGTCAGGATGAGTTTGCTGGCGGACTGCAGATTGGCAGAGGATGAGGAGCGGGGCAGCGCACTATGACCTGGACTGATGTCAGGAGACGAGTCAGCGTTCATCTGACTCACAGGAACCGTCAGCTGGCTCTTGAAGACGCTGTCACTCACCGGCTCATCTGCAGTGGACAGCAATTATCATTATATAACAGTTCATTAAAGAATTGCGTTCAGATCACACACAATGCAACAGACTATGAAATCTGCCATCATCGTGATCCTCACCCACACACGCCTGCACAGAGCGCAGATGAAGATGCCACATCTGTAACACCGAGTTACCACTCGCATCCTTCTCTATCACCACCAGAAAGAACTTCTCTGAGAAGGGAGGAGGCTCATACTCTACAACACAAAACATGAAAATCAAAAACTTCTCCCAGATACTCTACAATCACACCAGACTTCATGTGTTTAAGATTCAAGAGAGTTAAGAAGCAGAGTTTCTGTAACCTTCTGCAGAGGGGAAAGTGTTAGTGTTGAAGTCGGGAATGTCTTCATGTGGTTTATATCCCAGAATAAAATCCTCCTGGAACACGTGAAGCAGCTGTGTGTTGGACCCACACTGCAGAAACAAACACACAACATTTACTACACCAGTGTTCACACATGCACGTATATAAAAGACCTACACACAAAGGCAGACACACACAAATGACAAATATCAAGTAAACTCATTCATGAAACACAAGCAGAAAGATTTTTGGGGGTAAATCGTTCTTAAAATCATTCTTGACACTATTTTTCGAATTCATGAAACGGTTTGTATTTTCAAAATGTTAGTTGGTCCCGAAGAAATATGTGCCTGCTCCATACCTCGTGTAAATGGTGCGTGAAACCGCACGTAACATGACTGATTACTGCATTTTGAGATGTCTCATAATGATATTTCAGGAGTTCTTTTGCTCTGTCTTTAATCATTTTATACTTTAAACTTGTGTAAAACACCTTGTAATTGTCCTTTTTACACAGCCGTCCAATCACAGTGGAGAAGAGTAGGGACAAACTCTACATTGACCCACCATCATACACCAAGTTAATATTAATAGTTCCTGCATTTTCATATTCAGTAATATTCTTTAAAAATAAGGAAATAGTAATAAATAGGCTAAGTGTTGCGGATATTCTAAATCACAGACACCAGCGCATCTCCGTAATAACGCGCAGTGCCTCCAAAGATTTCTCTAGCGCCACCAGCTGATCGTTTTCAGAAGATCACCAGTTATAATACTTTAGCTGGCTAAAAACACTTGGAGGACACCGTTTAATTGATTCATTTATTGGTAAGCATTTCGTCTATTAGTCTCTTATGCATTTAAGCAATATAATGTAGCCAAACCACAGAATGAAGTCCAGAGGATTCCAGCATTCCTACATATCTTATTTGTGTAAGGCAAGGCGAGTTTCTTTATACAAGGGCAATTCAATGTGCTTTGCATAAAATGATTGACAGAGAGAAAGAAGATGTATCTTTAAAATGCAAATGATTTAAGATCACAAATACTTTAGATTTTAAAAAACAATAAAACAGCGCTAAAATTGATTAAAAATGTTTATGGATTTGGCAGATGCTTTTATCCGACTTACATTGCTTTATCCTATACATGTTACATAGGTATTTGCAATCCGCTGGGATCAAACCCACAACCTTGCGATGTTAACGCAATGCTCTTACCACTGAGCTACAGGAAAGCTTATATAAAAAGAATATGAGCAAAAGAAAAAGAAATTAGAAACTCTACATTTGTGTATATACATACACACATTTGACTATCAAATCTGACGTTCACAAAGTATTTGTGAATCCGGAGGAAAGTTTTTTAAAGGGCCGCAATCTCAGAAAATGCACTTTTAAATGTTTATCTACCACAAATTAGGTCGCTAGCGTGTGTGCAGAAACACCCGGTAATTATACAAATCCATCTATTCTTCTTATTGTAATCTCCTTTAAACCAGAACAGTGTCACATTGATTTACGCCCGCCCATGATCGCTCGTAGACTCCGCCTTATCAGGGCTTAGGTCCAATTTCAGCCAGAGGCACCCTTTCAGCCATTCTCAGGCAAGAGCAGATGAAGCCACTAGCCAGCGACAAAAATGTCTAAGAAACAACAAATGTGTGCTGTTGTTGGAGGTAAATTGAAATAAAGAAGGAGGCCGGGAGGAGACCTATCCAACAAGCCTGGGTTCATCCTCTGCGACCTCGTGGGCCGGAGTTATAACTATCGAAAGTCACAGGCAGGGCGATGATGACTTTTGGGAAGAATTGACTTTTTTCGGATGGACAAACCAACATTCACCGGTCCATATCTCCGGTCCGGAAAGACGTAGAGAAACGAGCCAGGACTTGTTGGAAATTTCTGCACTGGGGCATACAAACGATGCTTACCGCGAGTCGATGCAACCCCTAGGTCGAGAGCTAGAGCTCCCGGTACCAGGAAAGGTTGAAAAATCTAAGCTCCGGGACACGGTGGTCTGTGAGTATATCATGGGTTTCACCAAAAAAAATATTCTCAAGAGTGGATCAGTACCAGCTGTTCGCGATCAAGCTTCATCTCCAGAAGAAGTGAGTATTACACATTGTTTTTAGAACCGTCCTTTCTTAAATAATGTGTTTAGCACATTAGCGGCTGTTTTTTACATGTTTCCGGCTAAACCTGAGACTTTACATTGGTCCAAAGACATGTGTTGTGTCATAATGTTAGTGGTTTAACTCATCGCGCCCAACGGTGCAGAAGACTTGTGACCGACTTCATTTCTGTAAAGCTTATTTATTACAACGAAAGAAAGTTATGGCAGTGTCTTTCTCGGTGAGTTCAGTGTTTTCTCTTATGTCCTAATTGCGATAATACTTACAGCAGATAGAAATAGAGTGTGCATTTGTAAGACAATGAGGTTACGCAGAAATTGCTACTCACAACGAAATATCACCTGATTGCTGATCTTTACATACCTGTCTGTCATATACAAGAACTCTGATAGCATATATATGCCTGTGTCTGTGTTTTATGTCTGTTAGTAATATGCATGCACATAATTAATCATCAATGGCCAACATTTCATACAGCATATGTTGTTCTATCTGTGTTTTTCCATTTAATTCGTATTTATGAACAAGGCATCAAGGTGATTTTTATTGCAGTTAGTGTATGGTTTTGGTTGGATAGGGCATTACAGACGTAAATGTGCTTTCACCCATATTTTTTTATGTCATCCAAAGCACATGTTTAAGCGCTCTACCTCCTATTTTGCATTCGGGGAGGGGAGGAGAAGCTCATTTGCATTTAAAGAGACACACACAATAACGGCTTGTTTTCCATTGCAGCCACAAATGGCCATGTTCAACATCTTGTAATGAAAGATACAGTTGAAAGAAAAAGTATGTGAACCCTTTGGGCTTACTTGGATTTCTTCATAAATTGGTCATAAAATTAGTTCTGATCTTCATCTAAGTCACAACAATAGAGAAACACAGTCTGCTTAAACTAATACAGCACAAACTTTGGAACTTTCCATCGATGACAGAAATCCGTCCAGGGCTGAGGCAGCAAAGCAGCCCCAAACCATGATGCCCCCTCCACCATATTTCACAGTTGGGATGAGGTTTTGATGTTGGTGTGCTGTGCTTTTTGTTCTCCACACATAGTGTTGTGTGTTCTTTCCAAACAACTCAATTTTGGTTTCATCTGTCCACAGAATGTTTTGCCAGTAGTGCTGTGGAACATCCAGGTGCTCTTTTGCAAACTTCAAACGTGCTGCAATGTTTTTTTTGGACAGCAGTGGCTTCCTCCGTGGTGTCCTCCCATGAAGTCCATTCTTGTTTAATGTTTTCCTTATTGTAGATTTGTCAACAAAAATGTTAGCATGTGCCAGAGATTTCTGTAAGTGTTTAGCTGACACTCTAGGATTCTTCTCATTGAGCATTCTGCGCTGTGCTCTTGCAGTCATCTTTACAGGACGACCACGCCTAGGGAGTGTAGCAACAGTGCTGAACTTTCTCCATTTGTAGACAATCTGTCTCACCCTGGACACATGGACATCAAGGCTTTTAGATATACTTTTGTAGCCCTTTCCAGCTTTATGTAAGTCAACAATTCTTGATCGTAGGTCTTCTGAGAGCTCTTTTGTGTGAGGCATGGTTCACATCAGACAACGCTTCTTCAGAACAGGAAACTCAAAACTGGTGTGTGTTTGTTATTGGACAGGCCAGCTTTAATCAACACATCCAATCTCATCACATTGATTGGACCCCAGGTTGGCTGACTCCTGGCTCCAATTAGCTCTTGGAGAAGTCATTAGCCTAGAGTTTCACATACTTTTTCCACCCTGCACTATGAATGTTTACATGTTGTGTTCAATAAAAACATGAAAACATATAATGTTTGTGCGGTATTAGTTTAAGCAGACTGTGTTTCTCTATTGTTGTGACTTAGATGAAGATCAGAACACATTTTATGACCAATTTATGAAGAAATCCAAGTAAGCCCAAAGGGTTCACATACTTTTTCTTTCAACTGTATGTGGTGTATTGTGAGCTGAAACTTTACAGAGACATTCTGGGGATACCTTTGACCATTTTTACATTGCAGAAAACACCTGGAATTGCGGCCCTTTAACCGCAAATTACTCAGAATTTACTCATATATTTATGAATGTTTCATGAATGAGGCCCAGTGTGTTTTTAGGAGAGACTGAGAGGTGTAGGTGTGACCTGGTTGGTGATGATGTCCAGCTCTATGATGCAGCCAGGTCGGGCGGTGGACTGCTGACTCACGATATTGAACACTTCACCCACCAGTTTCTACAAGAAACCAGACGGCAACACACATGAGACGTTTCATCACGCTGAAACATGTCATTACAGTTCAGTGTTTTTCAGAACATCTTACAGATGTCTCTGGATCTGACAACTCATCCAACAGTTTACGGGCGTCCACCACGGCCTGATACAGACGCAGATTCTTACCGTCAGACGCCACGAAGCATGCGCTTGCCGAGTTACAGTACGTTCCTGATAGAGAAACACAAAAACATTTATTCATAGTTAATAGGCCACTGCTATAATACCAGCAAATCCATATAATGCACTGAACGATCACATCAACAGAGATTTGAAATTGTTAATTTATTTTCAACCGTGGCTTGATTAAATGTGGTTTTAGTTTCACTAATCTGTATGTCTCTCAGCTGATGTTCAACTGACCGAGCACTGAGCTGGGGATGAGAGTTGGCAGCCAGGCCACGTTGGAGAAGGCGGAGGTGTGGAGTGAGTTTATGCGGGCCAGTTCAGACATGCCCCCCGTGCAGGACAGCGGCCCGATGTGATCAACCCTCCACAGGATCAGCTCGCTGTAGATGGCGTTCGGGTCGTGGAACGTGCGCGTGGCGGCGTTTCGCAGCTGTTTGCGCGGGAAGCCTCTCATTGGCCGGGTAGGCTGCAGAGCCACGCCCTCATACTGATCGCAATCCGTGCTTCCAGGCCCAGAGAGCGGAGTCAACAGCGCGTTGTGATGCGAAGAAGTCAGCAGCAGGGGAAGCACGGTGTGACATGCTAAATCGTTGAGGTGGAAACGGTGTCCGCAGTACCGGAACTTGTGCGAGACCGTGAGCACGTTGGAAAAGGCGGACTTCTCGGCGAACGTGACGGCCCACTGGTTGAGAGATCCATCCACGTGTTTGGACACCATCATGACGGCAGGGCCGATGACGGCGGCGAGAGAATGTCCGAGAGCAGCGAGGCCGGCGGACGCTGACGCGCTCTGGGGAACACGCCGCTCACTTCTCTTCTCCTCCACAGCAACACAGCTGTCTCGCTCCGTGAACGTGCACGCGTACATCATGATGTTCTTACTTAGAGAGTTGGCATCACCTGTGGGGAATGCCACTGGGATACGAGAGGAGAACGATACCTGGAAAACAGCATCAAACAGCATTGTTACAAATGTCGCAACATTTTAGGGTAACAACAACCGTTATGTCACTCACTATTTCACATCCATTTGACCTGCTGTGTTTTGTGCAGTTTACAGTTAGAAAGGTTCTCAAAGTGTCGCCTGACCATTTGGCTCGAGTCCTACCTGAACCTGTCTGAAGATGCCGGGGATGAACTCATCCAGATACTTGACGTGCCAGACGAGAAAGGATCCGTCGTTGGGGTGGATGGTGAAGAGCATGTCGGGACTCTTGTTCCACTCCAGGATGAGAGCCTCCAGCTTACGATCCAGCAACACAGAGGGAAGAGGAACACTGCTGCTGGAACCGGGAGACGAGGCTTTAGTACTGCCCTCCTGATCGCCCTCCTCGTGCTCCGATGAGCCTTTTTCAGACATCTCATCCAGATCTAACACAGACCACATCACATCCTATTAAACATGCTACACCGTCAGTCAGATTGCGGCACACATAACTGGTCAAGTGTCCGTACCAAAGTCAAACTTGCCGCTGGCGTCCTGCTCGAAGTCGTCTGCGCTCTGTTCCAGGTGCTGCTCGGAGAGTTTGCGCAGTTGTTGCATGAACAGGTCCATGGAGGTGGTGAAGCTCAGATCTTTATTATTCAACCAGTGAACCACAAAGCCGTCCTCAGAGAAGAGTCCGGATCCAGCCAGGGCTGCTGGGATATCTGATGACAGAGAGAACCGTCACCACGCTGTCTGAGCGTGCGCACACGCGTGTGTGTCTGTGCGTACGCACCTGTGTTTGGGTTGATGCTGGCCGAGATGTGGAAGTGGCAGAGGGCGTTGGCGAGGTGTGAGATGTGCCGGTGGGTTTCGTGAGACCCCAGCTGACTCGGCAGAAGCTCGGTGTGGGCGACTAGGGCGGATGATCTCCTCCGGCCCCTGCGCAGATGCTTGAGGTGATGGATCGACTGAACACAGACGCAAACCGTTATTACTTACACTCCAGAATTCATGAACAGCTACAGTGAAAAGCTTTCTGTCACTTCATAAAAACAGGACACATTCCATGACTCCTCCCCATTTTAAAATAGCCAAAAGCACTCGGTTAACCTCAGAAAGATCCTTAAATTAATATTGGCTGATGTGATAGACTTTAACTTTTGAATATTTATATATTCTATATGTGGCTGTTGTCAATGTTTTGAAGCACAATTGTTTGAACATGTGTTTTGATCAAGAGGCAACCTTCCATTCTCGCTCATGAAGCCAACACGGAAGTCTGCAATTCATTGACTGGCTCCAAAACAGAGCAGAAATCATTGAGCCCCATGTTAAACTCTTTTTGCAGAAAAAACATCCTGGTACAAAAAAAGATTTAGTCTATGTGGCTCATTTTGCCCTTTATGACAACTGTGAGGGGGTGAATTTTTTTATAACTCATCCATTTAAATTATATTAAGCCTTAAAATTCCGCATTAAGGGCGTGGCCACTTGAGTGACACTTGGTTTCACCAACCAGGCACCTCAGCTCCACCTACTCATTTTCGATTATCTGGGAATGTCAAGATGGCTCCGACTGGCTCCGCCCACTTTCAGGCTTCAGAATTGCTTTTCACAAACCTACGGGTGACGTCACGGACACCAAGTCCATGTTTTAAACAGTCTATGGTTTTACTGTTACGGGGACACCACTCTCTTGTGTTGCTGACCTCCAGAGCATGCTGTATCTTGTCTTTCTGAGCGAAGTTTGGCAGTGATGAACAGCTGGTGCTGTTCTCTGAGATCTGTCCTCCCAGCAGACTGTCCTCAGGGAGAAGAGTCTCGCTCCACACTCGACAGATACCGTCTGCACACGACGTCAACAACACGTTACACACCGAGCCCCTGCAACACACACAATCGCGCAAAGATCATAGACGAGAGTCATGACATCAGACATCATGAGAGAAATCATCAGTGTCTGACGCACCTGGGCATGTATTTACTAGTCTTCCTCCAGGAGAAACCTGTGACCGTCCGCGGATGAGCCAGATAGACGAATGAGAAATGAACCTCCGGAGCTTTTTTATCAGACACGTCTGGCATCACCACAGCTGACTTCCAGGATGTGGTCGGGTACCACACCTTCAGCAGAGAGTCATCCTGAGAGACAGACAGAGAAGTGGTGTTTTCACACTTGCAGAAATGTGTGAAACACGCTCTTTTCTTGATCAAAAATACTGACGAAAAAAAAATGAAGTCATCACAGATGTATGTGACTTCCTTGCTTCAGCTGAACACAAAGCGAATGATCATTGAAATTTCTGGGTGAAATATTCCTTTAAGACCAGCGAGTTATGAACTGAAATTAGAGTTAAATTTAAAGGGATACTTCACCCAGAAATGAAATTCTGCCATCATTTACTCACCTTCGAGTTGTTCCAAATGTGTATAAATTTCTTTGTTCTGATGAACGCAGAGAAAGATATTTGGAAGGATGCTTATAACCAAACAGATTTGTATCCCCATTGACTCCCATAGTAGGAAAAAAACAATGGTAGTCAAAAGTAGGGCTGCAACTAACGATTATTTTAATAATCAATTAATCTGCAAATAATTTTTTAGATTAATCGATGAATCGGATAAAAAGAAAAAACCAAGAAAAGCATTCATTTCCAGACCTTTATTCAAAAACAGAACTAAAATCTTTAGAAACTGCACAAACATGTTGCTCCTTGAACATCTCTGAGCTGTTATAATAATAATAAAATAAAATAAAAATGGACTAACACAAAAAACATACACATGTATGCTTTACATCTGCCAAATATATAGACTTTTTTTTAAATAAAGTGCCACCTGAGCTGCCAGAACAATAAATAATGTATAAAAAATAAAGAACATTACAAATCAGAAAATTTGACAGGATTTGTTTGAATGTCAGAGCTTGTTCTCTACACTACACTGCAGACACACACACATTTGCAGATGCACACACACGCAGATGCACACACTTTTGCAGACGCACACACTCACAAACTCTCACACTGACACACACACACACACACACACACTCTCTCTCAAGTTCACTTGAAGCTTATTCATTAAATTATTACCATCATTGTAGTAAGCGTAAGCTTCATTTATAAACCACATTTAAACACAGCTTTAGATGACCAAGTGCTATAAAAGAACTTTAAAATTAAATAAAAAAGTACAACACACACAAATATATTTGTCAATAATAACCTATATGGGACAAAGCACAGAATATACACTGCAAAAATTGCTTTTCTAACTTAGTAGTTTTGTCCTGTTGTCAGTCCAAATATCAAAAAAATCTTAAATCAAGATACATTTACTAGACACATGAAATAGCATAAGAAATTATGTCTTGTTTTCTGAAAAAAAACACCTCAAAATGAAGTGATTGTTTGCTTAAAACAAGCAATAGTATCTGCCAATGGGGTACGAAAAATAATCTTAATGAGATATAATTTCAAACAGAAGTTTTAAGCATCAATTCATTTTCTCATTTCATTTTTCTTGTCTAGTAATCTTGATTTTTTTTGATACTTGGACTGGAAACGAGAAACAAATTACAAAGTAAGAAAAGCTGTTTTTGCAGTGTATAGCTATACATGACAACAGATTGATAAATGAATGGTTCAAAAAAGGCTAGTGAATAAAAACGTGTCTTTATTCTTGCAATGCAAAGTGCAAAGTAACTACACCACCCCTGCTTTACTTCTGTTATTAACGAACTAATGCTAACTTGTCATGCTAGTCAAGCTGGATAACGAGTAAACATCCGCACCAGAGACATTACGTTCCTCACTTCAAAACGGAACAAAAGTAGGATTCTGTAATGACTTAACCTGCTGTTGAACTCCCTTCCTCCTCATCAAAGACTACCACATGTTTGCGTTTCAGGTGCTGGATCATTGCAGTGGTGCTCCCGTGTCATGTCGCTTTAGCATATTTTGCAGTTAACACACTTTTTCTGTTTATTTAGTGTGAAATGCTCCCACACATTGGATGACTTTGGTCGCGCGGATTTCTCTGCCTCCGTCATGTATCTTTCCTCCGCTATTTTATTTTTGCTCCGTCCTGTGTATGAGGCGCCGAACTCTGCTAGCATCAGTGCACGAGAGAGTCCGAGTGTGTTCACTCCGCTCCGCGCTCAAATAAAGTTTTTTTTAAATAATCAAACGTCTCCGTGTCGAGCGACACAACGAATTGATTATGAAATTCGTTGCAAACTCTTTTAGTAATCGATTTTAATCGATTAAATCGATTCGTTGTTGCAGCCCTAGTCAAAAGTGCCCCAAACAGTTTGCTGTCCTATATTCTTCAAATTGTCGTCTTTTGTGTTCAACCGAACAATAAAGTAATTTTTCCTACTATGGGAGTCAATAGGTATTGAGATCTGTTTGTTTATAAGCATTCTTCCAAATATATTTCTCCGTGTTCATAAGAAAAAAGACATTTATACACATTTGGAACTTGAAGGTGAGTAAATGATGACAGAATTTGAATTTTTGGGTCAAGTATCCCTTTAAGTCACCTGAATGCTTATTAGCAGTTTAAAAAGCAATGTGGTTTTGCTTGTTATTGCTAACGTTGTTTTACTTTCAGTTTCATGTAAGAAATCATGCTGGGACAGGGCACTGATATACAACACTCCAGTATGTCTCTGTGTGGTGTCAATACCTTCCCAGACGTGGCAAAGTATTCTCCATCAGGAGACCATTTAGTGATGTGTACAGCAGCAGCCGTCCTGAGATTAAACACACACACACACACAACGTGAGTCTGCGAGATTCATGAAAAAACACACAGTGACTCTTCATAAAGGATATCAGTCATGAGAGATCTCTGGCTCTGTTCATCTGAATCACATAATTCACGCAGAGGACGATGTAAGTCTAGCTTTAAGAATGGGCTAAAACACATCTCTTCCACCTGACCCATTAATACACACTTCTATTTCTTTATTACTTTTGCTTTCCTAAAAAGAAAATGTCGGTACTTAGCTTTGTATACTGTGACAGGCTTACTGAGACAAGTTTAATTGCAAAACGAATGGTTTCCTGAACACACACCCATCTACCGTTGAATGATAAGATATTTTGATGTCTATATGAATTAAGCAGATGGTTTAATAACTGACTTGCACTGCCAGACACATTTCCAGTCATTGAGGATGAGTTCATGAGCTCTGTCATCGTTCAGCTGACCATCCTCCTCCTCGATCAGAACGTCAGTGTTTGGTGGAGCCCATAACTGCAGACGCTCGGTGGCCGCCAGGATACGATCACCTGACACACACACACGCAGATACTGATGGACTCTATATGACATTACAAAAATCAAATCATACCAATAAAAAAAGAGTGTTCCCTTCATCCATCTGTGAAGGGAGATATGTCACACACACCTTGGGGGTCCCAGGACAGATTGTAGGTTATAGCACTGAGGAAGAACTGTCCGGTCTTCTGCCATTGATAATTCAGTTGCTTTAAAACAAAACAGACACTTAAAGTCACCATTAACTCATTCGCCGCCAGCCTCTTCAAAAAAAAAGTTGCGTTTTTTTACATTTTCACCCAACTTTAATGGCTCTTTCTTATTAAATTACTATTCCTTTCTGTTCTGAATGATGGTATTTGTTACGGCTTTTGTTATTTGTTCCATTGCTGTTTACTTTATTAATTGTTGTTCTGTTCTTATCAGTTACTGAATCAATTCTTAATTATTGTAATTTTTACAGCCAGTGAAAACGCGTCATATTAAAATGTTAACATAAGATATACTTCACAAATGTATAGGTCTTCCCTTAGTAAAACCATGGTTAACTTTCACAAGGGTTTACCTGAAGAGCAAAGTTATTTATAATTAATAATACATTTTGTAATAGTTTGGTATATTTATGAAACATATACAGTGGCACTTACAATTATAAGTCTATAGAAAGAAAGATACTAGTAAGAAACAAACCACGGTGATATACTCTCCTCTATAACAGTTTAGATAACATGTTGTTATGCTGATAGCTCAAAACTAGCGCAACTTTGTTGTTTAAGCATGATAAGGGCCGAATACTCTTTCATTGACCCATATTACCGTAATGACAGAAATAAGAGCGCACATGAATTGTTCCTTGTGAAAATGCGATCGATAAAGATCACCATTGATTTAAACTGCTTAAGTTAAAGTGTGGATCATAAGTTACTGCTCTGAAATATCACAGAATAGTAGAAATGAACAGTTTATATCTCATGAACACCACTTTCACAAGAAGTCTTCTAATGTGTGAAAGAGATCAGACAGCATTCACACAGTAAACATGACATGCAATACACATTTATTCATGACATGTAGTTGCAGTTGTAAAGAAAAACAAAACTGTTAAAATCCCCAGAACGCAAACAACATAGACAAGACAACATACTGTGTCGTATAGAATGGAACTTACCTTGTGACGTTTGTTTGGGTTGGAAACAATTGGTTCGAAAATACACACTGTATTTCCATAAGATGCAGCAATCTGTCAAAACACATCAACACAACTGTAGATTCACTGTACCAGAGACTAAACCAATGAAATCACTTCATCATCAACAATCTGAATTCAATTTAAGAGTCTACTACTAACAACCACTACAATCTACAAAAACATATATATATCTAGAGTTTAATATTGCAGATATAATCTTTCTGTCTCACTATGATGAATCACTTGTGTTTGTAGTATTTGTCATTTAGTAAGAAGAGCATGATGGTGAATGTCTAAGTCATGATGTAGTATGTGCTCTTACCCGGCCCAGCTGCTGAGAGCACTCCACACAGCCCACCTGTATGTTTCCATTCTGAGCTCCGGGAATAATCTGAACACACTCAAAATCACTGGCCAGAATCACGATATCACAGCCTGAACCGTACGCCTGAAGAGAGAGAAGCACAGAGACACAACTGTTGAGACTACAGACAACTCTTACATTTACTATCACCCCTTACAGGCTACTCAAGTTAAGAAAAAAGAAAACAGATCACACACTTAACAACTATAATACTGGATTACACTTAATATCGTTTTCTTTTTCCTTAACAACATTTTTGCAGTGAGTGACCACAGTTGAACAGGAACAAATGTAGCAAGAAGAGTCACATCAACACAACTGAGACATGACATGAGAGAAATGAGTCAGAATGCCGATATGTCCGTTCGCTCACATTACTCACTCACGCTCATAATGTGTTTACAAAACAAACACCAATACCAACATAGTGTAGTGCTCTTCTACAGATAAGTTAACACACACACACACAGAAGTATGCTGTCAGTCTGTAAACAGATGTGGCCAGATGATTATATGCATTCATTTAGTAAAGCATCTTATGTTTTTCTGGGTTAGATCTACTGCACGTGCTCAGTTCAGTTTTCTGACTGTGTTTAGAATGCCATGCTAGCATACTACAGTTTTTCTGCAACCAAATATATAAATATTAACAACCTGCACCAATACCATTACAATGAATGGGGAGGAATGCAACTCTCAATATGGCCGCTCTAGGGAAGGAAGTCCCGCAATCCAGTGAAATGAGCCAATCGTCAATCAGTATTGACTGAGGATTCTCTGGGGCGGGGCTCTCGTGAGGCACTTGCCAGCATGTGCGCATGCACAGTATATGAAGCGATCTATATGAAGGTGATTTTTAGCGCAATTTAAGCTTAACAAACCCAAGTTATGGTTCAGTGCATATCAGGTTAAATTATTGATAGGACATATGATGTGTAATTGTGATTTTTGCCAGCGATATAAAAAATATCAGCCTTCCCCCATTCAAGTAGATTGTGGACTTGCTATTAACTGCCCACGAGGCGTTGCAAACATGGCCGCCGAGTGGCACGACTTCCGTAAACGGACTTCAGGGCTCTATACTAAGTTTTTGCACTGGTTGCACTTTTACGCCTAACTTTTTTTCTTAGGTGCACCTTAATTTTCGACCGCATCGCATTTAACATTTAACTGGTTTTACCAGTTCACTTTTTTTTTAAATGTCCATATAGGCAAAATTTACTTGTAAATGATTATCTAACAATATGGCTACACTTTTTTATTGTCTGTCATTTTGACTGACAGGCTGGTAAAAAATCTGTCATTATCTATTATTACCCGTCACTATGGTGAAAGGTGGCGTTAGGTGGTAATTAGTATGTTCGTGACGTCATCAAGCTGTACTTATTTACACAAGGAAACAAACAAACATTACAGACAACAACTAATAAGCAGTAAAGCAAGTTTTATGTTGTTTATCATGTGCATAGTGTCTTGACTTTTGATCATCTCTTGTATGTCCGGCTCACATGAGCAGCAGAGCGGGAATAACTCCCTGTGCTGCAGACTGGGAGCTCTGTCATCTCACGAAAACATTGTATAAAAAAACTTTGCATGCCATAGTTGACACAGGACTGGCGGGAAATGTGCATTGATACTCCTTCATTCAATGACAGGTGAAGACACGCAGGTCGCTTCGTGAGCATATCACGCTGAAGGGAAACGGGGATTTACAAATTGCCCTCTTTGTAGTCCGCCAGAATGACGGGCGGCCTTCGGATTTTTCTGTCACTGGTAAAAAAATCTATCAATGAATTTTTGGGAATATCTGGACCACGGCCAATCAGAGGGGGGTCCGCCCTTCACTATCTCTGATATGGGCCTAATGTGTGTCTCTTGTTGAATCACAGGGAGACTTTCAGAGTTGCATAGACTTTTTTTCTCCCTCGAACAGCTGGTCGCACCGGTGCGACCTCTGATTATTTTTAGTCGCACCATTGAAAAATAAGGTCGCATTTGCAACAAAATTGGTCGCACTCTAGAGCCCTGGACTTTGATCCAACATCCAGATGACCAATGCATTTTAGTCAGAGCCAAGCGGCAACTTTCCGGTCTCTCTCATGAAACCAACATGAAAGTGACTGGCCGATAGAGACTGGTCAATGAGAGCAGAATCTCATTGAGCCTGATATTAAAATGCCCAACTTCATAGCAAAGAAAAACATGTTTACAGCCTCGTACCAAAACCCATCATGGTCTATATAGCTCATTTTACCCTTCATGACAACTGTGAGGGGGTGAATTTTCTGTTTAAATTATATTAGGCCTTAAAATTCTGCATAATTAAGGTTGTGGCCACTTGAGTGACAGGTGGATCATTGATCTTTGGTCATTACTAGCGTCAGCTCCACCCACGTCCCACCTCTTTGCCCATTTTTGATTATCAGGGAGTGATGCGTTGCCAAGATGGCGATGACCGGCTCCGCCCACTTAAGGCTTCAAAATTGTTCTTCACAAACCTACGGCTTACATCACGGAAACTATGTCCATGTTTTATACAGTCTGTGGTCAGAGCATACTGTATCCCAAAATGTAATGTGCATGACTTCAGCTTTCATTTCCACATTCCTATCTACCATCCATTAAACCTGACATCAAATGTACCATAACCCTTTGTTTCCTAATCTTAAATAGTGCTGAAGTTCCCAGGTTGGCAGCCCTGCCCCAGAGTCTTTATGGATTGATTTTATGTGCTCTTTTTATTGGGACGCAGGACTTCCTTCACCAGAGCGGCCATATTGAGTGAGCTCTGTCTTGTAAATATCTATTTTCTTTGACTAGACATCAATATCATGATGAAGTTTATAGTAATATGCATCTAGGGAACTATTACTTCAGAAATAATTTTGCTAACAGCGTAATGCTTTTAAACAAAATTTAGATAAATGTGCATCACAATAACAACATTTCTGGGTAAACAATGAATTATGCAATGTACTTAGGTCATATGACACGTTAAATAATGTTTTTTTTTTTATGTCATTGCATACTAACAAATACAGCTTGTGTCTACATCCTTACTATAACGCTGATGTTCTGACACAATGTAAACGATCTAAGACTCAATCCAGAATGAAGAGCTGAATGCAGCACCTGTTGTTCTGTGTGTGCGTTCTCTTCCTCTTAATGATTTATTAATGTGAAGAGAGCAGACAGCCACTGAAAGCAAACAAGCCTAAAATGACTCTCATTCCCATTATAGACATGACTGGACAAACACACACACACAAAACACAACACACTGTGAAGACTAATATGAATGTTTTAGTTCTGTTTTTTTACTTCCAACATGTTTTTTTATCTTTATTAGTTCCTTTATTACACCTTTGAGAATATTTGCACTAATACCATGTATCTTCATAGTGTAAACCTATACTGCACGTGTATGACTTTCATGTCATTATGTCATTTTTTTTCTTTTTTATATTTGTTTACATCTGCATTGAACTAAACTCATAAACTGAACTAGTATTAAATGTGATTACATTGAAAAGTGTAGAAAACTATTCTAAAAAAAAGAAACCCAAAACCTGTGTGTTACATCAGTTTATTTGTGTGTGTAACCGGTAGGGATGGGTACCGAAACTCGGTACTTTATCGGTCTCGGGGCAAAATTATGAAAGACCGAAGTATCGATAAGCTCTGACGTTAACGGTTCTGCTATCGGTACTTGAGAAATTAAGAAAAACATTTCCTCTTTTTTATTGCTAAATAAACGTTACCTAGCATTTTAACTGACCAGCCATTTCTAATTTGAGATAATATTTAAAACATTTACCTGCATTTTCGTTATTCGCAATCTCGCACTGCACGCGAAATGTACGTCCGTCCCACACTACACAGAGCTCGCGCGCACACAACACGAAAGCTCGCGGCGCGCATAATAGAGTGACGATGGCGGAGAGAAACAAACGTTCTAAAGTCTGGCTACATTTCACGCGAGTATACAGATAATGCTCGTTGCAACAAGTGCAACAAGACTTTTGCTTGTAAGAGCGGTAACACAAGTAATCTAGCTAAACATCTCTCTAAAGTGCATTATGTGCAGACAGAGAAATGGAAAGTTTTCGACTGCCTGCTAGCTAATAGTTCATCATCCACGTCCTCAGGTACGTATGCTAGCCTAGCAGTCTTCCTAAATAACACAGACATAAACATTGCATAAGATTTCTTTAAATTAGTATGTAATCATTTAATAAACGCACATCGCATAAAAAATTTGCCTACATATAAATCTTTAGAGTGTGTTTTTTTATGCAGTAGCCTAAATAAATCTTAAACATAAAAACTGCTTTCACAGTACTGCGTTTAAAATGGATGAATAATAATAAATTATGCTTAAGAAATTATAAAGCAGAGCTTACCTAAAAAATTCATTTGTAGCGATGAAATACATTGCAAGAGGTTACAAACCTGTATAATTATTATTATTATTATTATTATTATTATTAAACAAAAACAACAAAATCAAACAAATTTAGGACCACATGCATTTTATTTTAATTCTCTATGAATAATAGGCGGGTATCAGTCATCTTTTACCTGCATTAAGATATGTTAGGTCAACGAATGTAAAGAATACGAATGTTTTAAAAAGTGAAAAAAACTCCAGCTTTAGTTTTGTCTTTCATAAAAAAAACACAACAAAAAAGTACCGATAAGAGTACCGTTAAAGTACCGGACCGATAAGTGGTATCGATAAAAGTAGTAGTACCGTTAAAACCTTAACGATACCCATCCCTAGTAACCGGTCTTATCTGAACTCGCTCTGAGTGGGACTCAAACCAGCGATCTGTCCAACATGAGTGACAGATGCTGTAACAGGGCGGATAAAGGCCACGGCCTCCAGCGTCTGTCACTAGAGCTTCTCTTGAGGTCAGAGGTACACAGCTCGGACACACTGACCGTTACGTGTGTGCATGCTTGCGTGTAGCGAGACATCATTAATAGATGTACGGACACACACAATGACTCATGCTGTCTGTCAGTGTCTTCAGTGTTTTAATACACTCCTCACAGATCGAAGCTTTGAGCTCATAAAGGACACAGTGTGAAGCAGCTATCCCTAAACATCAATGGACATTCAAATGTACATTTATATTCATGCGCCAGGCATGGGCAGACACTTCCAGAGCTATACATTGACATCAGTACGTGTGCAGATTAAACCCCTTGACCTTTGTGCTGCTAACACAATAATGTATCATTGAAACACTACAGCTTTCACTGAACTCAGATCTGTCCATGAACATACGCACATAAACCAACCATCACTAATTCAGTTATTCAGACAATACTTCATGTTATGTTCTGCTAAGTGTTTGTGTTCTTGACACACTCACACAGATACAGTCATTTCCTTGTGTACCTCAGTTTATCAAATCAACTTTAAGAATATTGATTTTGTCTCTTTATGTAAACAGTCACCGGATGGTTAGGACATGTGCATCATATTTGTTTTCAACATGATTTGCAGCGCAGAGCAACAATAGTCACGTGACGAAAATGTGAAACATTTGTTGGAATCATAATGCCGGCTCAACATCGTGATGTCTGTCAGCCATCAGCAATGGAGAGACGCATCGTCTACCGGCCCAACCCCATATTTTCTTTTTCTGAAGAGTTTGGTATTTGAAGAGAAATGAGTTTCCGCCAAAATCAGTATTGTATCTTGTCGGTATTTAAAAGTCACATTTTACAATTTTACGCGAAAAGCGATATCGGCCGTGTTATTCTGTCATGTTTTCTCCCTTTCTTTCCAAACCGTAATATATTCCAAAGTCTCACTTCTCTGCAGAATGCGATATATCTGCTCAACCAATCACAGCACACCATTCCACGCATTGTAAACAGCAATGGCAGCGCACTAAATACGGTCGGCATCCTAGTAGTTTCCCTGATCTACTTTTTACTTTGTGTTCAACAAACAACACAAAAATGAATGATTTTGACAGCATTGATGAATGCTACAGTCCAGTGTTACAGTCCAGTGCCTGTATCTAAGATTAGTATTGTATTGAGTTCAGAGGCTGTCATAAGTGGATCATCTCACTTTGTTGTGTATTTTCAACAGTTTCAATATTAGAAATAACTTCTATATTGATTCAATGGATTTATTACATTTTTTTATTTTCATGGATGGATTGCACTCTGGGGAAAAATTATCTTTATATAATATCTTATCTTATAATAAATCTTTTAAAATCAAAATCTGGATTTTTTATGTTACTAGAACCTAAAGATGTTATTTGAAACTTTGAAACAGAAGAGAGTGGTTTTTATCTTGCCACTTTCTTTGTCAAGAATTTTTTTTTTACTCAAATTAATCAAAATGGATTTATACTGTTTTGGAACCAAACTCTTCATTTACCTTTTTAAAGAAACATCGTTGCTTGAATAGCTACTATCTGCTGTCTCAGCTGATGACATCTTCTTGTACTGTGGCGGTCACAGTCGTGCTTCGAAAGGGTGGGGTGAGTGGAGGACAGAGAGATTAAGTTGAAATTCTCAAACTCACCACTAGCCGCCTCTACAAAACCCACATTGCAACATTAATGTAAAATCCACATAGAACTTTTAACAATCAATGTTTGGTGTAATTTATTGTAGTTAAAGTTTATGAAATAAACACCGTTTAGGAAAGCGATGGACAGCTGCAGGGCTTTATTATTAACGAGATGAGTATACGTTTAGAAAATATATCGTGAGAACTTCTGTAATTTATGATCTGTCATAAAAACCCACATTATAGCATGTTAACATCACAAACAGGATATTTTGTTTTTAAAGGGGTCATATGGTGCCGCGAACACATGTTTTTCTGTGTCATTGTAATGTTATAAGTTGCTCATGCACGTATTAAGACACATAGAATTGCAGAAATGAAAGTGTGGGAACAAAAGATGAATCTTCACTAAACAGCATCATGATCTCAATGAGATGAAAACAGCAGCGCTGGCAAAAGAACCTGATGCATCATTCACTCAGGCCACACAATCTGTGGGTTAAATTCTGTTGATCATTTCCTTCAAACATATTTTCTCTGCTTTTACCTCCAATAACTTCATGCGCTCTATATTTTATCATTTAATTTGACATTCACATCACCTTCTCTAGTGTGAAACTCTGCATTATAGACATACAGAGTTTGATATCCAAAACGATGAAAGCTAACTGTTTTCAATGCCCATGAATGATTTAACAAAGTTATTTAAATTCTAAAAGCAGCATTTAAATCATGATCACATGTGCCATAAACTAAATATTTTTATTGGATACCAATGCATACGTGCTCAAAACAATCATTAAAAAATACTGTCTATTGTAGATTGATACCCGTCAGGTCACGTTAAAGATGTATAAACTGAATGTAGCATATTTGTTAGGTTTAGCCTACTTTCTTAGTAATTTTCCACTTGAACATGTTACATGTCGTCATCATGAATACCTCCTGGATGACATGAATTTCAAATAAAGGCAGCATTAACACAAAGGTTGAGAGCTGGTGTGCGGCCGTTTTGTGTGAGTAGTGATGTATCCTATTATGTTTCGATCCACATGTGACAAAATAAGCAGGAAATATTTACTCAGAAGCACATAGTTTTGCTTCATAAGACATGTATTAACCCCCTGCAGTTGTGCGGATTACTTTTGTGATGACTGATGAGCTTTTTGAGCTTCAAAAATGGGGCACTATATAATGATGATCCAACACGGCGCCAGTATTTAAAAATACAACAAATGTGTTTGGTTGAAGAAAGGAGGTCATGTACACCTACGATGACATGAAGCTGAGTAAACGATTTAATTTTTGGATAAACTGTTTCTTTTTACATAGATGTGCGATAGATGGAATCAGGTCATGAGAAGAACATCATCTGACCGGTTCAATGTACTCTCTGATGTCACTGCGTGTGTGTATGCATGTCTGTATAGCTGATGCATTCAGCAGCCAAACCACAACGGCTGTGTCCAAAAACCTTTCTACACAGAAAGCATTTATAGGTAATATTCTGTATTTTTATAAACATATATTTATTCTGTGTAGTGTTATTTGTATGCACCATGGGTCTGAGAGTAACGCAATTTCAACCCTTACATGCATGTACTGTACATGTGACAGAATTGACAATAAAGCAGACTTTGACTTTGAGGTGGTGTAAAAGACTGTAGGTGCACTCAGAGAAAACACACAGCTGAGAGGTCTCAAGTCATCGTGAGTGAGCATTAAAGCGCAGCTATAAACATAGACTGCGTGTGATTCACACAGTCATGCATGCACGTGCAGATTTGGATATTTTAGCTCGCTACACTTAAAGGGATACTTCACCAAAAGATTCTGTCATCATTTATTCACCTTTCAGTTGTTCCAAATGTGTATAAATGTCTTTGTTCTGATGAACATAGAGAAATATATTTGGAAGAATGCGTATAACCAAACAGATCTCAACATAGTAGGAAAAATTATATCATTTTTTTTGTTGGGTTGAACACAAAAGACGACAATTTGAAGAATATAGGACAGCAAACTGTTTTGGGCACTTTTGACTACCATTGTTTTTTTCCTAGTATGGGAGTCAATGGGGGTAAAAATCTGTCTGGTTATAAGCATTCTTCCAAATATCTTTCTCTGTGTTCATCAGAACAAAGACATTTATACACATTTGGAACAACTGGAAGGTGAATAAATGATGACAGAATTTTCATTTCTGGGTGAAGTATCCCTTTAAACAGTGGCATTTAGCTATTCAATGATGTGACTAGTTTTTATAAATCCAGTTCAGTTCACTTGTCAGTGGCTGACATACTGCAAGTCAGTGGTCACCAACCCTGCTCCTGGAGATCTACCGTCCTGTAGACTGTAGCTCCAACCCTGCTTCAGCACACCTGTCTCTAATTATCAAGCAAACTTGAACACCTTGATTAGATAGTTCAGGTGTGTTTGATTGGGGTTAGAGATAAAATCTTCCGGACAGTAGATCTCCAGGAGCAGGGTTGGTGACCACTGCTGTAAGTGATGAACTCTTTACATCAACTGTATGCACAGACGATGGGGATCACATGCTAACACAAGGGCTGTGTGTCAAAATTGAGTAAGCTCCCTACGTAGTAAACTACCTCAATAGAACGTAATATCTGAGCATCAAAGGAATCTTCTGCGTCATAAATGCACCTGTATTGCTGTCTAGGAGGGCAGATGACGAGGTTTTGAGACACCGACAGTATGTCACCCATCACCACGCAAAAATGATCATGACGAATCATTAAAACACACAACAAGCGTGAGTGCGTGACACACAGCCGTGTATATCTACATATAGACACACCGCAGGAAAGTGTGCGTGCGTCCGTGCGTGCGCGCTCTTGATCTGCATGAACACACATACATCTGATAACCTTGAGGAGATGACAGATGGCACACTGAACCCGTGCACGGATCAAGAAGATGATGATGATGATGCCCACGGTGTCGTGCACAAAGCATCACGCTCGATCATCGATCACCTTCTCGTGCACAGGCGTGATAAAAGGTTTATCTCACCCACCGTGAACGGGATGTCGTGGACGCTTCCCACGGAGTAGCAGCAATCCCCCGGGTTAACGGCACCCGTTAGCACCTGGTGTAGATGCATTGTCGTTGAATGATGAATTATTTACAGCAGCGACGCTCGGCTTCTCTCCGTCTACACCGGGAATCCCATCCGTGCGCGTCCGCGTCCGGCCCGTCCGCCGTTCATCCGACTCTAAACACACCGCGCGCTAAACAAACACGCTACCCGGCAATTAATGTGTCGCGGTGACCAATTCACTGCATATGTCGGTTAAAATCGGTCGTGTCGCCTCGCTGTCGACATTAACAGCGGATTATGAGTCCCTCTTCCCGCTGCTGCTGGTGCTGAGGCGGGAGCGCGCGGCACGATCACTGCGGCGGCGCTCGTGCTCTCTGTGCGCGTGACCACACGACAGCGGGGTTTAGAAAATATAGACTAGATCATATGATTGAATGATCAAATCTTTTAAATCATTTATTTGCGTCCTTGTATCACAGTTATTTCAAAACGGTGTGCCTATAATAGTGATAAAGAGGTGTTTGAAAATATTCCATTTAACAATAGGCCTGCATGTAAAATTATTTGTATTGCTGCTTTCTGCTTTGCTTGTTACTGTCAAACAAACGTGCGTCGCGTTATGCGTGTTTCTACTTTGAGGCAGTAGCCTAGTCTTATAGTTTTAATCCAATTTGGTTAATTGAAAAAATATTTTAAAGGAGTTTCATATACGCAGTTTTTGTTTTATTGATACAGAGGAAACAATTCTGTAGCTGTTTTTTTATACAGATTGCTCTTTTATTTAATTTAAAAATGAATCCGCCCTTCGTCTACTGTGTGTACATCTAGGGCCTTGTTGAACGAGTGCGCGCATGATGACGCGTCTGCTGCTGCACGCTGTCATTGCTCGGTAAGCGAAGAGAAGCGCGCGGGTGTCCGGTGTAGTCCGCTCGGCACAGATCACACTGAGCACAGATCAGTCACGAAGAAACTGTGTTATTGCATCTGACGTCACACACTGCCGTTCATTTGAACACACTCGATCCTAAAACTGGTCACGTGCAGGGAATCCCGATCCCGCACGCGCTGCTGTGGTGTATCCTGTAACGAGATTACGTGACATTCATAACATTTCATGACATTAACAATAATATATCGCATTCGTGTGTGATAGTAGCCTACTTAACTATTATAATAAAAGGCATTAATGACATCACTTCACACTCAAAAGCTTCACCAGAAATTATGTTATGTTGTGAAGAGCACATTGTGTAGATAGCAACCATCTCATTTATTTCTTTTGTAAATGTTTGTCAATGTTGAACATGTATGTGTGCATCTGTACAGTGTGAATGACATGAAAATGTCCCTAATGATGTTCAAATCAAAGCTACACCCCTGGACTGATGATCATGTGATCTCTGTGTCCCAGATTGTGTGTGTGGAGGTCACTCATAGACAACACAACCCATCCCCACAAACACAGTTATATGTATCACACAACACTCTTATCTGTGTTATTCATTGACTTGTGCTGAATGTTCTCAATGGATCTTTGTGTTATTTCAGGAATGTGGTTTGTTCAGCTAAATTGTTTGTGTCTGTATCATGTGATTTTAAAGGGCCGGTTCAAACTAAAGTGAACATTTGCTCATAGTAACAGTTTACATTTAGGTTCCCTGTGTATCTAATTTATAAATGCATGATAATGTAATTTACAAATGTTTGGTAAATAATTAATAAGCAGTTATAAATTAACTCACAATTTATTTATTTATCCTTTCAGTCACCATGAAATTATACAGTATTGCAGTGATTATTATAAATGATTTATCCGCGCACACTATTATAATTTTTTAATTAATTTGCACTTGTAATCTTTAAGCAAAAACATTAAGCTCCTCTCCCCCTCTCAGAAACAAAGCTTCAGCACATGACAACAGCAAAAAAAAAGAGGTAGGACTATACTGACTGTCCAATGGCCAGGCCTTTTAGCCCTATCCTCCATCTTCTGAAGCGAATCGATGTGTTTGATTAAGAGAGATATCCATGTTGACAGCGCTTTTAATGTTAATATCTACCTTCCATTATCCCTCGGCTGTGTGTGAACCAGAGGCTTGTTTTTCCAGCAAATGATGCAGGTGTGTCGTTAGTAGGATGCTGTCTACTCTTTGCGGGAAAGACAAGCCTCTTGTCAAATTAACTAAGCAATGACAACTTTTTTCGGCAAACTTATAATTAATGTTGTGACTGCTCATGCACATGCAGTGACACTGTCAGCCTGAAGATAGAGTTGATTTAAATAATGTTTGGATGAGAGCATGCTAAGGTGAGTTTGTGCTTTTCTATCACCTTTTTTTACACTTTAACTGCTTAATTGTCCTTGTTCAACCATATATCAATAATATTAAGGGAGTAAGCATTACACAGTGACATGATCTGATAGTATTTGAATAAAATTCCTGCATTGTGCTGGATTGCGATTTGCAAGCTAACATTGCTAATTCCTTAGCTCTTTAGGTAAATACTGTTACTGTATATATTAAATAATAGAATGTTAATGTGTTTTGTGTGCAATATAGACTAATATGGAGATAAAACATTATCAGAATATGTTCAAATGATTTTAGTTATAGTCCATGCACTACAAATTACATAATGTATGTTAATAGTGTTTGGTTTTCATTTGCAGAAGTTGGTTTTTGTGCAAGTGGAAATGTGGAAGTATACAGACTAAAGTAAATATTGTGCCTCGCCTGTACCATTTAATCAATATAATTTAAATGTAATTTCCATGTGTACTGTTGGTTATTAAAGTCATTTAATGCATTAATACTAATACTTTAAATCACCATGTAAACATGGACATCAGTAATCAAATTATTTGCATTATTCTGATTAAGCTAATATTACGATTAAGGTTTTTACATGCGTTGCTTTAAGAATATACCTTTCATTTTCCCATTTAACATGTTACAGTACATTAATGGCATACGTCATTACGTCCCTAAGTGAAAGCGTTCGAGGTTCCCCCTCCATCATTTCCCAAATCAACAAACAGTTCGTCTTCGCCATGGTACCACATACAGTTTTTGGTGTTTCATTTATTGTCTAGAACTGTTGGCATCTGTCTTGTTTCTCATTGGGACCAAAAATGTGCTTTCTTGCTTGAAGCCATGTTGTTTGCCGTACAACCAAACGGCGGTCCACTGCCGCGCGTGTGTGTAACCTGGCGCAAAGTGCCTTGAAAGTTGCTACGGCCCGGTAATAGTGCGATTAAGGTGTGTACAATTTATTAGGGATATATCAACATCAACATCTCACTCTATGATAATAACTCGGCATTAAGTCCATGGTAGGATATTTATTGCAATATTTAAAATGACAAATGATGAGTTGGAAACGAGCGGTAAGCATCCTCTTACATTAACATTTTACATTTAGTCATTTAGCAGACACTTTTATCCAAAGCGACTTACAAAGAGTTTAGGGAGCAATAAGCGATATGTCATACAGGAGCCATAATACATTAGGTGCAAAGTTACTGGTTTCAACAAAAGCTAGACCACTACCTGTTGAGAGAAAGGGTTCGTGTTTTTTATTTTTTTCACTTTTCTTTATCCTCTGATTATAACTGTTCCTTAGAGGTATGAGTTATAAGATGAGATGGGTCAAATGACCTAAAAATAATTGACAAAGGTAACGTCTATTTTGTTCTCTATTTGAGGCCCGGAAGACCTATCGTTTCATACAGTCATGCCCAGAGGAAAAGAAAATCTGAAAAGAGGTCTCCAACATGTTTCATTTATTTCTCCTAGACAACTTTGAGATCCATATGACACCAAACTGAGACAAAGGTTTATTTCTCCTGTTTCTCAGGCTTTTCTCTGGAGCAATAAGATGCACTAAATCTCAATTTAGTCTCCTTTTAAGTTTCAGAAGAGATCTCAACAAGCTCTAATATAATGCTCAGAGTTTCTCAACTTCTGTGTCTCTTTGTGATCTCAGACAGAGAAATCAGAGAGTTCTCTCCATGAACTCAATATACTCTCATCCTGGCTTCAATTCATGCATCTCATGCTTAACTCAGATAGAGCAAAGGAAGAGATTTCCACAAGTGCTCATTGAATTCTCAGACTTGGATCACTGTTTTGGTTGTTTCATATCATATGATATCATAATCCACATGATTTTTTAAATATAATGTATTACTGTATGAATAAAATAATTGTAAATATTTTATTTAGGCTGCAAAGACCCTCTTCTTTTATATTATTTTCTATAAATGATTTGAAATATTTCACTGCATGTAATCCAGTAAAATACTTTTATTAACCACAAAAAATACACTTTGCAAAATAAAAACAGTAATTTATTGGTTACCTTGAGAGCAAAGAAATCACAATTTCAACATTTCAGATGTATCAGTTTAACTGCCAAAAACTAATATCATTAATAATTTTAATGTTGTATATTCAGATGTATGCATCTTCTCATGTTAGCCCCAAAGTGACTTTTTTGTATGACAATAGATTTGCCCATATAAAACAGTTGAGATGGCATCACTATAAACTATTTGTCCATCAACATATTTTACATTTTCAGTAAGGTTTTTCAACTAGTTGGAAAAATCATGGGCTCTACGGTTCAAAATAAGATCATATCTTTGACTTTATAATATCTTTAGTCCCTTTCAAGTTTGTTAGGGAAATCTGCAGCAAACACAATACCAGGCATCGAGAAAAAATCAATGCACATCAACTTGGCCAAAATACTTTCAAGTGCTACCACTGTCTTTCTCACAGGAACTTCCAGGAGGCTAACAATATCGAAACACGTTCCACCTGTCAAAGTATCTTGTAGAAGATTTATGCTTGCAACTGCAAATTCATTAAAAAATGCTAGTTTTATCTCATTCTGACCTTCATTGGGTTCTTTGTAGGAACACAATAATTTAATCTGTCCATATTTGATCTGCGCACCATCACAAAATAACACTGTGTAATTTTTTCGTCTTTTGGTTTTGACATACTGCTGGGAAGTATAAATTATTTTCCCTATTTGAGCTCTGTTATATGCCTTGACGACATTACTATGTAAAGCCTGACCAAGAAACTGTTCCAGAAGAAAAATATCATCAGTTTCAAGACATCTATTGAATGATGCCCCTAACATGGACACAATATTGACAACATTACTTGGTTGATAACTATTGCTATTTGTCATTCTGGTCAAAAACTCAGTAGTTACTATGTTCAGCTTTATGTTTTGTGTGATGCTAGGGAGAGATTGTATAGTCTTTACAGCATTTACCATTTAGGCAGGTATATTCTGGGTTCCATGTATAAGACGGAGCAAGTACCCATTTTTGTCTTCAAAGTGAAAGCAAGAGTGTGTCCACAGAGGTCCAAGAGCTCTCACACTATCAGCTAAATGGACAAGTAAGTGCGAACTGGTTGTCATGTATCGCTCACCATAGAGTCCACTCATTTGAGAACAGAAATTCCAGAGTAGTTTCTCAGCATGATCTATTTGAGCAGGGGTTATTGACTCCATCAGAAGAATAAAGATTGCTTCACTGAGGAGCAGGAAATGGTTGTAGTACAGTCCTGCAAGAATGCCCCGGAATACAACTGGCCCGAAAAACAGCAAATGGACCGATACTCAGATGCTTTAAAGAACATCCTGTGAGAAGACACAGAACGAGGGAATCGAATCATAAATGGTGGCCTTATTTCTTCCAGACGTTTGTCAACTTCTTTGATTGATCTGACCATACTGAATGCACATCGAGAGAACTCTGTGGAAAACCACAAAAACATCAATAGACGCATTACTCCCAGTAGTACAGAATGCATGTAGTCTATACCTGTGCCCAAGACCAAATCATAGCTTGTTAGTCTGGTGAGAAACGTAGGTCCCTTCACCCCACGAACAACGCTTTTGGAGTCATAGGCCATTTTAGCATAATCTACAAACCCCTTGTGAGTACGAGGCGGGCCTTTTGGATCTGTCTTCTGGAAAGGAAAGGCATGGACATGACCTCTTTCTCCAGTCTTCACTGTTTGACCTGGCTGTTCACACTTTAGACACCCAAAATGTCCATTGAATTGAACAGTATTAAGTACCAAAGCTTTTGCAGGCAAATCGCAGGTTCCTGCAATGATAAAGGCTTTGCATATGAAAGGTTCTGGAGCTCCTGCAAACTGAAGAGAAATTCCTTCTCTTTCAATTTTGTTCAGAGTGCCACACAGTGGTTCAAGGAATGTCAACATTGATGGCTTTGACTTCCAGTTGAAGCACCGTCAGGATGTCCGCATAGTGGGAGAGCTCCCGATTGAACCAGCGAAATTAGAGAAACTCCCCCATACAAACCGAATAAATAACTTAATAAAAAACGTAAACAAGGGGGTAAGAGTCATAACACCACCTAGAGCAATAAAAATCGTCCGAAGATTGAGGGAAACATATACGAGGCGCAACAACATTAGCAGCTAGCAAGTTTAAGCTAACAAACAACGTGGAGAAATGGCTGACATGGAGCTGATTCTGCAAGAATTAAGAGAGTTTCGCCAAGAAAACAAAGAACAACTACAGATAATAAAAGAAGAAATTGGGAAGATTAATGCCCGACTGGACGAGGCAGAAGGGCGAATAGAGAAGGCAGAGGAGAGAATCCAAAACACAGAGGAAGTCATCACGGCTATGCTAAAACTGCACACTAAGATGGAGGACAAGTTGCTGGATCTGGAAAGCCGCTCCAGACGTGAGAATATAAGGATTTACGGGGTACCGGAGGAAGCCGAAAAAGAGTCGACAACGATGATTTCGTTTGTGGAAAATTTACTAAGAGGAGGTCTCGAGTGGACTGATGACATGCCCAATCTGCAGATTGAAAGAGCTCATCGGTCGGTGGGACCGAAACCGCCGGAAGGAGCATCGCCACGCTCAATCATAATTAAGTTTTTAAGTTTCAAAACGAAAGACTCAATAATCCGCAAAGCATGGCAGAGGAAAGGGTTTACCTGGCAAGAAAACTACATAAATCTGGATCACGACTACCCACCTCTTATACTCAAAAAACGAAGAGAATACTCAGAGATCCGAAGAGTGCTGAAGGAAAAAAAAGTTCAATTCCAATCACTCTTCCCGGCCAGGCTGCGCGTGAGACACGATGACGGAACCATAACCTACGATACTTTCGAAGAGGCATCAGAGGACCTGCAAAGAAGAGGCTACATTGTAACAAACACCAGACCTCCGGAGACGCTTATGGAGCAAGTGCAGCGGTTATCCTGGACAAGAGTGGACAGACGAGCGAGGAAGGACACAGTAAGATCCGGACGAGAAACAAGCTACAGGGAAAAGCTCCGAACATTTAAGAGAACATTACCAACCCCCTCCGGGACCTGAAGGAATTAATCCAAAGAGTGAGGACGGCGGAGTTAAATATGAAACCCCTTGAACTAAACTGTATTTATGGGTGGAATTCCATGAAAGGAGTGACTGGTTCGTTCGGGGACCAACTTTTATTATTTCACTGTGCGACTGTTGCAGGTAAGGGCCTCCCCCTCCAGCTTTCGGAGGGGGACTTTTCCCTTCGAGCCACCTTGGAAGGCTCAAAAGGGTCAATTTAATAGACCCCTACATAGGGAGTCACGCAGACAAACTGTGTTCAGTTCTATGTTTATTATTATGTTAGTCGTTCATTCCCTGCCGGTTTGTGCAGGGAGGGGAAAGCGCACCAGAGTTCTGAAGTCACATAGATGCAAGGCAGATCTTTAATAATAGCATCATTTAATATAAACGGAATACTTAATCCAGTGAAGAGGTGGAAAATCTTATCAAAATTAAAGAAGGATAGAATTCAGGTTGCCTTCCTACAAGAGACACACCTTAGGGATTCGGAACATGCCTAATTGAATAAATCGGGACTTAAACATGTTTACTTTTCTTCCCATGATTCGGGAAGGAGGAGATGAGTGGCGACTTTGATATATGATGCGGTAAATTACGAACACATATCAGAGCATAAAGATAGCGAAGGCAGATTTGTTATTGTTACAGGCAAAATAGAAGAAAATGTGATGAGTCTCCTTAATGTGTATGTACCTCCGGGCAGCGACTGGTCCTTTTATAAACATATAATAGATCTAATGACAACAAAAAGTCAAGGGATTTTAATATGTGGCGGTGATTTTAATATCCGATTAAATCCAAAAATCGACTCATCAAATGGGAAATCTGGCGCCAAAAACATTAGCAGAAGATTAAATACTTGGCTGTGTGAAGTGGGGATTGTGGACGTGTGGCGAGAGATAAACCCAACAAGCCGAGACTACTCGCATTATTCAGCTGTTCACAATGTATACTCATGCATAGATTACTTTTTTATGCTTAAAGGTGATCTATGTAAGGTGGATAATTGTGAAATAAAAGTTAACACTATGTCAGACCACGATCCCATTTATATGTCAATCCACCTGAATAATAACAGGAAATCAACTCTCTGGAGGCTGAACTCAAGCATTTTGAATAATCCAACTATTAAAGGTAAATTGGAAAGCGAAATTCAGCTGTACTTAGAAAATAACGACAATGAAGAAGTGACACCTCCTATTCTCTGGGATGCATTAAAAGCGGTGATCAGGGGCAAAATAATAGCCATATCCTCATATGAGAAAAAAATGAAAGGGATAAACTCAAACAGTTGGAGGACAATTTTAAGACACTACAGAAAGAACACGCAAAGTCTCTCAAAGATGACAACAAACAAAAGATTAAAGAAATCAAAAAAGATATAGATGAAATAAACACTCAGGAAATTAAAAAAAAAACTCCTTTTCATAAAGCAACAATACTATGAGGTAGGTGGGAAATCACTGAAACTTCTATCATATAGGTTAAGAAAACAGCAAGCGGATAGAACTATACACAAAATAAGAAATTCTGCAACAAGCAAAATAGAAACTAATCTAGAAAATATTCAGCAAAATGCTTCCTAAAATATTATAAAGCATTATATTCCAAGCCACAGGGAAGCAACGACAATCAGATCGATGCCTTTTTGACCCAGATTAAACTCCCACAAATTACCGATGAACAAAATGGAAAACTAATATCTAAAATAACCAAAGAAGAAATACAAGCAGCAATCAGAAGAATGAAATGGGGGATATGTCCAGGGACCGATGGATTTCCTACAGAATGGTACAAAACAATGCATAACCAGCTAATTCCAACATTATTAAAAACATTTAATTGGGTTTTAGAAAATAATAACATTCCCCCCTCATGGAGGGAGCACTCTAAAAATGGCTGGGTTATTTTTTAACCCATACCGCTGGGTTGAGTCCGTTGGGTTGTTTTGTTGGGTTATTTTTCCACATGTTAAACACTTTTTGGGTAGTTTTAGTTTTCAAGGTGTTGGGTTAAACCCGCTGGGTTAATGTGCTGGGTTGTTTCTGCTCACCGCTGGGTTATTTGAGGAGTCTCGCGCGCTTACCGCCCTGAGGAGGTTGAGTGTACTTCGCAACTTTAATTTTTGTAAAGAACAAAGGGGCAAAGTCACTGGCTGGAGCCATTTAAAGCTACGTTTTTTACGTTTTAAGTGAATATTTATTGAAATAAGCATAATTTGAAACGTTTTGCAAGGCAACAGTGTCTTAACTAACATAAGTGGTGTAATTTAGACGACCAGCAACTGTGACCTCAGATCACCATTACATTAATTGACCTCGCATAGTCCTGTAAAGATACGCGAAAATGCGAATTAATACAATTTTAGTGAACCCCATCACATGTAAACTAAGTTTATGAACTTTAAAACCGGCGAGTCAAACCGGCGAGAGCCCCGCGAGCGCGGGCAAGCATTCCCGGTTCAGGAACCCCTCTCTCGGTGTCCACTCTGGATATTAAGCGGCCAGTCAATTATGTTGCTCCCTCCGTTTTAAAACAAACATTTCAAGGTTTGTGCATCTGATAAAGAAAGACGAGTGTGGTAGCCTGTATTTAATGAGTTGATTTGCTGCACGTGTGGTTTCTTACAAGTGGTGTAATTCATAATGTATTATACATAATTTATATGTCTTTAGTTATTTTTATTAATTGACATTTGTTGCTACATATTGTGGAGTATGTTTATTAGTCATTTATAATGTTATTTATAATGCTTGTTATTGTTTGATATGAAACATTTTTATTTATTATAATTAAACTGTTTTCTTTTAATTATGCAAATCTAAAAATATTGCTGTTACTGGGTGTAAAAGTTAACATTTTTATTAACAATTATTTTTACAGTCAAATATATATATTTTTTTAAATAAATGTCAAGTGTCTTGATTGACAATGAAGTACCGAATAAATTAAGAATAACCCAGCAAGAATAACCCAGAATTAAACACATGAATAGTTAAAATTACTACATTTTGGGTTTTTTCAATAACCCAGCATGCTGGGTTATCATGTGTAACCCAGTGTGCTGGGTTACTTTAACCCAGCATGTGTTCTGTCCAATATTTACCCAGCGCTGGGTTGCCAATTGGGTTGATTTTAACCCAGCCATTTTTAGAGTGTACTACTGGAATTTTTATAAATACTGTATATTGGTAGCTTGAGGCACACATATTGATTATAGCCTACAGGAGTTTTTAATGGAATGTCATGAAAAAGGAGTGAAACTTATTTGTACATTTTAGTGACTGAATTTTGCGAATCATCTCAAAATTTTAGGGATAAAATAATTTGTATAGGAATTGCAGCTCAAAGTTCTTTACAAAAAAGTATTCCTGCACCATACTCTTCAAAGAAAATGTGTAAAATAAATAAATAAACAAATAAATGTGTGATAATTAAATAATGAAAGGGATTAAAAACATTGAAAAAATAGAATAGAGAGTGCATAAATCAAAGAGTTGCAGGAGCGAATAAATTTGAAAGTGCTAAAAGAATAAAGTTAATCCTAGTTGAAGGCTAAAGGGAAGAGGTAATTGTGTTGCTTTGCTAAGAGGGTTAGAAATAAGACAATAAAGATATAGTAGCATGTTTAAGTAAGATTGATTTTAGCCTGCACTGATTTACTCACAATCTCCTTTTTATTTACTTTGTGTTCATTTCCAGGACTTTTTGTATTTTTGACCTTTGAAGATGGATACACAGCAAAGATTTTTAATCTCTGTGATATACTAAACAAAGATGATAAACCCATGGCTTGCTTTAGAGATCTGACACCAGGAGAAGAAGTACTTGCAAGATGGTCTGACAATAAGTTCTACAAAGCTATAGTAGACTTCACTGGAACAGCTGACAAAACGGTGGATACCAAGAAGGCGACAAAGAAGGACATGAAAAAAAGAGATGCAGCTGCACAAAGATTCTACAACCTTCCATCCCTACCTCAAGCAGGCCAGTCCACCTCTGCACAGGATCACCTAAATACTGTGGACCAAAATGTCATTCAGCCTCCAACAACTTGGCCAGTGTACCAGCCTCCACCTACAAAGTCATTTCTACCTGTCCAGCCACAGCACCAGCATGCAACTGCCTGGCCACAGTACCAACTTCCAGTTTCCCAATCATCACCAAATACGCCACAAAATTACAAGCATTCACCATTCCAGTCGCTCAACCAGTATCGAACTACTCTGTCTGCAATTCCACACAATTCCAGCCTTTCGCAGTATTCAAAGCATCACCAGCCTCACACAGCACTACCCACACCTTCAGACCAAACACAACAGCAGCCTGTTTTGGCAGATTTGGATCAGCGAAGACAGCCACCAGCTCCTACAGCCAAAGAAAGCTTCCTCAAAATGTTGCACAGTCCTAATACACATCAAAAACCTGCTGTTCTTGGGGACCAGAGCCAGACAAGCACCTCTGAACATGAGACTTCAAGCTCATCTGCAGATGCTTTAATCATCGAGCATGATCCAATTCCAGAAAGAGAACCATTTTTAATTTCGCCTGAGTCAGCAGAAGACAGATCATGGAAGCCATGCGAAGCATGCAAGACAGAGGTGGAAAAATTAGTGGAGGAAAAGGCCAAACTGCATGATGTGCTTTGTGGTATAAGTAAGTATGTTTTGTCTCTCTGTTGTAATTACTTCTTCTTTTAACACTTCTTTTTTTCTCTCAAAGTTTTTCTAACACACCTAATATCTATTCAGAAGAGTTGTGTAAAAAAAAAAAAACGTGGTTAATAATCTAGTGTATTAAATTGTGCAACATAAAATTGTTATTATGTTTTTATATTGGTATATGTTTAAAGTTCTACTACATTGTCTTACTTTGGACATTGGGAGTTATTTGATGCTTAAGCTAAATCTTAAAAACTTAACAATTTGGTAAAACTCTTATCCAATCATGAAATCTTTTGGATTTTAAAAAATTGTCTTTTTTTTACTTTATGAATGCTGCTGTGTCACTGTAAGGTAATATACATCTTTTGTGTCATAGGTGGTGAGCACCTCGAGGCATTCAGAAGTTTCCTGGACAAAGTGGAACAGATCCAACCTCAGGCTGGTGTTTGGGCTCCAAAAGGCAGATCTCGGCAGCAGGAGCTATATCCAGGAAGTGGCCTCTTCTTGTCCTCGACTCACCTGGCTGCTATCCATGAAACCGCAAAGAAGGACTGCCTTCGCTTGTTCCATCTTCTTTTTGATGAATTCTTTACTGCAGAGGAGTGCCAGAATGCTGTGGCATTTGGGAAACACGGAAAGGTGCCAGATGGGAAGAGAGTCCTGGATAAGTTCAAAGTCAATGCAATTCTAAGTAAGTATGTTGCTCATGTGGTTGTTAACAATTTGTGGAAAAAGTTATGAAAATTAATTGGTAAAAAATCTGTGGGAACCCAATAAGAGGTGTTGTATCCATATATCAAATAACTACGTTAAATGTTATGATTGTTTCACTGTCCTCACAGTTTTGCTGCATTTCCTTATGTGTGATCAATAGAGATATTACAATGTGAATTTTGTCGTATCAGGATGAAAAAAGTTGTTAATACTGTTGTGGTAACTGCGGTTACTCAATGCAATCTGTAATTCATGCTTTCTTTTATCCTTGCAGCTTATGTCATGCGCTGTAGTACACTGGATGGTTGGACACCGGTTAAAAAAAGTAAGGTCAAGAAAGCCTTCATAAACAAATGCCGCATCAGGGCCACAACACTGTAAATATTGGATGGGGCACACAGAGACATTGTTGAAATGACAATGTTCACAAAAAGTACTTGTTTTCAAATTATGTATGTTGGCGTCAGAGACTCAAGTTTATTGTTGTGAATTGTTGTAAACCTGGCCTGCCACTGCTCATAACATTGTTAAAATTGTTACTGTTTTAAAAACAGAATTTTACAAAAAAAAAGCACTTTAGTTCATATTTTGTAATGACCATGTTTAAACAGTTTTTGCTGTCTTCAAAATGTCTTTAAATTTGTTAATGTTTTTTGATTTAAATAAAGATTCAAATTCAAATTTCTTTACTTCTTTATTACATCAGCTAATCTGCCATTTGCTATAGATTTTTAAAGCCTGATGGTTGTGGATAGATCTTCTGTTTGTCCTGCAGTGAAGAGAGAGTAGCATTCCCGTCCGTTTTTTCTTTGGTCCATCAAGATGTTCTGAAGTGGATGATCTGTGTTGTTTAGAATGGTGAATCTAGTCTGGTAGGAGGAAAAGGTCATATGATTGAATTAGTAATATGTGCGTGCGTGTGTGTTTGTGTGCATGAGAGGGAGAGTGAGCGAGAGACTCAGATATTGCTCCATAGTAGCTGCAGTATTGCTCATTTTCTTTTTCAAAGGAGAAATAAAGGAGTCATTAAAAACACAGAATTGAGATTAGCAAGGCATCTCCTTTTAGTCTCAGGTATGACTCCCTCTGATTATTCTGTCTCACCTATTGCTCCTAGTGAATTTTAGGAGAAATATATGAGAAACATTTTAGACAAAATATAGATTAAAATAAGGCTTAGATGAGAATCTCAAATTTGTCTCCTGAGCTATAGAAAAGCAAGCTTTGAGCAGTCAAATTTTCCTCTGGGTGTGACCACCATAATATTGAGACAACAATTTTGCTATTGAAATAACACAATATCGATAATATTGTTACATCTCTACCATTTATTGATGAGTTATAAAACATTAGTAACCAATGAAAGTGCACCTTAATGTAAAGTGAGCTGCTGTGAAGCATTTATTCATAAGTTACAAATGTTAGTGTCGTGTGAAAGTGCAAAAGTAATTGATTTCATAATAAAATATCATCGATAAAATAATCTGTCGTCACGTTTGTCGTTAGTGTTACTGTCACTGTGAAGCATTTATTCATAAGTTACAAATGTTAGTGTCGTGTGAAAGTGCAAAAGTAATTGATTTCATAATAAAATATCATCGATAAAATAATCTGTCGTCACGTTTGTCGTTAGTGTTACTGTCACGGTTCTGCCTATCTTGTTTGGCTTATTCTTGGTCTTGGGGCAGAACCAGTGCAGAATTCCCTGTTTCATGTGGGGAGAGACATTTTTGACCTTTCTGGTCTTCCATACTCTCCCCGAGTCTCGTCTGTGTTTCCCGCCATTTCGTGTCATTAGCTTCCCCTTAGTGTTTCATCTGTTTCACCTGTCCCTTATTAATTATCCTGTCTTTGTCTCCCTATAAGAGTCCTCTTGTTTCATTGTCTTGTGCGGTTCATTGCGTTTGCGTTTATGTTTGTTTGTGCTGTGCGTTTACTTGCGTGTTCATGAGATACCTGTTCATGCCTGTTCAATACCAAGCTGTTGTTCCTGTTTCCCCCAGTCTTAGTAAGTCTTAGTTTAGTGTTTTGTCTTAATGTTTGTTTTCTTTTAGTTTAGTTAGTCAGTGTTCTTGTTAAAATATTGTTATCCTGTTTTCCCCATTGAGGGTTTTTGTTTTGTTCCTGTTTTTGTATATATTAATAAACCTTTGTTCCCCCTACATCTTGTCTGTCTCGTGCTGCCTGCACTTGGGTTCTCCTGCCTTGTCTCCCTGAGTGTTCATGACAGTTACGGAATAATTTGAGAAAATATAAAAACACGTAGTGATAAACAAAAGAAATTTTATGGACTGGATAAGCATCCTGACCTATAGGCGTGTTACAGAGAACCATAAGACATACACCTGAAATCATGAGAAGCACCAAACAACATGGTTGGAAAAAGTATTGCAATACCGTACTCTCACTAAAACAGTCTATTTTGCAAATCACATTGTCATAAATCTGGCTTTGAGTCAAATAAGTATGAATAAATACATTTATAATGTGATATTTCGTAATAAATGAAATACCACATTTTTATTCATCCATTTATACGTGTATTAATGGGTTATAATGCATCTGTAAATGTTTTGCAAATGGACCCTTAATGTAAAGTGTTACCTTGCTCGTTATTGGCTTCAGAGGAGTCAGGTTATACTGCATAAGTCATATGGAAAACTGTATTTTTGTGATCTTTCTGGAGCTTCAGTCCCCATTCACTGTTATTAAGACCAGAGTGATCAGTCCAAATAAGAAAATAGGTTTGAAAGGATATGATTTGTAGTAAACAATTGAGTTTTTATTTTATTTAATTTTATTTGAATGGATAAACCAAACCTAATACACATGGCCGGCCCGTGGCATAGGCGACATAGGTAGTTGCCTTGGGCGCAAAATGACCAGTGGGGCGCCAGACAGCTTCTTGCATCATGATGCGATTATGATTAACTATGATTGATAATGTTAACTCATTAATAAGCATGTGTAACAGAGACCAGCTGGTGTGGTCTATGCAGGGAAACTTCACTCCACAACTTCAAGAAATGCCCCATCACTTATGTTAGACTGTGGCCTTGTGGTTAGAACGCCTGCTTCCCATTCTAGACCCATTGCCTGCTTTTAATTGGAATCCCACTCGGAGCAGCTTCCTTATTGAGAAACATTTAACTGGTAACACTGACAGTGTGTGCTGTTTTTGACTGCTTTCAACTAAGTGATCCAAAACAATACAATAAGATTTCATTTGTGTCCCTACAGCATTTGCGCATACCTTTACAAAATGTGAAAAAAAAACGTTCTCATTGACCTTTATCTAAATAATAATAATCATCAAAAGTCGTTTTATGAGCTCTATTTTTCAACCACAGAATTATTGAGAAAGTTTTATTTTATTTCCAGCGTTATTTTCAAACAATGAGCACGTACCGTAATTTGTTGTTATTTATTTACTTCCTATTTATGTTGATCCCAATTCATGTTATATTAAAATAAAATATGAATTTTGCTTTTAAGAAACGTTTTTATATATAACTATCTTTATAAATATTATAAATATTTAGATTTATTTATTTATTTTGAATAGTAGGGGCGCAATCTAAAATCTTGCCTAGGGCACCAACAGATGCTGGGCCGGCCCTGCTTATACGCCACACACATGATGTGAAGTGATTACTGACAGTCATGTGACAAGGATCACAGTCCTTTGACACACACAGACACACACACACACAAGCTCAGAGATGAGAGGAATGACTGTGCTGGTTTGTTGTGTTTGTGTTGATGAAGATCTGTCTGACAGCCTATCACACGTCACCTATCACACGTTCGTGTTTTTGAGGCTTTTGTTTCCAGAGCACACACACACACACACACACACACAGTCCTGCTGATGTATGGTTGAGATGTACAGAATAGATACAATGACAAATGCATTACATTACACAACTGCTGTATATTCTACAAATGAGTTCAGAGAAAAGCTTTTAGGCCTACATGCCCTGACAAAAAACAAAACATTCACCTGAAATATTTTTTTAATTCCAGCAGGAATTGACAGAGTTTGTGTTTTGTTGGAGAAGGACATAGAACGATATACTGCATGTCTGGTCATTGGAGTTTTACGAGGGGTGGGACTTTGCAAAATGCTTTACAAGGCATACATAGTCCTCACTTTAGATGAGCTCATAAAAATAGTTAACTGACAACTAGTAAATGCTTTATAACTACCTTAATTAATCATGAAATACAGCAGGAATGTGTGTTAATAAAGCATTTATTAACAAATTAAGAAACTGTTACTATATGTCAGAATAATAAGATGTATAAATGTGCATTCAAAGAGTTTATTAATCATTTACTTACACTTTCTAAATGATCTCATGAACCAGTGACAACTCCTAACTAACTTGCTTGTAAGTAATGTAATCCTTAATTTAGAAATGATGAATTCATTCTTAATAAAGTATGAAAATTTGATTATTAAGCATATTATATACATGCTTATAAATCAAGAACAAAGCATTTATAGCTGTTTATAACAGGTCCAATGCTTCATAAATGATTAATTAACTATGTACTGATACTTAACTAATGATTCATAGTGTGCAGTTATTATAAAGTGTTACCAATGCGTATAATGTATTTTTGTTTTTTGGTACAATTTAATAACTTTAATTGATACAGCGTAGGCATACATCATGGAGTACAGTGGGGATTTCTTTCCTTTTATGATGTGGTGCTCTGGAATACTTGATTCTGATTGGCCAATCGCTACATTCCAAGGTCTGATAGTCCTAGATAACAACGTCCTCAAAACTCATAACGTGTGCAACCCCGATGCTGCAAATCATTTTGACAGGCAAAGTTTCACATTACACAATATAAATATGTCTTTCAAAAACATGACATTATATTTACAAATGATTAAAGAAATTGTGTGTTCGCAATCAAGGGTGTGTCATTAAGGGATATTTCAGCCATGAATCAAAATGTCCCCATGTCTTACTCCCCCTCAAGGCATGCTGACTGAACATGACTTTCTTTTTGAATAATAATGCAGTCGGAGTTATAAAACCACCTATACGCCATTCGCTTGTTTATACGGTTGGTCTGTTTTATTTTTCTAAGAGATTGAGGAGATGAAATGCAACCTCTGCCGAGCTACAAACAGCACTTAACCTCAGAGCAGTGAACACTTTCCTCTGGGATGTGTTTGTTGCACAAGTGGATGATTTTCTTTCCTCACATCTCACGTTCTGATGTCAGTGCAGACGTTCACATTTCTCTTTTGTTCAGTGTGTAAGACGAGTATGCTGCCTATAGGGTTGTTTTCTCATTTGAGGATTTATTTCTCGTCTCTCACCTGCACATCAGTCATAACAGAATAAAAGTGAATCATCATCGTCTCCCCCAGCTCTCATCACATCACAGGTCACATCATCCTGATAGAAAAGAGCAATAATGCTCCCTCTCTCTTTCTCTCTCTCTCTCTCTCTCTGTCTGCATGTGGGAAGACAGATGGGCTGTCAGAGATGTCTGCGCTCTCATGGTTAATAAATATTTCAATGATTGAAGCAGGGTTCATTCTTAGCCCTCAGTGTCGTACATGAAGCCAGAGAGATCATATTAAACCAGTATAACCACTAACCGCTTTACCTTTAAACTCAGGGCATACAGCGACAGCACCTGTGAATTATTCACACGTGAAACCCATGCACTGGTGTAAGAGTATTGCAGTCTATGACTTGTAATCTTAAAGAAAGGTGGGAAAATGCTATTAACTCGCTCAGCGTGGATGGTAACAGAAGATTGTGTGTGTGTGCTTGTGTGATGATGATGATGTCAGGATGCTCACACCATTCATGAGTGTGTCATCAGAGTTGACCTTCTGTCCTGTCATATGATTTAATCCCATTAAAGAACAACTGCTTGAGTAGATAAAAGCACAAAATATAAAGCCCAATACCCTCCAGTTTGAAATCCTCATTGTTACGTTCCGTGTGTGTTTTGTGTACATTGTATTGTTTCTCGCTCTCCTGTCTTGCTGTGTCCTTTTCGGCTCCACTTCTAGGTTGGTGTTGATTGGTTGACTCGACTGCCAATCATCATCCGACGTCATGAGGTCCTGCCAATCGGCTGGCGTGCCAGCTGTATTTAAGGACGCGAGTTTATTGTGTGTGTGTGCGGCATATGCCAGCGTACCGTGTGCTCCGGCGCGGTCAGCTGTTTGTGGTCGACACCATTCGTTCGATTCTTCATGTACCTAGTCATGCGTTGTGTTATGTGATTCAATCTATTAATAGATCTAGTATTTTGACAATTGATTTCCATCGTGTTCTTTGAGGATGCAGGTCAGTGCATCATGTTAGTTTATACTTTGTTAGTTTAGGTTTGAGAGTGTAACGCCGCCCGTGTACTTTTGTTTGTAGATTATATTAGTTTATTTGGGGCGTCGTATACGCTGAAGACTTCGGTTTCATTTCCATATTTCTTTTGTTAGCAAGTTTAGAGGTTAGTATAAGGATTGTTTTATTTTGTTTCTTTCTTTAATTTGTGCGGCACTCTTTTCTTGTCTTATACTATGTATATTTGTATCTGTAATTATGTGTATTTCTTTAACGCGACTATAGTAAAGACTTTTGAACTTTAATACCTCTGTTCGGTGTCCTTTTTGATCTGCACCACACCTGGTAACAGTTGTCTCACATAAATGTTAAGGTATCATCCTTTTTAACATCAGGCACGTAACACTCATGATCAAATGACCTCTGGCCAAGGAGCACCTGAGGAGGTCAAAGGTCGAAAACATTTGATACATTTCTGCATACAACATAGTCAGCCAAAAATGACGATCCCCTTTTTTTGTTCCAAAGCAGCTTTACAGGAAAAAGTAAGAAAAACAGAAAAACAGAAAAGGTCAAATACAGCACAGGGCTTGGTGTTTATAGAACAAGGAAATCATTCTAATAAATAATAAATGATAGATAATAAATGTAGTTTCCCCATGACGAAGCCAATGCGACCCTGTGGCGAGAAACCCAAACTCCAATGAGAAATAAATGGAGAAAAAAAAAACTTGGGATTTGGGAGACATCAGTATCTGCCGGGAGGACCAGATCTACTCTGTTACAGCTGCAGTCAGTGACTATGATTGAAAGTTATTCAGTAAATGTTTATGAGAAAAGAAAGAGTTTATTAGTTGTGATTTAGGAAGTTTCATTTGTATGGTTTTATTATTTTGATGAATAAAATGGGAATACAGTTTTTGTCTATTATAGACAGCCGTTCATACCTGTATGGCTTTCAAGCTTAAAAAGAACATACAATTTCAGTCTATACAGTCTATATTCTGAACAATGACAGAGCAAATGTAAAAGCTTCTATAAAGATGTTAAAAGCATCATTTTAAACAAAAGTCCATTTATGACCCACTTCTGTGTTTAAAAGCAGTGGTTTATAACCTGTCTGTGTGTGTTAAGAGCTGCTCAAAACTACTGACTGTAATCTTTCTTATATTTGATTCAGTGTTCTCTATGGAGCACAGCAGGTCACATTCAAATAAATAGCTTCTGTGTCTCTGAAATACCTGCAAGATCGTTCTGACGCATGTGTGTGTCAGTTTGGTATTAAGTGTGAATAATAATTCAAAGGTTTATTTTCAGATGGCACTGCTCAGGGTAACAGATACATTCCTGTATTTATAGATTGTGCTGTATGCCGTTTGGCACCAGAGGGCAGAACAACACCATTCATGCCAAACTCACTCAGATAGTCACTTAGCTCAGATGTGATTGTCATACTGTTTTCTTTATAGACATTTTAATTTTTTTTATTTTGTTTTAGAAAACGTAGTTGTTCACGAAGGGCGTAAGTTATAAGTTCAGAGCATTTATACGGGACTTTTATGTTAGTCATGAATATTTTGTTTACTTATGAATGTTCAGGAAAGAAGTCCAATAGAGAAATTGTGCCGACCTCAGTGAGTTTATGTCATAACGAATGTATGGTTTATTGTCTCCATGGGGACAGTCCATAGACGTAATGATTTTTATACTGTACAAACTGTATACTTTATCCCCAACCACTAAACATAAAGATCATAGAGAACCTTCAGTATGTTTAGATTTAAAAAAAAATATTGTTCTGTACGATTTATACACTATTTTGCGAACGGGAACCTCAATTTTAGGTCCCCACGGTGACACAAATGCCCATGTGTTGGTGTGCATTTAGGTTTGGGTCCCCACCGGGATCTAAAAACATGGCCACACACACACACACACACACACTTTTGTTTGTTCAAAGAGTTACATTTTTAATTGAGAACATGTACTGTTATTTATTTTAGTATCTTTGTATAGAGGCCTGTGTATGTGTTTTCAAGAGCAATGTGATTTCAGGCTTTAAATAGCAGATAGATCTGATCATTTTCACTGAATTTTGCGGTTCTTTATCTTATGCACAGAGCCACAGGCTGGCTTATCTCTGCCCCACACAATTCACACAATAGCAGTGGAGACACAGCAGAGATAAATGCATCCCTGCGGCCCCATACCCATAGAACCCATACATTAACATTAAACAGTTATATATTACACTGACACTGGAATTTGTTTGGACTTGAAAAGAAATACCCGAGGTGAAGATGGAGAGATTTTCTCCTTTAGCTGCTTTGAGCATCAGTCCTTTTCTAAAGTTACATTACAGCAGCCGCACCACGCTATACAACACTATAAAAACAGAATAAATATAGCTTTAAGTTTTCTCTTTTTAGCTGTGTATAAAAACAATAAATGTCTAAGGTATGTCTTCATTTGATAGTTAAGTAGGCTAAGCGTGTGTGTTTCTGAATAACAGACAGGGGGCAGCACAAGCCAACAGAAAGTCTCTAGATACAGTAACAGAACGATTTCTGTAAGAGCTGCAACATAAAGTGCTAAGCACCAAACACACACACACACACACACACGCATATTTTCGATTGGCTTATTGTTTTTACATTGATATTTTCTCTCCTCTTTCCTTAACAGAGAATAAACCTGTCCTTCTGTATTTTAGATTTATTCGTCTGTTTTTCTCATAGAGGCTGTTGACTGACCCCCATAATGTAAGACATTTAAGATGTGACCCTGCTTGACGTCTGGTCCCTCTGCTCTAGCTCAATGATGGAGCTTATGATCTCTTGTCCTCACACAAACCTTTTTGTATCGGTGACTCTTCATGAAGGCATTATTCTCTCTGTTTATGACAGTGGTTTACTCGTGAGGGTTGTTGAGCGTGATTTCAGGTTTTAATATCCTCCCTGGGACATTTTGGTTCAAACAATGTAGATAAAACTATAATCCAAACACACATTTATTTAGCTACTTAAATGAGGGCATATGTGATATTAATCACCTAGAGGTGTACTGAATATTAAACCACTACAATAGTCCTGCCACACCCCTAAAATCAGGGACGTGCACAGGGGGGTTGCTCAGGTTGCCCGGGCAACTGCCCATATGCCCTTCTCAACTCACGTTGGCCTTCCGAGGTGGAAAAAAATAAAAATCGTACAATGGATGAAGAATTTCTCGTAGGCCTAGATAAAAACAACGCAAAGCCTCATTCACTTCCATATTCGGTCACCGAAAATGAAAGTCAGTAGCGGAAGGGCAAACTCTGTTTACATGGCTGCAGCGCTGCACGCGACCGGCACCTGAGCTGAGCCTGCATGAGCGGTCCTAGAAGGAGATTGTCGCGGTTGTCGGGTGAGACGACACAACGTTGTCAGAAAAGGTGAGTTTGTGATGTATAACAAACGAACGATCATCATCATCAAGTTTTGTGAAATGAAATAAAATCTTCATAAATCCACGCTGAGTTTGCCACGTTTAGCCTAAATAATAAGACAGATATAGGCTACTATTTTTTGCTGATAGTTAGTTTCTCACATTTCGTTTTAGCAAGAAGAATGAATGATGGAAGTAATGCATCACATTAATTATTTTATCCAAAAAGGTTAAATGCCTAAATGCTATCACTATTTTGGGTATTGTTTGAAGCCAAGATGCCCACTGAAAAGAGGCGGATTCAGGAGAGGGAGAGAAAATTCAGGGAGGCAGCAAAGAGCAGCACATCTATACGACAGCGTTTTGGTACCACGTAAGAAAAAAAAAAGATTTCGAGAATAAAGCCGAAATGTTACGAGATTAAAGTCGAAATGTTACGAGCATAAAGTCGAAATGTTACGAGAATAAAATCGACATGTTACGAGAATAAAGTCCAAATGTCACGAGAATAAAGTCGAAATGTTAGGAGATTAAAGTTGAAATGTTACGAGATTAAAGTCGAAATGTTACGAGATTAAAGTCGAAATGTTACGAGAATAAAGTTGAAATGTTACGAGCATAAAGTCGAAATGTTACGAGATTAAAGTCGAAATGTTACGAGAATAAAGTCGAAATGTTACGAAAATAAAGTCAAAATGTTACGAGAAAAAAGTCGAAATGTTACGAGTATAAAGTCAAAATGTTACGAGATTAAAGTCGAAATGTTACGAGATTAAAGTCGAAATGTTACGAAAATAAAGTCGAAATGTTACGAGTATAAAGTCGAAATGTAACGAGATTAAAGTCGAAATGTTACGAGAATAAAGTCGAAATGTTACGAGAATAAAGTCGAAATGTTACGAGATTAAAGTCGAAATGTAACGAGATTAAAGTCGAAATGTTACGAGTATAAAGTCGAAATGTAACGAGATTAAAGTCTAAATGTAACGAGATTAAAGTCGAAATGTAACGAGATTAAAGTCGAAATGTAACGAGATTAAAGTCGAAATGTTACGAGAATAAATTCGAAATGTTACGAAAATAAAGTCGAAATGTTACGAGAAAAAAGTCGAAATGTTACGAGTATAAAGTCGAAATGTAACGAGATTAAAGTCGAAATGTAACGAGATTAAAGTCGAAATGTAACGAGATTAAAGTCGAAATGTTACGAGATTAAAGTCGAAATGTTACGAGATTAAAGTTGAAATGTTACGAGATTAAAATCGAAATGTTACGAGATCTGGTTGCATCAAGTTTATAAAAGCCACAATCCTTAAGGATTTATAAAAAAATACAAATGTGAACTAAAGAGGTTTTAAAAATGACTGCTGGTGTTTGCAAGGCCTTCCGAACTAACTCACTGGTTCAGATGACGTGCTTAAACACAATTTAAACTAAAAATACAACATTCACGTAAACAAAATACGTTTTACGACGAGTTTATTCTCGTAACATTTCGATTTTATTCTCATAACATTTCGATTTTATTCTCATAACATTTCGACTTTATTCTCGAAATCTTTTTTTTTTTTTCGTGGCACTAAAACGCCGTCGTAGCACATCACTGCAGGGTTGTCTGCGATAAAGCCAACCAGCAGGTGAGACAGAGACTTTGCACTGTGATAAAGATGACATGACACTGTGTAGGCGAATTAATTAATTAATCAGAGTTTTTCTCAGTCCTTCATATAGCCCGGGAGTTTATTTTCATTTTTTGGGGGGGGTGCCCTTTTTTCAGGTCAAAGCAACTGCCCCACAAATTTCCTGTGCATGTCACTGCCTAAAATAAACATGTTTTGCAGAAAGCAACAACAAGTAAACAATTAATCAAATCCATTTGTCTAAACGAGAAGGTACAGATGTCCCCCATCTGAAGTTTTGTAAGATTTAGCTTACTGTGCTGGTGACAAACAAATATGTGCACACACACACACATGTTGGGTTTCCATGTTTTATGGGGACATTCCATAGACGCAATGGTTTTTATACTGTACAAACTGTATATGATATTCTCTACACATAAACCTAAAATCAACTTTCTGCTTTTTTATATTTTCAAAAAAGTTAATTCTGTATGATTTATAAGCTTGCTTCCTCATGGGGACCAAAATATGTCCCCACAAGGACAAGGAATTTGGATATTGCCATCTTTGTGGGGACATTTTGTCCTCATATTATAGGGTTTACTGTGACGATCCTGTCCTTTCTGTTCTTAGATTTTGTGCCTTGTGGACAAGGTTGTGACAGTACATCTTGTGTGTATGTTTTGTTTTAAATGGAAACACGTGGCGGTATGTTTTGATAATTCGCCGCGTGTCCTACTGTTTTTTGTTTAGCTCCGCCCCCTTGTTACCCGTAAGTGTTTACCCTTCTTCACCTGTCTCATCTTCTGCCCGTTTAAAGTTAAGCCTTGTCACCTGCCCGTCCCGATCCTTTTGTAATCTCACCTCATTAGTTTCCTCCTATTTAATGTTCCTGATTCCCATGCTGTTCGTATCGTCGGTTCACTGTTTGTTTCAAATTGTCTCTTCATGTCGGATTACATTGTTCCTGTTTATTGTTGCCTTTGTGTTTTTGGATTTATCATTTGGATTACAATTTTTGCCTGGTCTGTTTTGTTCCCCCTGCGGGAGGTTTTCAGTTTTAAGTCTTTTGTAATTTTTCGTGCTTCTTCCCTACCGAGGGTGTTTGTTTTTGTGTTATTTGAATAAAGTATTTTGTTTAACATTAACCTGCCTGCGCTTGTGTTCTGAACCACCCTGTACCGTGACAGAACAAACCAACCAAAATAGAACCCAGCAGACAGAAGGACTTTATTATGCGGTGGCCGTGCACATCAAACCCAGAGTGGTGGAGTTCAATTGCCACCCAGTCCCACGCTGGTGGTGGCCCATTCCCGGCTCAGGGCAAGGACTACGCCCGAGACCTGGAGGCGAAGAAGGGTTCTTACCCCGAGGTTCTGTTCAGTGCCTACCTGGTGGCTGGGTTGGACAATCCTCCTCCCTTTGCCGAACGGGAGGAGCTTGTTTACCAGCCTTTTTCCCAGTTGGTGGAGAGACTGCAGTCTCAAGAGGAGCTGGTCATCGGCTTCTCCTCCAGCTGCCTCCATGACTCCTCCTGTTCCCACCGGGACACCGTTCCGGAGGATTGTGTCCTGTCCACTGGGACCCTGGTTCTCTCAGCCCCGTCTGCCTCATCCTACGCTGGCACTGGTTCTCCCAGTCTCCGAGGAAGGTGTGGGAGAAGGGAGTCGTGGGACTCCCCGTCCTAGTCCTCCGGCGCGGAACTTACTAAGCCCCCAACCACTTCTTTGCTGCCAGCCTTGCACTCAGTGCCCCGGCCAAAGAAAAGAAGCGAAAGAGGGGATCGCTTCCTCTGTCGCCGGCACCATCCACAGCTCCGATCCGGCCGGCACCTGTTCCGGTTCAGCCGGCAACCCCCCGGCGATCCTGTCGGCACCCAGTCCGGTCCAGCCTGCACTCCAGACAGCGCCTCAGCCAGTGGTCCTGCTGGCGTCCAGTCGGGCGCAGCATCCGGCTCTCCAGCTGGCCATCCCGCCGGAGATTCAGCCGACCTTCCCACCGATGACTCTGCCGGGCCTCTCGCCGGAGATTCAGCCGGCCTTCCCACCGATGACTCTTCCGGCCCTCTCCCGTTTTTTTCGTTTATCTCCTCCCCCTTGTTAGCCGTTGGTGTTAAACGTTCGTCTTCTGCCCATTTAATGTTAAGCCTTGTCAATTGCCCGTCCCGATCCTTTTGTAATCTCACCTCATTAGTTTCCTCCTATTTAATGTTCCTGATTCCCATGCTGTTGGTCGATTTGTTGCTATTGTAACCGGGTTGAAATTATATCTTTACTTTTACAGTTGAAATGTCACCAGATCCTGATGAATATTGTTTTCTATATGTTTAAAATGTGTTCTATTGCCGATATTTATGCCTGAATGTAGTATTCAGAGCTAAGTGTTAATACCTGTACTGTCACTTTAAGAGGTCGCAGGCTTTATGCCGTCATTTTAGATGCTTCTCTCAGTCCGCCCCAGACTAGCTGAGAGGTGGTATTGTATTATTTTGCTTGTCAATTTTGAACATTTATTTTGGTTTTTGGACTATTCAAACCTTGTTTTATGTATAAATGTTAGTTTTAGATTGTGGACATGCTGTTAATATGTCAATTGAATATAAACCTTGTAAACAGACTCTTTGCAAGCTTTAAAGTAGACATGTTTCCACGTGCTAGTCTACAAGGTTTTCTGTATCTATTTAGCTAACAGGAGCTTGAGACCTCTGTGCTGTGTGAAGGAGACTGCATGTTACAGCGCCTTGTGTGTTTTTCTGTTAATTTGTCTAGGTATGTGTATTATGTTCATTATAATTCATCTGGCATAGTGTTTACATGTGTTAATACTGGTTGCATTAAGCATAGGAAAGAAATTTATGTTATCAAATACATTGAGCATTTTATAGTTTATTTAATTCATTTTCACATTTTCATTTAAAAGTATTTTTGTTGTTAATACTAAGTTTTATGAGTCATGTATGTATGTGCGGTCCACGCCAGACTAGCTGAGAGGAGCTAACAGAAGCTTGATACCTCTGTGCTGTGTGGAGGAGACCGCATGTTACAGCTCCTCATGTGTTTTTCTGTTAATTTGTAAAGACAATCAACCATTCTGCCTTCATTAAAAGAGCAACCAGCAGCTGGTCGTAGTCCGGGTCCTTCCTTCATTTAGCACAACATAGAACACAACGAAGAACTTATAAGAATTAATGGACGTGCATCCAAGCTGATATGAAAATGTTAAAGACAAAGCATGCCCGTTACAATGGTGCAGTGACCTGTCAAGGATTGGTCTGATGATCGACGTCAGCTCGTTTGCCATGGGAAGCTGCATTCACTCACCTTTTACCGTGGTCAGGTATTCCTTCGGACTGCAACCTGATGTTTTTTTGTCTTTATCAATATAACAGCATCAAAGAGAGGGATTTAGTGATGTGCAACTGATTGCTGATTGATGTGATTATACAGATCTTTTATTTGGTGCTCTTCCTATTTTACCATTCAGATTTGATTTGATTTTTTGTTTTATTTTATTTCATATTTTTATCTGTGTATGGAGTGACTGAAATATGGCAGAGGGTTACACATATTTTGTTGAAGAAAGTAACAATGCTGAGACGGACTCTGTTGAGGACCAGTTTGGTTTGGGGAGGGTTTTGTTCTTTCGACCCTTGTAGTCCAGAACACCAGGGCCTAGTGTTGCTGCATTATACAACCCACAGCTTACCTCTACACGTTGTGTAGCTCGTACAATGCCAAGACAAGTTGAGCAGAATCCAGACTTAGGTTCACTCATTACACAGTTAGCTGAAAAGCTAGGTGAATCCATTACAGGTAAGCTGCAATCTGACAGGTGCACACACAACACCAGTACTCCTGTACAGCCCTCAGAGATGACATTGCCTAACCTCAAGGTCGTCATGCAGCCAGATGCAAACGAGCCTCCCATATTCAGGGGTGATAGCTCCGACAAATTCACAGTTCATGAGTGGGAAAATCTCATGACTCTGTACCTAATGAAGAGAGCTATTCCAGTTCATGAGCATTCACAAGAAGTTCTGGCAAAGCTAATGGGCAAGGCAGGGGATGTGGTGAGGATAAAGTTGCATAACAACACATCTATTGACCACACTGCAAATCCCTATATGATTTTTGATATTCTGAAACAACATTTTAGCGAACTGACTTAATCAAGCATGCCTTTAGCAGACTTTTAAAATACGCTGCCCATGCCAGGTGAAGATGCTATGGAATACTGGATAAGGCTAAATAAAACAGTTGACGTTGCGGATGAATATCTGAAAAGGCAAGGCCGAAGCATTGATGACCCAGGCCATGAAGTCAGTATGATGTTTATCAAACACTGCCCAGACCAGTCTCTTGCAAGTGTTTTCAGGTTTAAGTATGCATAGAAATGGTCGGCATGTGAGATCCAAGAGAGAATTGATGAGCACATGCAGGGACAGAAAGCCCAAGCTGCAACTGTTAGGTCATTTAAGCCGAGCACAGTATAGCACAAAACCATTCCCAGTGTCATGCACCTATAGCTGATAATACACCAGTCCCAAACACCACTGTACCGTCTGTGCCATCTCCGGTACCCATGACTACTGCAAGTGTTGAGAATTTCTGCATGAGGAGTTTGGTGTACTTCTTAGACTGACTCGTAACACAGCATACACAAGTGCCAGCTAACCCAGGGCTCAAGCAACGGTGCCTCACTCTTCACAAAAGGTGTGCAGGGTTCGTGGGGCTTCTCATCATTCCACATTGTCTTACTGCAAGCGAGAGAACAGGTGTTTAAAGTGCTTATCGCCTGGTCACTGGAAGAGGGACAGCCCTGATCAGACCAACCAGCGCAGCCCTCAACCTGCTGACAGCGCTGGTGGACAGAACATACAGTTAAACTAGAAAACCCACTCCCTGGGAGGGGCGGTGTGGGTATTGTGGATGAATCCCTCTTTGATACACATGATCCAGCTCGTTTATATGAGGACTGCTGTTCCAAAGCACCTAAGGGGACTCGAATAGTCATTCAAGCCACGCAGAAGATTGAAGCTTTCAGTGAGTTGTTTTATGCCCCTGTCCTTGTCAATCACACTGTGCAGCTTAAAGGCATATTGGATTCTAGCTCTATGGCATGTAGCATCAGTGAACATGCAGTAGAGAAACTCAGCTCTGCTAGTGTTTTGCCTGAAAAGCAGCACCCTGAAGAAAATATTGTTTTGATTGGTTGTGGTGGTCTGCAGACCCGACCTGAGGGTTTTTATGACTTGGAAATACATCTTTACGCCACTCGCTTTATCTTACCTACCTTGGTTGTGCCTGGTCAGCATGACAATCTCATCTTGGGCTCAAATGTCATCAAACACGTGATTCGTGTCCTGAAGGGTGATAATGACTATTGGAACATGGCATCCAGACCTAAGCATCGGTCTGACCCCGATATTGAACAGTTCTTGTCGATGTTCACTAATGTCGAGTGCTGGAGAGGGATTGAGGTTCCTGACAAAATAGGCACTGTCAAGCTGACACAAGCAGTGACACTCATACCCAGGCATGAACACTTAGTTTGGGGTAGACTCTCTGCTAGTGTGCCGCAGTCACTTGGAAGCACCTCCAAAGCCATGCCATGAGGTGTTCTAGTGGGCCGTCTTGTTACACCTCTATGTGTAACAGTCCAGCGTCCTTCATGAGGATGATGATTTGGATTTTTGGGGACATGAACTTCACAAAACTCCTGTGTTATCTTGACGATCTTCTTGTCTTTGCATCGTCAGAGGATGAGGCCCTGTCCAGACTCCGCACAGTGTTCCAGAGGTTGCAAGAGAACAACTTGAAACTGGCTCCGAAGAAGTGCCATCTGCTTCGAAAACAAGTCGGATTCCTTTGCCATGTCATTAATGGTGAGGGTGTGGCTGTCGATCCTGCCAAAGTGGAGGTCAATGGGGGAACGGAGTGATTCAATCGCACGTTGGGCAGCATGCTCCGTACCCTTCCTCTTAAGGAGAAACACCAGTCGCCACAACAAATCCAAACCCTCAAGTTTGCCTATAATGCCACCGTTCATGAGACTACGGGTTATGCGCCTTTTTTCTTGATGTTTAAGCGTGTTCCTAGATTGCCGGTGGATATTCTGTTTAAGCAGGTTTTGAGCGACCCAGGAGTTGTTGACTACAACTCGTATGCCAAGTCCCTGGTTTCCTGAAACATTCTTCCACTGACCAACAGCACCAGGCCCAGCAATATAACAGACGTGTTAAAGGTACCTACCTCTCTGTGGGAGATCGTGTTTTGGTAGCAAATAAAGGAGAACGAGGGAAGAGGAAGTTGGCCGACAAATGGGAGGATGGAGTGTACACAGTTGTTGGTGCTAATCCCAATATCCATGTCTACAAAATACAGGATGCAGAGGGACACACAAGAGTTGTGCACAGGAATCTTTTGTTGGAGGTCAACTTCTTGCCACTCTCTGGGATGGATGAGAGCCAGGATGCCCATGCAAATGATCAGTCTTTGACCAGCGAGGAGTCTGATCAGGAAGACTGTGACTGTTGTGATGATACCGTTTCTGCATCCGCGCCAGACTAGCTAAGAGGAGGTATTGTATTATTTTGCTTGTCATTTTTGAACATTTGTTTTGGTTTTTGGACTATTCAAACCTTGTTTTATGTATAAATGTTAGTTTTAGATTGTGGACATGCTGTTAATATGTCAATTGAATATAAACCTTGTAAACAGACTCTTTGCAAGCTTTAAAGTAGAAATGTTTCCACGTGCTAGTCTACAAGGTTTTCTGTATCTATTTAGCTAACAGGAGCTTGAGACCTCTGTGCTGTGTGAAGGAGACTGCATGTTACAGCGCCTTGTGTGTTTTTCTGTTAATTTGTCTAGGTATGTGTATTATGTTCATTATAATTCATCTGGCATAGTGTTTACATGTGTTAATACTGGTTGCATTAAGCATAGGAAAGAAATTTATGTTATCAAATACATTGAGCATTTTATAGTTTATTTAATTCATTTTCACATTTTCATTTAAAAGTATTTTTGTTGTTAATACTAAGTTTTATGAGTCATGTATGTATGTGCGGTCCACGCCAGACTAGCTGAGAGGAGCTAACAGAAGCTTGATACCTCTGTGCTGTGTGGAGGAGACCGCATGTTACAGCTCCTCATGTGTTTTTCTGTTAATTTGTAAAGACAATCAACCATTCTGCCTTCATTAAAAGAGCAACCAGCAGCTGGTCGTAGTCCGGGTCCTTCCTTCATTTAGCACAACATAGAACACAACGAAGAACTTATAAGAATTAATGGACGTGCATCCAAGCTGATATGAAAATGTTAAAGACAAAGCACGCCCGTTACACTGTTCGTATCGTCGGTTCACTGTTTGTTTCACATTGTCTCTTTTTGTCGGATTACATTGTTCCTGTTTATTGTTGCCTTCGTGTTTTTGGATTTATCATTTGGATTACAATTTTTGCCTGGTTTGTTTTGTTGTTTGCGGGAGCTTTTCAGTTTTAAGTCCTTTATTATTTTTCGTGCTTCTTCCCCATCGAGGGTGTTTGTTTTTGTGTTCTTTGAATAAAGTATTTTGTTTAACATTCACCTGCCTGCGCTTGTGATCTGAACCACCCTGTACCGTGACAGTTTACCATGTACACACACACACACACACACACACACACACTCAGACAGAGTAAAGAACGGGCGTGACAGCAGGACACAGCACAATTCTCATATTCTCATATTCTCATTTCTATTGATTGTGAATGTTGTGTGTTTGTGAACAATGCAGTGAGACACTGAATTCAGTCTTGCTGACAGTGTCATTATTCATTTCTGCCTGTCTAACTCTTTTCCTTAATCTACCGTAGAGAATGAGAACGCAGAAACAGCTCCAGTTGTGTCCAGCGCACACACACACACACACACATCCATCAGAATATCAGTTCTGTCAGTGTGAGAGATTAAGAGCTCAGTACTTGTCTCTCTCTTTCTCACATCACTTGTCAATCTCTTCTCTCCATGAAACTCAAATTCATGAGATGCTTTTAGAAAAACTGATTTGTCTTTATTTACTGGTGGTCAGATGATCATTGTTTCTGTTCTTCATTTCTCCAGTAATTTGACAGGTGTGTAGTACTGGGAATACACTAATATCTGAATTACACTGATGTTATATTACTGTACATCAACTGAAACGCTAAACAGGTTAAGACGCTAACCGCTTGGGTTATTTACATGTTGTTGCTGATTGGAATGACATTCTTGACACACCCCCCAAACTAGAGAAAACACATCTCAAACCCAGTTGCACACCGTTTCCAGGAAACATGTTGTTCAATCCGGAAACCATAGCAAAACGTTGCGCACCGGTTTGAGCATGAACCTGCCCCAGGTGAATGAAACAGGGCGTGGCCATTCAGAGCACATGATTTAAAGCCATTGATAATGCACTTTATAGCTGGTCTGCACCTGATGTCATGCCACTGTTTTACTTTAGTGTAAGATCCCACTATCTGTACTATTGCTACTTTGAGAATCTGTCCATTTACCTCACACACAATTTATGTGGTCTTGTAAACTGCAAAGACATTATGTATTATTTACTTGTGTTTAATGAGCTTCTGAACTTCTATTTCTGTCTGGCTAAACAGGAGTCTCATGCTTTCTTTGTCTTCCAGATTGTTTGTGTTACCTTCAAGAGAAGTAGGACATTTAAATACAAGAAGCTCCTCATATGTAGAAAGATGTGTGTGTGTGTGTGTGTGTGTGTGTGTGTGTGTCTGTCTTCTCCATCATTGCTGTTGCTGCCGTCTGTTGCATTACATTTTGCTTACTGCGTTCTTGAGTATGTGTTTCCAAACACATTTGGCAATTGTGTTTCTAATCACAATGGCCTTTAATTGTTACAAAAAGGAACCGGAGCAGGGAGTGAGAGGACAGTTTATTCGTAAACATCCACAGGCTCAGAATTGGATGCTTCAGGGTTAAAGGTGTGAACTTGTGATAAGGCTTCTGCTTTCCGGTCTGTGATCTTAGATGATAAGTAAAAGAAATGATTGTAAACACTGCCCACCTGGCCTGTCTGGAGTTTAGGTGTTTAACATCCCTCAGACATTCAAGGTTTCTGTGATTAGTAATGACAGTGAAAGCAAACTTTGCACCCTCCAGCCAATGACGCCACTTGTCTTAGGGACAGCTTCATGGCCAGTAACTCCCTGTTCCTTGAAACAGACGTTGAAGGAGAAATGACCTTAACATCAGTGAGTACTATAAGATCGAGAAACAGCAGCAGGAGGTTGAATCATACTCACTGAATAACGGTTATCGTGATTGGGCATGGTTGAAAGCAACAGTGTCACAGACTCCATTTAGTCACCGGCCCCCCAGCATCCCGTATGCGCCTATTGCAGGGCTTGACCGGACAACAAGGAGATGACACCTTTGATGTCATCTCAAAGCATAATTTGCATTGAAGAATAAACCTTCTACATTACACGGCCGATCCTGAGAACTTGTTGGGTATGGCAATGGGAGACCGGTGGTGACATTATGAACCAGATGTGCAGAGGGTGTAAGCTGTTGATGGAGGATTGAAACCAGTTCTGCGAAAGGATCAGAGGGTGATGGAGATGTGCTCATGGTTTGTCGGTCAGGTTGTCTGTTACCAACAGGAACCGGCAGAGAAAAGCAATTGAATGAGAAGACAGTTTATTCGTAATCATCCACAAGTAAACAGTTAGTTAACAATTGGGTACTAGCTTGAAAACAACAGCATACAACAACCAGACCTGACAACAGAGTGTGGCGTGAGGTGAATCTATATAGAGTTCTGGTAATGTGGAACAGGTGCAGGTGTAATTAGAAAGCTGGTGAGTGTGAACGTGGGTAGCTAGTGGAGAGCTCTGGTACAGGGGGTGTGGTCGAGCGTGAGACAGAGTTCATGACAATTGTAAATCTATCAAATTTTAATTCTTTTATCAGGTCATTTCAGGGTTATCTTTATTGGAGGAGCATGGATGCTCATTTAGTCAAATAAATTAAGTTAAGCGTAAGTCTTCATGCCGCCCCAGCATCAGCTCTTCCAGCATTCCTTCTCCTCCCCATTTGCTCCTTCTCTGCTCTTATTCTATTTCTGTGCAATGGAGAGACATTCGAGCACAGTATGAGAGATTACTGAGAACTAGGAGACACAAGTAAAGGCACAAGTATGTCATATGTAAACAATCTTTGAATCCAGAGAAGTTTTACCTAGTGGTACTTCCTACCTCTTAGCGTTTGTCTTAATCTGGTGCTGTGCAGATCAACATTCAAGTATTTTAAGAGCAGTGCTATCCTGTGCTACTAGGATCTCAATGATCACTCACAAACCACAGAAACATGTGAAAGATCACACTTCATTGCACACTTCCTCCACCCATGTCTAGAGCTCATCTCATGGCCACATGAGTGCAGAAAGAGCTTTTGTGTTGTAAAGAGCAGTTTGTCTCTGTCTGACCGCTGTATTGTTCTGCTTTGTTAAGCTTGTGATCGGATAGATGTCCAGAAACGCTGGCGTACACACAGAAGGACATTAGATATCCACCTCTGCCCTCATTTCCATATTAATAGTTAAAAGTCCAGCAGCTTTAATGAGAGTCAGATCAGAGGTCATAGAGGACACATTAAGCACTCTGACATTTCCATCTCTCTACACGCCCACAATCAAGCACTCGGATGTTCTTTCATCTGCATTCATCGCCAATAATATTACGTGAACAACACAAACAATACATTCAACATCGGAATCATTTGTCTGTGTTTACATGTGATTTTTTCTATTCTGATTCACTGTGCATCTCTTGTGTATGTAATAGATCTGTGTCTGTTTATGAGGGAAGACAGATCATAACCCAAACATCATGAAAAGATAATGATAAGCAGTGAGCTGAGCCTGAGGCGGAGAAATGGGGAAATATTGTAATATTTCATTTAAAAAAATATTTCTGTGTGTTAAAAACATGATTTGTGTGTGAAACACAGAACTCTTTGGATTGTATATTGTATCCTACAACGCAATGCACTCAACTTCACAGCTTTTTTCATTATGAGGAATGGCATGGATTCATCGCAGGTCAACCAGCATGATGTCATCTCATCTTATTCTGAAACAGAGAGTTGAGCAGGTGGCAAGATTTCTCTTCTCTCTCCAGCTCCCTGTGGTGTGTGTAATGCACATATACTCTGACTACAATCTAAGGATGACTGGACACTCTTGAGTTGTACAGCTACAGACCGACGTCACAATACTCATTCAGATACTGAAATTACACCAAAGACACTCTTATGGTATTCTGAGGTTACAGTCAAACTCACTTTCAATTCTGCCAAAACTAACACAAAATATGATGCAAGGAACCATGCCCATCTGGCAATATGCCCCCCCCCCACTACCTGCTCTTTCCTCAGTCGGTTCTGAACAGTTCTTCCCCTCTCATTTACAGTTGTGTTGGCCATGGGATCTCAGGCTTTGACTCAAATCTAAAATTTAACATACAGGCTAAACAGCTGAAGAATCAATTCTTGTTTCTGTGGGTCAGAGCTCAGACCTGTCGCTCTCATCCAGCATCTGAATAATGTCTGAAAGAACCAGATTTAAGCAGCACTTGGTGATACTTGTGTAACAGTCTGTGTGTAGAGACAAATGTCATGCCTTATCCAAGATGGCAACTGTCCACCAATAAAGTGAAGTGATGGTTAGGGTTTGGGGTGGGTTTAGGTTTAACTTTAAAAATGTTGTCCTTGGGTCAACAGAAAGTGTTTCCCTGAGGACATCTAAAAGGGAGAATGTTTTGTGAGATTTTGATCATTAGTTTAGGTCAGTTGCACACCATATGGAGTGTATCATGGTCAGATTTGCAGACAAAGATTGACGATTTGGATTTAAGTTATCATGGAGGTCTTTTTGTATAAGGTGTCACTCTCCTTGAAGAAGCAAATGAAAATGAGTGAGTGAAATTCGACCCTCCGGATGCAGTGCACACTCTTTATTGCAATGAATCATGGGATTGAAAAAGTGCACTCAATAAATTCAGACAACACCCAATCAAATAATGCACTTTAATAAGATATAGTGGCGTACTTCTCAGCCAAGGACTATAAATACAGACAACCAATCAGGGGAAACAAGGCACAGGTGGAGACAATTAGGGTGGGTCACAGGACCCCAGGGGAGAGAAGCAGGACACACATGGGACAAATGTGAGGCGGAACAGCAAAGTTCAGAGCAGAGATGAATACCAGGTCGGAGGCAATTGAGTTGAATTGGAACATGTATATCTAAGGGAATTTTGTGCCTGTTTTGTCATGCAGCACGTGAAACTGTATGTGTGATCGCAGACCTCACCTCAACAAGCCCTCGGCTCTTTTATGCTATTTACAATTTTACACTCTTTTTGTAGAGCAAGAGCCCATTATTTGAACACCTTTGAAATCACACGCACACATACAGGGTTTGTGTAATCAGAAGCACATGAGCGCATCTCGTGCGGACGGTGGTGTGAATGTAGTGCATAGTGCCAAATGAAGCGGGGTAAATGGATTTCAGAGGGCTTCAGAGGAGTAAGCCGGCCATGAGAGGGGTTGGGGAGGGGTGGTTAATAAAATTGCAGGGTAAGTCAGGGTCATTCGCTGTTTTACATTAACCTGCAGCCTTGGGCCAAACACACTCTATAATTACACTTTTAGAACTGTTTCCAAACAAAAGCTAATTTTAAGGCGCTCTGAAAGCTCAGGATTTTTTTTTACCAAGGATTGCCTGCAGTTGTATTCATTCAAGCCCACAGATGATAATAATCATGTGTTACATGTCTTTAAATTGTGCCATAAATGCTTGTTTCCGTCCAGAGATTAAAATGTGAAATGACCTCAAAACTCTTGGCGAGTGAAAGACAGATTACTGTGTGTGTTTACGTTAACACAGCTGGAGTAAAGCTTCGAGTGTGTATCTGGTATCAGCTGGGTCTACTGAATGACAACTCATTTAAATATTTAATACCTTAGCATTTCTCTAGAAGTTAGGACAAACAGTGAAAATCATTTTTAGAGACCGAGATAAAGGGCCAAATTTACTAACAGCTTTAGCGTAAAAAACCCCCACTATTTTGTGATGTTATAGGCTACGCTGTCTGCGCATGCTGCAAGAAGTCGAACGCTTACTTACGTGGGGGGACCTTTGATGAAGCCACTGCTGACAGAACAATAGTAAATCAACGAGAGAGATTCATTTTGAGTGACAGTAAAACTGACCAATCATATCATCTTTCTAAATGGGTGCAATAAATGGGTGTTAATTTTCCGCCATCTGGGGGGTTGTTCACAAGCAGTCTCGTAAACCCAGCAAACACAATACGTTCGGACAATGTCACCGGTTCGTCTTCAGTTTTCACCGTGGCGTTACTTTGTGACCACGTTCTGAGGACGTCTTGGTAATGTTCCATAACGTCTTGAATTTATCACATGGAGAATGTTGTAGTGTCGTGGTCTACTGGTCTCCAGTAAACCTGGACACTGGTCATTCGATTACTGAATCTGGTCATAAATATTTATTATGTGGAAAATTTATGATGGTGTAAATTGTGTTATCTTGTCAAAATGAATCCTATTGATCCGACTATTTTCACATCTATTAAACTGGAGTTTAATAAGATAACACAATTATAACTGTGTATCTTTTTATTTAACACGTTCGTTGGATATGTGCATGCGCTTGACTTCTCTGTTCTGCAAAGAGCCGTGCTCTCGCTTCATTTAAACATTATCGGTCATTTCGTATTACTTCACAGCATGACATATTACTATAGGGCAGTATTTCTCAACAGTGGTACTACCGCCAAGTGGGCATTCAGAGAACGTCAGGGGGCCATGGAAGCAAGATCTTTGAAAGGGGGCCATTTAGATGTTCTTTGGGGGCGTTCGCAAGTTTACACCTAATATCCAGGCACCACAAGTTAAAAAATTTACCTGCAAAAGATTATGATCTGCATGAGGAGCAGCTGGGGCGCAAAGTGTGGTTTTAATCTAGCCGTGAATGTTTTTGACCACACACTCCATGTGATCACTACTGCGCGTTGAGTTCTTCACAGCAGCCACGTCGGCTTTAACAAAATATTAAAGAACATATCAATAAATTTGTATTCTCCCCGAGATGCAAGCACCACCTTGACTGCACAAAACTTTGGACCGCTACAGGAAAAAGGGACAGCTGAGGCTTTGCCACATCACGTTTGAAAAAACAATTCAAACAGTCCCCTTAAAGGCCATGTAGTCGTAGAAATTAACTGGGTAATCTCTCTTTTTAGGTAGAACACGAATAAAGGAAACTATTAGCTGTTCTGAAACGTCTGAAATCCAAACAGGGATAACAGCGAGCACGAACACAAAATGGCATTCTCTATTACTGAACGCAGTTCCTCCTCCTGTATAGGCCACATTCACATAAGAGAGGCATGTAAATGTGCTCCTAGTAGTGTTTTGTGACGAGTCACCCCAGGCGCAATCAGTGTCGCCATGGAAACACAGGTCATCAGACCGGCACACCTGCCGGTCGTTGATAAGTAAGGAGGACTTTAAAAGCCACTGCAATAGATCATACGGGGAGCTACGACTCCCTTGGATATTCTTATGCTGAGTTTGTCTCTCTTGTGTACCTTTAGGCACGGATGAGTAAACGGCCGGCTGGACCCCGCATTGTCAACCCGGAACAATCACAGACGCAAGCTTACCGAGACATTTCCTGGAGGAACACGGACGCCTTTCACCTATCCACAAGGAGACCTGAGCTACGGGGAAACGGATACAGTCCGCCATTTGCTTTCTGTTCATTAAAGATACCCTTCGGGGGTTAAACACTACAAACACATTAAACTATTACCGAGTACGTGTCGTTGCTTTGCCCGTCACAACTGGTGGAGAATGCAGATTTTTTAACGACGAGAATATAATGTTAAGTTTAAAGATCTCTGACCATAACAATCTGCTTTGAAAATGTTGAAGTCTTTGATTAATTATATCATTTACTTCAGTATCTAAATAGCATGTCTAATGCTGATGTACAGTGCTGTGCTAAGTTTTATTAAACGTTATACATTATTATTCTACATAGTTGGATAGAAAATTACTTAAATTATGCATAAAATTGAATTTTTATCGCACAGATTAAATCTCAAATGAATTGAATGTGTTTAAAATTAAATTATAAAAAAGTTTTTACAATGTGCCGTTTTGATCATTGGGATGTACTCATCACTTGTACTCGTAAGCAGAGCCGATCTCCTCCCCGGAGGCCTCCCAATGGTGAGGGATCCGCACTGCTAGCCATCGAACCACCTCCCGCGGGGAGATTAAGCAGATCATACCCCTAGTCCCCCTGTCATGGTCCCTGGGCACTTGGCTAGAGCTTCCCACACCGTCACAGTGGCTACGGCAAACGATCCGTCTCGGCTACTCAATCCAATTTGCCAGACCTCCGCCCAAGTTTCGAGGCATCCTCTCAACCTCAGCAGAGGCAGGTCGAGCCCATCCCTCTAGCCGAGACGTACAACGGGTTTTACAGCCCGTACTTCATCGTCCCCAAGAAAGGCGGGGGTTGCGCCCCTTGATCTGCGTACCCTGAACAGGCACCTACACAAGCTGCCTTTCAAGATGCTCACGCAGAAGTGCATCCTGGCGTCTATCAGATGTCAGGATTGGTTCATGGCAATAAACCTAAGGGACGCTTACTTTCATGTCTCGATTCTGCATTTCTGCCTCGATTCTGGGTTTTATGTTGATTAACATCAAAGGTTCTAGAACATTTACTGACTTTTTCCCACACTTCAGAATAATAGTAAGCTCATAAAAACTGTGGAAAAAGAAAAGAAAACTATAAAAATTAAGTTGTGCCTAACAAATGTACACAAAAAAGTAGTATCTTCAGTGTAGTCCAATTTTGTCTAGAATCTAAGGAAAGTTTCTCCTGTCATTTAATCAAGGACCTTTTTGAGGTTTCTCCCCGAGATGCTTTCTCCGATATAGTCTGACCTCTTATTTACATTTACATTTAATCATTTAGCAGATGCTTTTATCCAAATTGACTTACAGAGAGTTCAGGGAGCAAAAAGCGATATGTCATACAGGAGCAATAATACAATAGGTGCTAATACAAAGTTACTGGTTTCAACAAAAGCCAGAACAATACCTGTTGAGAGAAAGAGAGAGGGTAAGTGTTTTTTTATTCCCTCATTTATCTTTCAGGTATTCATAGAAGAGTTGGGTTTTTAGTATTTTTTAAATGTTGTGATAGATGTGGTTGACCGGACCGAGTAAGGAAGATTGTTCCACCAGGAAGAAGTTGTGAAGGAGAATGAGCGGGAAAGCAATTTTTTACTGCCCTTATGAGAGGACAATACAAGACGTCGCTGGTTTGTAGTACATCACGTTTAGACGTAGTGTCGAGAACGACAGATGGGGTTCGCCCTTGAGAACCAATCAACTCTGACTACTGTAGAAAAGGCCAATGAATTTGGCGAATGAAATTTGCATGCCGGGCTCCGCCCCTGGATATCCGATATAAAAGGAAGCCGGCGTGCAGCATTCACTTACCTTTTGTTCTTCAGAGCCTTCGCTCATGACTACGAACAGAACGAATTCAATGAATTCTTCTTCTTCTTCTGCCGGATCTACGACGTGTTGCAGCGGATCGTCCCTACCTGCAGCGACCTTCCCCTGGGCGTCTCGCCGGTTCCGGAGGTGTCAGAGATTTTTTCTAAAAAAGTCCTTTTCAGGACTGACTGAGCATTCTCCAGCGCGGCATGTCCCGCTGTTCTCTTGGGTGCGGCACCCTCATCGAGGAGGGGGATGGACACGATCGCTGCGTTAGGCGTCTGGGCGTCCAGCACGCTGAAGCAGCCTTCGTTGACAAATCTGCCCGCACTGCGGGCAGATTGTCTTTCAGAAGTTGCGGTCACGGGTGGTCTTCCTACGGGAACCAGCCACCATTTCGTCTGCTACCTGGGCTGTGACATCTGTGGATACGGCCCTGATGACCACCCACGTTAGCAGCGTTAGTGATATGGGGAACTCTGCGAACGTAAACCCACCAGCCAAGTGCTCAAGGGCCGATCGCACCCTGATTCGCTCTTCTGAACGTTCCCCAACCAGCGGTGGCATACCGTCCGGATTCTCACGCACACACTCGGAAACGATGTGTGACGTAGATGAGATGTCGCTCGCAGCATCGGAGGGAGACTGACATCCGACTCTGCCGAATCCGAGCTCCACCCACAGCGGTCGAGTTCAGGAGGAAGCAGAAGTGATGTCATCAATGGCTAACTCGGGGATGCGTGGTTCCTGAGGTCGGAGCGCGGTGCAAACCCCGGGTGCCATGTTTTTCCCGGAGGTGCATGAGGAGCTGTGTAAAACTTGGAACGCTCCATTCACGGACCGTTCCAGTGAAACCAACTCCGGCTCCCTTACTTCCCTCGTTGGTGGGGCAGCCAAAGGCTACGTCGAGATCCCCGGGGTGGAACGGGCGCCTGCAGTGCACCTGTGCTGCAGGCGGCTACCTCCTGGGGGGAATCGGCCACGCCTACCGTCCAAAGCGTGTAGGACTTCGGCATCACTGGTGTCAAAGCCTTACACTGCCGCGGGCCAGGCTGCCTCCTCTCTACGCCATGGCCATCCTGCAGGTCCGCCAGGCCTGGGCGTGGAAAGAGCCCCGACCAGGGTATAATGCAGGATCTCCGTGCCCCCACTGACAGCGCTTTACGGGCGACTAAGGTGGCGGCGGGGGCCCTGGGTCGGACGATGTCCACGGTAGTGGTCCAGGAGAGACACCCCCGGCTATACCTTGTGCAGAAGAGTGACACCAAGGAAGTCCGCTTTCTTGATGCACTCATCTCGCAGGGTGGGTTGTTGGTAACACCGTCGAGGACTGCGCTCAGCAGTTTTTGACGGTGAAGCAGACATTGGCAATTAGCCAAATTTTTTCACGCCGCGACTCGGCCGCCTACAGGCTTCCGAGATCTCACGTGACGTCTGCTTCCCTGCAACCCAGGACCCCTTTGACATCGGCTCTGGTTCCTGTGCCCCCACAGGCGGCACCCCGGAAGCAGAAGTCAAGGGGGAAACCTCCACCCCGTTATCAACCTTCTCTCGAGAAGGGACACTGACGGGAAGACCCAAGGGAGAAAAACATCGGGCCCGAACCTTCACAGCCACAGCTCTGATCGGTCCTTTTCAGGGCTTGGCGCCCACTACTTGCAGAGTTTTCTGTTCTCCCCGGGTGTACTTGCAGCCTATCACACACTCCTCTGAACTGTGCACGGCGAAGTGTAAGGTTGTACACATACGACAGCTTTCACCACTCTCTAACCGACAGTGTGGTCCATTGTCCTGCCAGGCAGGTAAAAAGGCGGAGCCAACCTTCCCTCCGGGGACCCCCGCGACATAGTTAGCTCCGCCAGCCGACGAACCCCCCGTGGGAATGATGAAGCAGACCGTCCCCTTGGTCACCCTGTCACAGTCCCTGGGAGCTCGAGAGCTGCTGACACTGTCTCGCTGGCTAATGAAGGCGGTCCGTCTTGGTTACTCGATCCAGTTCGCCAGAGACTCTCCCAAGTTTCAGGGCATCATCTCTCCCTATGTCAGAGGCAGGGACGCCTCCGTACTTCGGGTAGAGGTCACCACCCTTCTGGCAAAACAGGCATCGAGTTCGTCCCTCAAAACCAAAATGTTCAGTGGGTCACGACCCGCACTTCATCATTCCAAAGAAAGACGGCGGGTTGCAAAGGTCTGCGTACCCTGAACAAAGCACCTTCACAAGCTGCCGTTCAGGGTGCATCCTGACATCTATCGGATGTTAGGATTGGTTCGTGGCAATCGACCTGAAGGACGCTTACTTTCATGTCTCGATCCTCCTCGACACCGGCCGTTCCCACGGTTCGCGTGCGAGAGGCAGGCATATCAGTGCAGAGTCCTCCCTTTCGGTCTGTCCCTGTCTCCGCGGTCTTCACGAAGATCGTGGAAACCGCCCTTTCTCCCTGAGGGGAGGAAGGCGAGCGGGTACTAAACTATCTCAGCGACTGGCCTATCTTGGCACATTCAAGAGATCTGTTATGTACACAAAGGGACCTGGTGCTCCGGCACCTAGATCGATTGGGACTTCAGGTCAACCAAGAGAGGGGCAAGCTCTCCCCAGTACAGAGCATCCTCTTTCTCGGTATGGAACTTAACTCTGTCACCATGTCGGCGCACCTGTCCGCAGTATGCGCCCAACCAGTGTTGAACTGTCTGAAATGAACATTTTAGGCAGACAGCGGTCCCCCTGAAATAATTCAGAGGCTCCTGGGACACATGGCGTCCTCACGGGTTAATACCCCTCGGGTTGATGCACATGAGACCGCTCCAACACTGGTTTCAGAGTCGAGTTCCGAGGAGAGCGTGGCACACCGGCAGCAGGCGCATGGTGATGACCCCCTGCTTCCGACGCACCATAACCCCTAGTCTTCCATGACTTTTTCGACGGACTCAGGTCCCTCTGGGCAGGTTATGAGACAGGTCGTGGTGACGACTGACGTCTCCCTGCAGGGGTGCGGTGCAGTGTGTAACGGGCACGCAGGCGGGGCGTTGGACGAACCCCCACCTGCGCTGGCATATCAATTGCCAAGAGTTGTGGGCTGTGCTACTTGCACTGAGCAGGCTACGGCCTCTCGTGCGAGACAAGCACGTGCTGGTCCGAGGACAGCACTACAGCTGTAGCATACACAGATCGTCAGGGTGGCGTTCGCTCACAGCAGCTAACACAACTTGCTCGACGCCTCCTCCGGTGGAGTCAACAGGTGACCCGTTCCATGCGGGCCACACACACCCCGGGCAAACTGAACTAGACAGCCGACGTGCTTTCTCACCAGTTTATGCCTCGTGGAGAGTGGCGACTCCACCCCCGCGCAGTCCAGCTCATTTGGAGGCTGTTCGGGTAGGCCCAGGTAAACCTGTTCGCCTCCCGTAACACCACCATTTGCCCGCTTGGTATTCCCTGCCCTCGGCATGGATATCCTGGCGATACAGCGTTGTTGCGTTTTCCATAGGCAACCCCATCTGTCGTTCTCGACACAACGTCGAGAGACCCACAGAAAGGGAACTTCTTGGTTAAGTATGTAACATTAGTTCCCTGATGGAGGGAATGAGACGTTGTGTCGAGAACGACAGATGGGGTTGCATATGGAAAACGCAACAGCGCTGTATCGCGTCACAATCTCTAGGGAAGCGACGGTAACAAGTCTGGGCGTGTCAGCTCGATGCTTTCGCGAAACTGTAACCTTCCAGTGTGGTGGTCGGGGCGTTCCAGAGCTTTCTTGGAGAAAGATGGGTACAGCCCTAGGTTACAGTTTACTTTCACAACAAAGGTTACAGTTTCGCGAAAGCATCGAGCTGACACGCCCAGGCTTGTTACCGTCGCTTCGCTAGAGATTGTGACGCGATACAGCGCTGTTGCGTTTTCCATAGGCAACCCCATCTGTCGTTCTCGACACAACGTCTCGTTCCCTCCATCAGGGAACTAAGGTTACATACGTAACCAAGACCTTCTTGATGGGTGTAGGAGTGCTGGAGGGTGTGAAAGCAAGCCGGTGCAGATCCAGTGATAGTCCTGAAGGCAGCATTAGTGACTTGAATCTGATACGGGCTTCGACTGGTAGCCAGTGGAGAGTGATGAAAAGGGGAGTCACTTGAGCCCTTTTGGGCTGTTGAGAGACGCGGCGTGCTGCTGCGCTCTGAACAAGCTGGAGTAGTTTGATAGCCTTTGCAGGAAGACCAGCAAGGAGAGCATTGCAGTAGTCCAACCTTGAGATGACCAGGGCCTGGACAAGGAGTTGTGCCGCATGGTCAGTGAGATAGGGTCTCACCTTTCTAATGTTGAATAAAGCATATCGGCATGACCGTGTTGTTTGCAATGTGATCATTGAAGGACAGCTGGTCATCAAATATGACTCCGAGGTTCCTGGCTGTTTTGAAAGGAGTGATTGCGGTACTGGCGAGTTGGATGGTGAGATCATGTTGCAAGGTGGGGTGTGCTGGAAACACGAGTAGTTCTGTCTTGGCAGGGTTCAACTGGAGGTGATGCTCTTCCATCCAAGCTGAGATGTCTTCTAGGCAGACTGTAATGCTAGCTGCTACAGTGGTATCCTCTGGGTGAAATGAGATGTAGATCTGGGTGTCATCAGCATAACAGTGGTACGAGAAGCCGTGTGCCCATATGATGGGTCCCAAGGATGTTGTGAATGTGGAAAAAGCAGTGGTCCAAGCACCAATCATGTGGTGAGCAGTGGACAGCGAGCACCTCCATGACACCCTGAAGGATCTGCCGGAGAGGTAGGATTTGTACCAGCGGAGAGGAGAGCCCGAGATTCCTAGAGATGACAGGGTTGCTAGCAGTATCTGGTGATTGACAGTGTCAAAAGCTCCAGAAAGGTCTAGCAGAATCAGGACCTAGGATTTAGATTCCACCTTGGCTAGCCGCAGTGCTTCTGTGACCGATAGCAAATTACATTTCATTTTAGTTTGTAATGAAAAGTTACATATGTAAGTAAGTGTAAGCATGTGCATCTTTGACTGTAGTTTAACTGCAGTTTAGGAAACTGGAGTTTCATATCATTAATGTACCATAGTCAGAACCTGGTGAAGTATAAGAGATGTGTAGCATGGTGTACAGAAGCCCATGGAAGTACAACGGCTCTTTCTGGTCTCTTGTGTGGATAGTAGGGAATTTTTTATTTATTGTTGAAAGTAATTCTGGGAGGTCACGGATGGAAAAAGGACACGGCCACATCCACTCAAGAATATTTCAGCACAACTGCACAGCGAGTAGAAGAAGAAAAGATTGAGCGAAATCTCTGAGCTGAGCACTTTCTGCTATATTCCTCAGAGTCCGGCAGTCGGGTGGAAAATGGAAAAATAGCCCATCTGCAATATTCATCTGAAATCTCATGTGAGGTCAGGGGTAAACCCCTCACACAAACAGAGATACATGTATGTCATTTCATCTCTAAACCCTGTGTCAGGTCCCGTCCTGAGCCGTGCTCTCTCTGTGTATATGTAACCCCCTCTTTCTGGTTCTTTCTTTCGACTTGTGTTGTTTTTGGCGGCCTATCTTAATTTTAGATTTAGTGTAGTCTTTGTGTCAAGCTGTCATTTTAGTTTTTATAATTTTATGTCACATTCATACTCTTTTTAGTCAAGTCAAGTTTGAGTCGACTAAAAGTCTGAGCATTTTGATTTTTTTCTTATTTTAATCCATGACTATTTTCGTCTAGTTTTAGTTGATGAAACTGACAACATTTTAGTCTAGTTTTAGTCAATGAAAATCGCATTTTAGTCTCTTTTTTGTAATGCCAAACCCATTTCAAGCAAGGTTATCTTATTATATTATTGTTACCTTATAGACTCAGAATACATCCACTCTGGACATGGAAGACGCTCTGATTTGAATTTACGGCCATCAGTGGGGGTGGGAATCTCTAGACTCGACACAATGCGATTCGATTCCGATTCCGAGGGCTGCGAAGCGATGATAAAACGATTCTCGATGCATCTTTTTCCTATACAAATCTTCTTTTTCTTGCTGTGTGACTATTAAAATCCAAGTATTTGTCATGACCCAAGACAGATTTAACTTCCAATATTCTTTATTAATAAAACAAACGAAGTGCCTTTTTTGCACATACTGTAGTGCTGGAGCTAGAGAGGTTTAAAGTTTGTAAGCACGGGCCAGACAGTAGTAGCACATGTATAAATTGTCGGTTTTCATCATTTAAAAAATTATGCAAGTGAAGTTCATCATGAAAAAGCAGGTAACTGACAAAGACATTCATGTTACATACAGATGAATAAAATAGGGCCATTTAATTAAACTGCAGTAACTATAGTAAACTCCGGAAAAATCTTAGATACTATAGTGTTTTTGAACTTTACTATAGTATACAGTGTTTATCAATTTACCACAAAGGCACTACAATTTTCAATAGCAAATACTATAGTTCACTAAAGTATTTTTTGTCAGAGAGTTCATTTTTTCGGGACTTAACTTAACTTTGGGAAGATGCTTGTTGTTGTGTTTGCCGATAGATTCACTCAAACAGTAAACGTTCGTAAAATAAAGAGCAACTGTGGAGATGAAGTTCATTTGTTCATATCCTCATACAGTGCAGACGCATATAAATATTCGACCCTCATTTGTGTTGTATGTTAAACTGTGCACATAATTCACTCAGACACGCAGAAAAGCCAGATCACATTTAAATAACAGGATTCCTCTCCACATCTAGGTTAATGCATCAGACGAAATAACGTTATAACATTTCGTCTAGTTTTGGTTAACGATAATGAAGAGATATTATAGCATAGTTTTATTCTTTAAACCACATTTTTTCTTGTTTTATTCGTCAACAATATTGCATTATAGCCTACATTTAATTATTGTCATCGTCACGTGAACAGCATTTACGATGCGTCTCGTTTTCTATGTGATAAAGGTTCGTTGACGACCATATTTCGTCATAATTTTTGTTGAGGAAAGCAACACTACTTTCGACCATTCCGGCAAGGACAACTGGGGACAATCACTCATAACGTTTACTGGAATAAATGAAATGACACAAAATAGGCATGAAATACATCTCATCCGGTCACATAACATTTCCTTAACAGCTTACATGTGATTTATTCACCCGTTCAACAAACAATAAATCAGTTTTCACATGATTTCACAAGAGCTCAATTTCTTTTTCTGTTGTTTCCTGAACATAAAATATATATATATTCTATATCATAAGAACATAAGCACATCATACCTGGATTATATGAAATGACACAAAATAGGAATAAAATACATCTCATCTGGTCACATAAATGTCAAAAAGAAATATTCAGAGATACAAACACAAGTGCTCAGCATTAAGTTCGGTATAAAACATCAATTATCCGTCAACTCTATGTCCCTTATGACTCAAATATGAAATAAAATGCTTTTAAAAGAACAATTTTGACCTTAACCTCCTAAGACCCGAGCTTTGGTTTGGCTTGCATTTTAGATTTCTTGTACCTAGTTGAGGTTAGGGTGAACCAATAAATATAATTACCAGATTTTATCTTCGTACATGAAGCTCTTTTAGAAAAAAATGATGTCCATATATGTGGACACTCGGTCAGTATCCATAGAAAACAATCAAGACGTCATTGTGTAATAAAGTGCAAATATTTTTTATTTACAGCTCAACAATTTGCCTGAACATATTTCATTGTTACTGTTGAATATATAACCGATTCAACATCTGTACATGGGTATGGATTTTTAATTTTAAAGAAACAAGCAGTCATATTCATAAAACCTTGACCATTTGCTTATGTTTTGTTTTTGTAACACTACAAATCGTTACTACTCCAAACAAAGAATGTTCTTTTTTGTCTGTGGGAAAAGTTGATCACGCTTAACTGCTGTGAAAGACCGTGTAACAGTTACGTGCAGTTTGCAAGCACAAGAACACCTTGCATGTTGCACATCGGACTCGAGTTTTCCCAGAACAGCCTTTCGCCCTTCAGCGCGCTGCAGTTTTCAAGATGACCACCTCTGGAAGATGTGCATTAGCCCTTCTGTGGACTAAAATGTGGGGAACTTCCTTCACAAGGTGCATTTTCTTTGGCTGTGAATGGTCTGTATTGTCTTCATCTCTGACAACATTTTATTTCTGTTTGACCGGAGAGAGAATTTACAGCTACCATTCTCCTGTGTGTCTGAGGAGAAAATGGCCGACTCTACTGATAGTTTACCTCCCCATATCCCTTTATTCTAGATGCACTTAATATTTTCCATTCAATGAATATCTTAAAATTATTTCACAAGATGAACAAACATTTTGGCACAATTCATTACAACTTTATTTTCCCTGTGACATATACTGTAAGTGTGTAACAGCAGAACGGACGCAGCACGGCCGTTTCGTATCATGAATAAGAGACGATCCAGGGATCCGCACGCTTAATCATTCATGATGCTGAAGCTCCCGAAAATTGTCACTGACGTGGAGAATTTTAATTTTGGCCCTGTTGAAAGCCATCTAAGGGCTACTGGTTTATTACAGAAATAAACGCCCGCTGCACGATCCTCGCCTGCACAGGAAGATTAAAATTTGATCAACAGCTTTTCTTAACAAAATGCTCCATGAGAAGAAGCCATCAAAGTTTGATGTCCTCAATGAGGAGTGAAGAGATGAAGGAACCTCGAAGACACGCTGCCGTCGGGTTACATACGGGATTGATTTAACCGTATTCTTTATTTCATGTTTACATTTCTTGTCTGTGGTTTACTAGACAATTGACACGAAATACTTCTATGCAAGAATCTCTTAAAAACTGCTTTACTCAGATATATTGTGCTCCAGCGTCATTATTACGTCAGTCCATAGTGAATTACAGCATCATTATTATAAGAACTGGCTTTCTATCCCGTATTAAAAACTGTTCTAATATTAAAATTGGCATAAAGGCATGGCATGCTTGTTTATTGAGAAAGTTTGGGACAAATAATGTGTCACGATAAAACATCAAACTCAAAGAGGCCACTTTGACCTTTTATTTCGTGAGTGCACAGGTTGGAATTCTCTGAAAATGTATGTATTCTGTCTAATGATCTGGCCCACTGATGCAGAATCTATAGATAATCGCATCTGATCAACACAACCACGTTCACCCTGGTGCGTGCTGCTGGTAAATAAAACTGCTGCACGCACACGCACACACACACACACACACACACATTCTACATTTTCATCATAGGGGAAAAATCAATAAATCACATGAGATTAAAGTGAATGACTTCTCCTTTAACAGAAACATTCACCAAAACCTAACATGGCATCATCATCTCTCTCAGCTACACCGAGACTTTCGCTGCACCAGTCCCTGTCACCATCAACTATGCATGACATTAAGATTCATGTGCGCACACACAAACACACGCGCGCACACGCACACAGACAGACACAATGGTTGAGTTTCCTGTGCTCTACTAGCATGATAAATAACCTGAATTTGTATTGCCAAAGTGTTTACAGCCTCAGACAACAAGAAAGCCACAATAAAGTCCAATAAAAGTAGCAAATCAGGTTAAATAAGTATACATCAATCTTAAAAAAGGTTCCATTAAGAACCTTTAACATCTTAAGGACGAAAAAAGGTTCTTAAAATTATAAAAGATTAAGAGATTTTCTATGGTATTGTAGTGAAAGAACCCTTTATTTTTACGAGTGAAGGAACAAAAGGAAGATGTGGTTTAAGATAAGCATTAAAAGAATAATAGTTTCATTATTTATTCAGCTTTACTCAGACATGTTATTTCTTCTGTTAGACAAAAAGATGTTTTAAGACTGTTCACACATTTTAAACCAGATGTTAAAATATTTTAAATGAATGTATGAAGACACATGATATGAGCACTCTTGTTGTGTTTACTGGCATTTAAAAACTCAAAAGTGAACATTTTGAGTTATCACATGTTTGATGTCTATGATGTCTTCAATCTGTTTTTTTCTTGTTGTTTTGGCTGTTGCCAGCCTCTGGGATACGTTCTTGTTATTGAGCTTTCCTGTAGCTCAGTGGTAAGAGCATTGCTTTGTTGTGGGTTCGATCCCAAGACATACCCATGTATTAATGTATAATGCAATGTAAGTCGATTTGGAGAAAAGCGTCTGCTAAATGTAAATGTAAATGTTATTGTATGGAAAAGTAGATTGTAAATATTCTGCTGAGCAGACATAAAGCAACATAAACTACTGGATGACAGTATTTCCTTTTTTTTGGATGAACTTTAATCTACTAACATGTGACTACTACTCTACTCTCACTCACTACAGTCCTAAAATATTTCATTTTGTGATTCAATTTGAGCTGGAAATCAGATTTTTCTGCCGTCACAGAATGTGCAAACACCGACCAGCTGACAGAGCAAGACAATGATGCTAATCTTCTAATTCTCTGTAAACAAATGAAAATATGCCAGTGATTGTATGCTAATTTTTTCCCCCTGGACGGACAAACACTTTATCTTACACAAACACACACACACAAACACAGAGAGACAGATTACCATGAGTGACTGGAGTTTAAAATCATCAGTGCTTTCATTGAAACACTGTACATCAATGTAAAGCACCAACATTTCTCAACAAACACAGTCTTCATCTTTATCAAAAGCTTCAGCATCTCACATGTTTCATATGTACAGTATCAGAAACAAACTGTGAAGAATGTAAGGATGACATTACATGCATTATAATAAAGCAATAAGCCCCAAGAAGCCGTGGGTTACAGTGCATTTTATAACGGGGTATTTTATAACGGCTTAGAACTCCGCTCAGCCAATCAGAATCATGGACCAGAACTGGCAGTTTTATAATGTGTAGAATAGCATCACTTTACGTCAATTCATATTTTTCCGATTAGGTGTAAGGCCCTGTGTGGCTCTACAATATGTTTCAGTTAAGGTAACATGCTGTTAAACTGTTAAACGTGCTGGCTTCTCAAGCTTAACATGGTCACCTTGTTAAAAAACGTGTTGAATGTAGTATGAAGTATTTCTGTGCTCGATACAGGGTTCTTACAGGTTTCTGAAAGTTATTTCAAACATGGAATCCCATTTCTTAACAAGGGTTCTTAGTCCCTTATTGGACAATTCTCCCAGGAAGAATGCCACAGGTCATCCAGCAAGCGAAATAGCACGCCCACGTGCGAGGGTGAGAGAAAGAGCACGCCCACGTGCGAGGGTGAGAGAAAGAGCACGCCCACGTGCGAGGGTGAGAGAAAGAGCACGCCCACGTGCGAGGGTCAGAGAAAGAGCACGCCCACGTGCGAGGGTGAGAGAAAGAGCACGCCCACGTGCGAGGGTGAGAGAAAGAGCACGCCCACGTGCGAGGGTCAGAGAAAGAGCACGCCCACGTGCGAGGGTCAGAGAAAGAGCACGCCCACGTGCGAGGGTGAGAGAAAGAGCACGCCCACGTGCGAGGGTCAGAGAAAGAGCACGCCCACGTGCGAGGGTGAGAGAAAGAGCACGCCCACGTGCGAGGGTCAGAGAAAGAGCACGCCCACGTGCGAGGGTGAGAGAAAGAGCACGCCCACGTGCGAGGGTGAGAGAAAGAGCACGCCCACGTGCGAGGGTGAGAGAAAGAGCACGCCCACGTGCGAGGGTGAGAGAAAGAGCACGCCCACGTGCGAGGGTGGGAGAAAGAGCACGCCCACGTGCGAGGGTGAGAGAAATAGCACGCCCACGTGCGAGGGTGAGAGAAAGAGCACGCCCACGTGCGAGGGTGAGAGAAAGAGCACGCCCACGTGCGAGGGTGAGAGAAATAGCACGCCCACGTGCGAGGGTGAGAGAAAGAGCACGCCCACGTGCGAGGGTGAGAGAAATAGCACGCCCACGTGCGAGGGTGAGAGAAATAGCACGCCCACGTGCGAGGGTGAGAGAAAGAGCACGCCCACGTGCGAGGGTGAGAGAAAGAGCACGCCCACGTGTTAACCAGCCATCAATGTCGCTTCAATCGGCTGACGGAAGTTTAGCTGTGTGTGTTTGCTCACTGGATTTCAGTGATGAGTGTTATATAAACAGTGGATATAACGCTGGATTTGAAATAGACGGAGCGGTCCCAGAGATAAAAGATGCCGGACATGAACCGCACGCGGTAAGTCAAACTGAGTCATATGTTTGTGTTTTGTTGTCAATTGTGCATAAAGTAAACAACTCAAACTTATAGTGAATGCGATGATGCGTTGTGTGCTCATGCCCCCCCCCACTCCTCCAGGTGCTCGTCTTTTTCTTGAAACACTCGTACAGCTGTCTCTGTCTTTTATAAACGTGATCAAACTAAATACTCTTCAAAGATGCATGTGCAGTACTACTCTATAGGTACTCAAGATTAATATGAGATTGGCAGAAACTGCATGTGATACCCCATCTTTTAGATATGTTATTGAAGTGCTGTAGTTCTGGAGGAGCGCTCGAGTTCTCTTTAAAGGAGTTTGAGTTGCGATCTTGTTTCACACATTGAGTCAGGAGAGATGATGGTTGGATGTCTTTGCCTTTTCAGGCTCCTAGGGGATATTTAGATTTGTGTCCTGATGTTGTCTCCTTCACATCAGCTCTGGAGACGCCAGGTAACCGAATTCAGCGACACAAAGAACGGATCAATGTTTTTGTCTTTCATCAGTCTGTCTCTATGGTTTGTCTGTGGGGTGTGTGGTGGGGCAGGTGAAGGGCAGATGTCACAGCTGAGATGAGCACACACGCAGACAGACTGGCGGGTGTAATGCAGACACTGCAGGAAGAAACAATCATTGATCTAATTATCATCCAATGAAGGTGGAGAAGACACCACCCCCATCGTCTCTCTCTCGCTTTTACTCACTCATGCACACACACACTCTGAGCTTCAATTCAAGCATGCTAATGAAGAGAATGTGTTATGATGGCACACGGGTGCATTATTTTGATAAAGAGACTTTGTGATTGAATTTTAATAACAACACTCCAGTGACGTCAGTGTTAACCCACCAGATAACACTCACAATGCCATACCCACTAATTACAAAACAACACACACATACACAGAGTAAATCCATCATCACATGTATGTTTGTTAGTTCTGTAAACAACAGGCCTGTCAATCATTCAGGAGGAACACTTATGCCAATCTTCTCCTGATAATGACTCTGCCTGTAAAGTGACACATTAACAAACGAAAAAGAAAAAACAGACCTACTAAACCACATGTTTCATATACAGAAATGAAAGTTATTAGGTTAAGGAAAATTTTACGGTGTGCATAATAATGTAAGGGAACTAAGATCTCAAAGTACTGGTACATGTCTTATCTTAGCTCATATTCACATTACTGTATATAATAATGCTATTGTCAGGGGTTTGATCAGAGAGATTCTTCATCACAGTTTAAATGACACACCTGAATAAACTCATCAGTATGTGTTAAACAAGAGAAGAATACAAATGTGCAGAACTCTTTTTTTGCTGATTTCTATTATATCTCCTATAAGACATCTGAAGAGAACCATCAATTCAATCCCATGAGTTATGTATATAAATCAGAGCACACTGAGCAGACGGCAGCTCTGGGAATACATAATAGCTGTATTTGGAGAATAACAATTATTTCTGTGAACAGAAACTTCAGATGGGTTAAGATGAGCTGGTTAATATCAGGTGTTTGTGCTGGGATCAGACAATAATTGTGTTTTTACGCCATTGATATGAGCAGAGTATTGAAAACTGTGAATAAGAGTTTAAATGTTAATTGAACTTGAATTGGTTGTTAAGACAATAAACATCACAATGACTTTACCAAGCTGGAGGGATCAGTGCCAGATCCTGAGGTTATCCCAGAATAAACTAAGCCAGACCAAAAGTTAAACCCAAATGAAAAACCACAGAGAATCACAGTAATAAGAAGCTTCTAGTTGTGGACAGCATCACACGTGGAAGTGTGTTTATCTCCGCAGGCTAAACACAGAACTGCAGTTTAGTAGTCAAACTATAGAAGTGCTGACAGTTCCTAAATACAGTAGACCAACACACTTTTCAATACTCTAAAGAGATGCTCCTCAGTTCTTCACAGTTCATCATAAGAAATGCATTTTTATATCGGCTTCACGGTAAAAGACAACTGTGATGCTGCCATAGAATTGACCAAAAAGGAGCTGTTAAAGCAACACTTTGGAACATTTGCTCATGGGTTCCCCCATGTGGTTGATAAGTGCAATCGTCTGTTACTAGAGTCATGAATAGGCCTACTGTTGCTGTAAACATGTAAGCTTTCCGCTATTATGTTAAGTACTGAAAAGGTTTATAATTGTAGTTCTGTGTTGTCCTACACTTAATTCATGTTTTTTTATCTGGATACACCATGGAAGTTAACAGTGGATGCTGTTATATATCAACCGCTCGCACTGAACATAAAACAGAGAATCACAAAGATGAGAAAAGCGCATTTCATAAACCCTGTTTAAACACTTACATTTCGATCAATCATATGTGGAAATAGCCATTGTTACCCATTGTTGACTGAATCACACAGAAGACCGCAGACGCACTGCACACAGAGTATGTATGAAACGGCGTATGCTGATGGAACAGAAATGATTGAACGCATGCAGGGGAGGGGCAGGGCTGTGTTTACGGACCCGAACACAGAACTTCACAGAAAGAGTGTGGTTTTAGCCGTTAGGGAGATAAGTTCTACAACTGAAAGGTCGAGGAAAAAAGTTTTTTTCTGGAGTGTGCCTATGATCTGAAATATACAGGCAGAGGAAGAAATCTTAACCATCACCACAGATTCTTTTCATTCAAGTTTTTGTTTGACATTTTTTAAGTGTAAAATCAAGGGACTTTTTTATAATTTATAATAAATTTAATAAAATACTCTGGTTTTTAGTGTCATATTCAAACAGTGGTGTGTCCTCGTGTGTAGACGTGTGTTGTGGCAGAGGGCAGATGACACAGTAGAATCCGTCTGGTCGCTGACCTCTTCCTTCCTGAGAACATTAAAGCTGTAGACAGAGACCTTTACTACGAGATCTGTCCTCTCACACAAGCCATGGCCTACTTCAGTGACGGAGCAAAGCCTAGCCTTTCTCCTCCAGAAACAAACATCTGACATTTAACTATCGTTTTCCATCTTTTGTGCTGACAGGAAGAGTTCAGTCACACGGGGGCCCCCCGTCTGGAGGTGGGATATAGTTGTCTGCGAGGTCAGCTCACCGTCTTTGATATAGATGATGTCTTCTTTGAAGTTTTATCAAAGACGGCCTGACTTTAACAGCATTGAGGACAACACTGAGCTCCTATCTGAATACATGCTGTGAAAAACAGCCCTGTCAACAAAACAAGTTCAACAAAGACTCCTAAATACACACACATTACACAAGAATACACAATGTCAAACAGACTCTCATTATGGACAGACACGGGTCAGATGATGTGGTCGCTATGAGATGTTTGGATGAGGTGCACATCATAGACTCAATGTTGGATTCCAGTAAAACACTATATGAAGAAAAGAATTGGGACTCCTTTTCATGAATAGGTTCCACTAGTTTAGTTATTTCCATAAGAACCAATCTTAATGCTACTGTATATGATGATATTCTACAGAATTGTGTGATTGTAATTTTATATCAACAGTTTGGACAGGATCCTTTTCTATTCCAACATGACAATGGCCCTGTTCACAAAGCCCAATTAAAAAAGAAAGGGTTGATTCAGTCAGATGTGGAAGAAGAACTTGACTAAGAGCTAAACCCAACTGAACATCTTTGAACCAAACACTCATCACACAAATCCATCATTGACTTGAACACAGATGTACACAAAAAGACCCTTACAAAACTGTAGCAACAAAGATAGAAACAAAATTATTTGTGTTGTTGTACAGTGTATGGTATAGCATTAATGTTTGTGGTGATTGGAATTACTGGAATATATAAAGATGTTTATAAGAAGGGGGCATACAAATACTTTTGTCCATTTAGTGTGTCTTGGAGACTTGTTTAATGGACAGTTTATTGCAAACATTTATGTGAAACTGACATGCATGACATACACTGTAAAAAATGATATCGTGATTATGGTGAGGAAGTCGTGACGAGAGCCGTGAGGCGGGGCCTGTGGTGTGAGTGATAGTTGGACTCAGCTGTGCGCACACCGGTCCCGCATATCACACGGAGGAAATCTGGAGCATAAGAGGACAAGCGACGGGACTGCTGATGAAAGAGGACCGGGCCCGGACATGTGTTAAGTTTATATCTATGTCTTTTACTTCCGTGTTATTGTTTGTTTATTTTTATTAAAGTGGTTTGAATGTTCGCTGGTTCCCGCCTCCTTCCTTCCCAACTATTGAACCTCGTTACAGTGATATTACAGGAAATTACTGGATACCAGTTGCATGACTTTCACAGGATTTCACTAAGAAACTTACAAGAAAATCCTGGAAAGTTACAAATGCTTAGATTTTTTAATGTGAAAACAAATTTGTTTACTTAATTGAATTGTGCAAACCTGTTGCCTTGATTCAATCAAGAAAGCTGAACTAAATTGTATTTAAAACATACTAAAATAATTAAAATATGCCTTCCTTTTTCTGACTCAAGTTTAAATTTCCAAATTGTATCTGTCGTTTCAAATTAACTTTGAGTACTAGAACATGTTCTAAAATTAGTACATTAGTTAAAAATGAGTTAATGCACATTGAATGATGCAATACACATCATGGCAGCACCTGAACCTCCCACAGCCTAAGCACATGTACCACTCTTCTCAACAATGGTAACCACAAAACTCAAAATTACATCAAAATAAGTTATTATTAAGTAAATAAAATAAATAAATACAATTACCTTAAGTGAATTTCACCATTCCGTTTTACAGTAGGCACAGTATGGCATTAAGCTTTTACAAGAATCAAGCAACCCACATTAAAAACACAATGTGTGACTTTAGAGGAAATTACTGGCTACTAGTTGCATGACTTTGACAGTAAAAGTAAAAGTGATTTCAGGTAATGACAGGGATAGGCAGTATTTCAAATACATGTTTTTGAACTACAAAATACTATTTTGTATTTTAACAATTTACATGGCCCATGGACGGGTTAACACTTCATATTTGTTTTGTTGAAAGTAATTCATTTGGATGTCACCATCATGATCAGGGTGACCTTGACTTGGGCTCTTGACTCTTGACTTTCATATGTTACATTTATTTGGTCTGCCTGCTGTACTTGTGTGCTTTTAAAGTACATTTGTTATGGTCATGAAAACGTGAATCTAATCCAATGATGTTGGTGCTTAAAATAACCATAACCTAATTTGATTCACTGATCTCATCTGGACTGAGTGCTGTGCTGTTGAAAGAACATTATATGATAAGTGGGTTTCATTGCATTTTGATGTCTAGAAATAATTGAAAACAAATTAATAGGCAAATAAAAACTACTACAGCAGAGTTTAGAATCACACACAGACATCAAGAATTAGTGTATGAATCTCAACAATGGAGACAAACAAGAACAAAAAAAATCATCCAGCAATGCATGCTGGGTAACGTCATAGAACAAAACTCATTCATGATTTCAAGCTTCCTTTTGTTGACTGTCATAGACTGATTCTTGATGTCTGTGTGCTTCTAAACTCTGGTGTAGTTTTTATTCACGTAATGTTTTCACAAATCTTCTTAGGCATCAAAATGTAATTCAACTTTCTGTAATCAAATAATGTTTTTTCAGAACACAATCCAGATGAGATCTGTAAATCAAGCTAGATATGGCAGTTAATTTAACAAGCAACACCATTTGATTGGATTCTTATTAGTATCACCATAAAGAATGTATTTTCAAAGTCCACAGGTACAGCACGCCTAAAAATCAAACAAAGAATAAGTCAAGAGACCAATTAAAGAAAACTCTGATCACCTTTGTCAAGATTTGTGGTGAGACAAGGACAGAGGACCGAGGTGCAGACAGTTTAACAAAAATTATTTTAATGACAAATACAAAACAAAAAAACCCAAGAGGGGGTAAAACATCAGAACGGTTAGGATACACAAGAACTTACTACACTAACTACACTAGATACAACAATAGACATGACTACAATTAACTAATCTAGACTTACATGGCAAACACTCCAAAATCATCCAGCACAGGACAGAAGACACAGGGGAATTAAATAAGGGGACAAATCAAGAGGGAACAGCTGTGGGGCATAAAATCATTAACAAGCAATAACAAGGAGACGAGAAGGCGGGAACAGAGACGAGACCAGAGAGAGAGTATGGCTAGTCATAAGGGCCATAATTGCCTCTCTGCACATAAAACATGAGGTTCTGTCATGATCCCGCCACTAGACCAAAAAAAACATGACATGATGCGACAGAATCATGACAACCTTAAAGGTGACTTTATGAACAAAGCAATATTCTGTTCATTCTTAATAAGAGCTTTTGTATACACATCTGACAGAAATAAAGTGAAAGTGAAGACGTTAATGGTGTTTGTATTTAATTCTTCTTGATGTTCATCTAATGCTGTGGGACTGTACATTTTTTCTGTTTTGTTCATCTTTTCTTCAGCGATTCTGCTTGTGAGCAGCAAATGTTTATCAATGATCCTCACTTCATTATTCACTCTCATTTACTTTTGCTGTGTAGCTCAACTCTAAAGCAAGATCATTATTTCACAGGAATTTCCTGTTAGGATAAACACTCAATACAATATTTTATTGTGAAAACTCACTCGAACAACTGAGAACCTGGCAATGTTTTACAGTGTACAGTAAATTGACTTTGTATGCGTTCTTTATTATGATCATGACTATTGCATTCACTGTTATTATATAGATATATCCACATGAACATTTGCATTTGAAAATGACTTGGAGAAATCTGAAATTAATTACATTTTCCTTTTTTTAAATAATCCACTTTTAACTAGTTTGTTCTCATGTGTAGAGATGAGAAGAGAATGTTCCAGGTCCGCATTGTGATTTGAGTGGGATATTTTCATTTCTCATAGAGGATAAGAGAGCGTGTGAGTGTGGAACTAGATGTCTGTTTGATGGAGTTAGCTCAGGCCTTGGTTTCGATGCTAACAGCATTAGTTTTCTCTTACCCTGGTAAAGGATCTGCGCTGGCGACGGTTCCAGTCTGTCAGTCGGCTCCTCATTAGCTGCCATGGCAACCTGCCAGATCAAACCAGACCAGAGGATGTTAAACGTGGAGCCCGGTGGGACGGCACGCTTCCTCTTAGATAAATGACCATGATCAATCTGTCCTCTGCTCCGGTGCTTTCGGGAGGGCTCTATCTCTCTAAAGTGCTGCGGACCTGTCATTGATCTGGCTTCAGCTGAAACAGCTCAGCAAGTGCACGCAAGACCATGAAACAGAATGCAGAAGACATTTTAACACCCACCATGAGTTAACACATAGTCTACCTGGATTTATGATTGGATTTGCTACACGAGCTTGTGTGTTGTGAGCTAGATCACTATTATCATAACACAGCTGGAAATTATGCAGCTACAAACACTTTGACCGATGAAACAGAATGAAAACTGCATTTCCCCACAGAAGCTTCATTTAAATGTGGTCATCATGGCCCGAGTTCACCTCAGTCTACATTCAACTAAAACTCACTGTCACTTAAGTTAACAAACACAAAACTATAATATAAAATATTGTTTCAAACACAGAAAAATTATATATATATTTTCTTCAAATGTGAGCGGAGCTTTATGTAGGTCTGATCCCTTAGTCAAGTAGTAACACAATAGTTTATGTAAACTCAACATTCAGCTAGATTAATGCATGCTGGATGTTGCAGTTCTTTTTACTTCATGATAGCTAGTTTATGACCGAAAGAGATGTGTCTTTAGTGCACCCTGATATGATGAATGAAAAGTGCTGAGCTCTCGGTTCTGTTTCTGTGCTGTCAGCGAGCAGCTTTCAGACATATTAAGTTGTCCAGAGAGATTTCACTGAGACAAGACCTCCAGAGGTCATCACCTTCTGACCACAGCATTAGTTCTTCATGTCCACACAGCAAATCCAACATGACACTAAATGCTTTCAGAGCTAAACCAGAGAGAGAGAGAGAGAGAGAGAGAGAGAGAGAGAGAGTCATATAAAGCGTTTATATGTTTACATCAGGTCAATAACAGGTGAACTGTCGAAACAATTTGAAACTTAATTTTTATTCAATATTCTCTATATAGAACTTGTCATTGTGTCCCCAAAGTGAGAGAAATATGAAGGTGACATTTGTTATTATTTATTTACTTTCTAGCAGCTTATTTTGAAGATTATTCCACATTTGTTGCTGGGAAAAACCCCTGATGAAATACAAGATAGTAAAAACAATTATGTTCATATTGTGATGGATGTTTATTTATCAGGTGATTTTGGTTGTTGATTTAACACACATCACAGATTTGAATATGAATAATCATGTTCCCTTTCGGGAACTGCGTCGCCATGGCAAAGCTTTGGGGAACGCCTCAGCGTGACCAGCTCTGAGCACGTGTGTCAACATCGTCCGGTAGTGAAACGATACGTCATAGATGACGTATGGACCAGGAGGTATAAAACGACATCCGAAACAGTCAACTTCAACTCTTTTCTTCTCAGCTACGGCTCTGTGTGAAGTGTGTGTGTTTCTAGTTTAAAAGCAGCGTGATTGTGTAGAAGTGTGTTTGGTTAGCCAGTTTGCTAACATGTCAGAGAAAAGTTTCAGACATTGTGCTCCTCCTTGTTCGCGTTTTATCACGAGCAATGATACGCATGATCTCTGTGTAGTCTGTCTGGGACTGGAGCATGCACAGTCAGCGCTCGAGGGAGCTGACTGTGAAGCCTGTGGACTTTTACCACAGCATACGCTCCGTTCCCGCTTGGCACTATTTGATAAGCACGGCCAGGTGCGAGCTCCGCGTGGTGATGGTCCCGCTTCTGCCGAGGCAGAGCGGAAACTTCGCTCGTGGAGCTCGCAGATGGACGTCACGGAGGCTGAAGAGACATGCTCCGGCTTCTCTTTGCCCTCCGTGGCTTCCACCTCTCTTTCTGCTGAGTCGGGAGCACGCACTGCGGTTTCTTCCGCTCAGAGAGGGAGTCCGGTTCGGCAATGTTCTGCATCTGAGGATGTAGACATAACTAGTATTGAAGCCGGAGAGTTAGATTATATTCCCCCTCTTGTTGCTTCGGTGCACGCCGATCTGGTGGAAGTCATGACAGCTGCGGTAGCCCAACTGACAATAGACTGGCCGCAAGATAAACCGAGCGCTCGTCCTGAGAATAAGATGGACGAGCTATGTCTTAAGCATAGCACACAGCCCACACGACGCAAACTCCCTTTCTTTTCTGACCTGCATCAAGAGGTGTGTAGGTCTTGGCAGCATCCTTATACAGCACGAGTGTTCACGCCACAGACCTGTATTTACTGTAATGTTCAGGGCTATAAAGAACGAGGTTACAGGGCGATGCCGAGAATAGAACAGACGCTTGCGAGCTATCTGTCTGCATCCACGGCTTCGTCCCTAAAAGCCCCTACCTTGCCATCAAAGCCATGCAGGGTTACATCGACTTTGGTCGGCAAGGCATATGCGGCAGCGGGGCAGTCTGGGGCATGTTTACACTCTGAGGCACTACTTCAGGGGTATCAGGCTGATGCGCTAAGTGAATTGGTTGACACAGGGCTGGTGGCGGTGGATGTTTTACAACCCGTCCGTCATGCTTTAGATGTTTCTCTCCATGCAACTCGTGATGCAGCCCGTTCTTTGGGCCGCTCGATGGGCGCTATGGTAGCCACGGAGAGGCATTTATGGTTGAACCTGTCAGACATGAAACCATCTGACAAGTCATTTCTTCTGGACGCCCCATTGTCCCCTACGGGCCTTTTCGGGAACGCTGTAGACACCGTTGTTGAAAGGTTCGAGGAGGCTAAGAAACAGGCTGCGGCATTTAAACTTTATCTCCCCCGCCGCGGACAAACTCCCCAGGTGGCAGGGCGAGAACAGCCACAGGCGTCCACTAGCTACCGTGAGCGTCAGAAGCAGAGTGTTGCTTCCCGAGCCCCACCCCAGAAGGATGGGGGTTCAGGAAGAAAATACCAACCGCAGCCTTACAAACCTAGGACTGACCTGAGGGCAGTCATTCAGGCGAGGAAAGGGGAAAATAAGAAAAAGTCCTGACAGCCCATTTCCTCCCCGAGGAGCGTGCGCTCGCACCTCATTATACGGTGCCCGTTCCTCCTCGATGTCCCCAGAGGGTTCAGCCGGCTCTGCCAATCGAGGTTTGCCGAGCCATTGGGGTTCCCGTAATAATATCACCGGAGGCTGGCCCTGAGAGGCTAATCCCCTTAGTCGAACATTTAGCAGCCTGGAAAGGTCTACCAAATGTGTCACAATGGGTCCTGCGCACGGTAGAGAAGGGTTACCGGATCCAATTTCAAGTCCGTCCGCCCCGCTTCAACGAAGTTTTGTACACCGAGGTGTGCCCCGAGCAGACTCTGGTGATGAAACAAGAACTAAAAGCTCTCTTGTGCAAGGAGGCAATAGATTTTGTATCTCCTCACGAAAGAAACTCAGGCTTTTACAGCCGGTATTTTATTGTTCCAAAGAAAGACGGGGGATTACGTCCGATTTTAGATCTACGACATCTAAATCGAGCAGTGCAGTGACTCAAATTCAAGATGTTGACGTTGAGACAGATCGTAGGACAAATCAGATCCGAGGACTGGTTTGTCACGATCGATTTAAAGGACGCGTACTTTCACGTCCCCATTTTTCCTCGTCACAGAAAGTTCCTAAGGTTTGCTTTCGGTGGAAAGACTTATCAATATCGTGTTCTCCCGTTCGGCCTGGCTCTGTCTCCACGCACGTTCACGAAGTGCGTGGATGCAGCCCTAGCTCCGCTGCGCATGAAGGGCATTCGCGTGTTAAATTACATAGACGATTGGCTCATTCTAGCAAAATCGGAACATCTGGCGGTTTAACATCGAGATGTTGTTCTCGCACATATGCAAGAACTAGGCTTGAGGCTGAATACCAAGAAAAGTGTGCTTTCTCCAGTACAGAGAACCACTTTTTTAGGAGTGGTATGGGATTCCATCACGATGCAGGCGCGGCTCGCGCCTGCTCGCATTGCTGCAATCCTGTCAACCGTTTGCAGAATAAAGCTAGGCCAATCACTGACGGTAAAGCTTTTTCAGAGGCTGTTGGGACTCATGGCAGCTGCGTCCAACATAATTCCTGTCGGCCTGCTGTATATGAGACCTTTACAGTGGTGGCTCAAAACCAAAGGGTTTTCCCCGAGGGGCAACACATTCCGCATTATTTGACACACTTTCTCCCACAACTCAGAGGCCAACATGTGCTTGTCAGGACAGACAACACAGCTGTGGTCTCATACATAAATCACCAGGGGGGTCTGCGGTCACGGCAACTATACAAGTTGGCACGTCAGATCCTCCTGTGGTCTCAGGGGAAGCTGCTCTCCCTGAGGGCAGTATATATCCCCGGTCACCTGAACCGAGGAGCAGACTTCCTGTCGAGACAGGGGCTGAGGCCCGGGGAATGGAGACTCCACCCAGAGGTGGTGGAGCAGATCTGGATGAGGTTCGGCCAGGCAGAGTTAGACCTCTTTGCAACTCAGGAAAACACGCACTGTCGGCTCTGGTTTTCCCTGACACATCCAGCCCCTCTAGGGCTGGATGCCATGGCGCAGGTGTGGCCGAGGCTTCACCTGTACGCCTTTCCCCCGATCGCTCTACTCCCGGGAGTTCTGGAAAGGGTGCGCAGAGGAGGATTTCACCTACTGTTGGTAGCCCCGTTCTGGCCGGCCCGAGTGTGGTTCTCAGACATCATAGACCTGTTGGAGAACTCTCCATGGGAGATTCCTTTGAGGAGGGACCTCCTTTCTCAAGCGGAGGGTCAGATACATCACCCACGCCCGGAGTTATGAAAACTATGGGTTTGGCCTCTGAGAGGGCTAGCCTTCTAAACACTGGTCTCTCAGCTGAGGCTGTGGAGACCATACTTAATTCTAGAGCTCCTTCTACAAGGAAGCTTTATGCCTTGAAGTGGGGAGTCTTCACTACTTGGTGCACAGCTCACCGCATGGACCCTGTAAACTGCCCAGTTTCAACAGTGCTTGAGTTCCTACAAGATCGCTTTGCTGAGGACTTATCCCCATCTACTTTAAAGGTGTATATGGCAGCCATTTCTGCCTTTCATGTTCGGCTAGGGGGCATACCTGTTGGTAGAGACCCCTTGGTTCTGAAGTTTCTTCGTGGTGCTCGCAGGTTGAGGCCTGTGAGCCACACTAGGGTACCTACCTGGGACCTGGCTACAGTTCTTGAGGGGCTGTCAGCTCCTCCCTTTGAACCGATTGATTCAGTCGCTCTTAAGTTTCTCATTCTTAAGACAGCATTCCTGATGGCTATTACTTCTCTTAAGAGAGTGGGAGATCTTCAGGCCTTGTCGGTTTCCCCTACGTGCCTTGAATTTGCTCCTGGTTTGGTTAAGGCGTTCCTTTTCCCCCGGGCAGGATACGTGCCTAAAGTTATGGATAATGTACAAAGACCCATTACCTTGCAAGTATTCTGTCCTCCACCTTTCAGGAGCCAGGACCAGGAAAGGTTAAATTTGTTGTGTCCAGTGCGAGCACTGGACTCGTATGTACACAGAACTGCGGCTTGGAGGAAAGCGCAGCAGCTCTTTGTATGTTTTGGTTCACCGAAGAAAGGTCTTTCCGCAACCAAGCAAACCATTAGCAGATGGTTAGTTAAGCCTATCTCTATGGCCTATGAGGCCTCTGGCAGACCTTCGCCTTTGGATGTCAGAGCCCATTCTACTAGGGGTATGGCGGCCTCCGTAGCCTTAAGGTCGGGGGTGTCTATGCGGGATGTGTGTGATGCGGCAGGCTGGTCCTCTCCGCTCACATTCGTGATATTCTATAGCTTAGACATGAATCTCACCTCGGGAGCCCAGTTGCTTGTGTCTTCCACATGAAATTTTGTACACACAGACAGGCATTTGGGCGTATGGCGGTTTGGGTATTTCGTTCCCCAAAGCGTTGCCATGGCGACGCAGTGCGAGTTCCCTCGAAAGGGAACGACTCGGGTTACGTCTGTAACCCTTGTTCCCTGAGAAGGGAACGAGACACTGCGTCACCTTGCCATACTCCCTACATCCCTGTTAGCCTCTTGCTTCGAAGTTTATCGAGCTGAAGTTGACTGTTTCGGATGTCGTTTTATACCTCCTGGTCCATACGTCATATATGACGTATCGTTTCACTACTGGACGATGTTGACACACGGGCTCAGAGCTGGTCACGCTGAGGCGTTCCCCAAAGCTTTGCCATGGCGACGCAGTGTCTCGTTCCCTTCTCAGGGAACAAGGGTTACAGACGTAACCCGAGTCGTTATATCGTAATAAAGTTACCCAACAACTAGGGTTGGTTTACTTGAAACCATTTTTTCTCATATCGTTAAAGAATCCAGTGTCTCATCCACTTGTCTACATTTGAAGTTGTCACATTTTAAATGGTGTATTTAATACTAATGAGTTTCTGCATTTGCACAAAAAGAGTAGGTTAACAGACAAGTAATAATAACAAAAATGCTGTTATTTGATTGATTTTAGAGATAAAAGGGAGACTAAAAGCAAAAAGACTGAGTGGCATACGGCATCATTTACACGTCTCAGTCTCAATCTTCGCATATTTTATTCTGTTGACTTTCAAAACCTCATAAACTCCCAGAGAAACAGAAAACAAAAGCAAAAATGAGAAAATTTTCATTCCTCTGAATCCATCAGCACAATCTCTGAGGTGAAATTCATTATCTTATAGTCATCATTTATCCTTAAGTGAGTCTGTGATGACTGTGTCTCTGTGATGGATCTCTTATTTTTGTTTATTTCTTATGCTTTCTCGTTCTCTCGCTCCGGGAACATAAAGCCTCATTAGGAGTCTGCAGACCACCTGACAAGCATTGATGACCTGTTAAGGCGTCTCCTCACGGGCTGAAGCGTGTGCAGACGCCGCCCCCCGACCCCCCCGGTGGTCACCCTGCAGAGCAGTCAAATGGTCTTTTCCTCCCTACGGCCTCACAATCTAATAAAGTGCAGATTTCCCCCTCGCTCTCTCTCTACAGCCCCACATGATGCCTGTTTCTACAGTAACTCAAGAACTAAAGCAGGCGAGACATGTAGCACCGATAAAAATCTGAAGATGGTGTGCCCTCTTACCGCCTGGCTATTGCCACCTCTCATAGTTTAAGAGGTTTTCTGCTTATTTCTCTTCTGAACAGACACACAAACTTGACTTGGGACCAGTGTTTTTAAAGAGCCAGTGTACAGTTTTCATTCTCCATGTTCAGCTATTATTTTCTATACAACACAAAGCAATGGGTGCTGTATCCCACAATGCAATGCTCTTGACTATTCCCATATGAATGAACAAAACGCCATATTGGAAAAATATACACATTTCTAACACATTCTACAAGGGGAAAAACGTTGAATGTTTAAACTGCATAATTTTAAGAAATGTTTGTGTTTGTGTGTTATTTATAACACAGATTGAGAAGTAAAGTGAACACAGGAAAGTAAATGGAGATGGTTGAGGCTAATGGGATCAGGTCAAACCTGGCTACCTCTGAACACATTTTATACATCAAGATACACATACAAAAAACAGCTCTAAGCCGTTTCACATACAACACTAAAAACAGAATAAACCGGACCCTGCACACAGCCTGTGACCCATCAGCCATGGTCTTGTTGAATGTTAGAAGACTCTCTGTCTGCGTCTGAAATGGCCTACTTCCATACTATATAGTAGGTGAACATGAGAATGAGTCATGAATAGTATGTGAGAAAGCTCAGTATGCCAAAAACAGTAGGTGAGAAATACCCCGCATTGTCTACTACTTCCGCTGAAATTTGTGAGTGTGGATCGGATTAACACTTATCTATCCCATGATGCCACGGGAGCTGTGCAACGGTAAAATTTCAAAAGTAAATCAAATAAATATAGCGGAAAATTATAGGCGGACGTCTCGATTTTAATGTAAATGCCAATAAATTAATTTCTCGTAACTAAATTATGTTTTTTATCAACGCTCACGAGTAGGTTGTTGTTAATTCGTCAAAGGTCAAAGAGCACACGGGTCACATGACCATAAAACATGGCGGACGCAGTATGTCCCAAATGTGTTCAACCTACACCCACTTAGTTTCTATAGAACGTACCGTTTTAACGGCCGATAGGTAGATACTTATTCAAATTCAGCATGTACTGTCACAGTATGTGATATCAGACGCAGCGTCTGGCTTGACTGTTGAGCTGGACACTTCCTGAGGGCTGCGAGTCTATGAAGTCAGCAGTGTGAGCGTGACTGAGGGCAGTGTGTTCTGCTTTAAGTGCATATTGAGTCGGTGGGAATTTTAAACCGTAAATGGGCTCTGTAATTTCGCAGAGTGCTTTTCTCTGCAGTCCAGTGAGCTGTCCGAGCTGATTCATAATATCAATGTGCTTTACTGTGTCCATTCAGCACTCACAGAGGTCAATAGCTGCATAAATCACTGCCAATAATTAACTGCATTGTTTCTTCCTGATGAATGAAGAGTCACGCACACTTACTGTATAAAGACTAAATAAGGACGCACAACTACACTACAAGAACACTCAAGAGAAGTTTACTGAAGGTGTCATTTGGTTTATTTCACTTCAACTTTAGTTTGTGTGTAATGTTGTTGTTTGAGCACAAGAAAAGATCTGCAAAGTTACAGCATTAGAATGGAAGATATTCTCTTGAACAGAAATCACTTTTAAAAACAGCAAACAACAGCTTGTTGCATCCACGATGAGCTTCTTCTGGGTTTGTGACCTCACAAACCTCACATTTACATAAGCTGCTTTAGAGAAGATGAAGGGCCGCTGCTGCAGTAGTGTTCTGGCTGAGCTGTGCGCTCACTGTCACATAAGTGTCTGTTCAGTGCTGTTTGCTCTGATGATTAAGATGTAGTTTAGATTTAGTAAGATACTGAACTGACGCTGAAAATTCTTTACGTCACAAAAAATATTTATGGTGGTGCGGTGTGTGCCCGTCTGCTACGCCACTGCACATATAACCAAAATGGCCTGATCTCCACTGCATAACCTGCGAAGATTCCACTTTGAGATTGGTAGTTGAATCAGGTTCCTCCTATCAAAGTATCAAATCTTCAACTATTCAGAGTCACCCCTAATACCTACTATAAGTCACTCTGGATAAAAGCATCTGCTATGACTAAATGTTATATGTGAGAGCTACAGCACACAACTATAAGTGGCTTTTGAATAAATTTGTATGATGTGAAAAAAACACATTCAATGGTGCAAAAGCAGGTCAGACTAAAATATACATATAAGAATGTAGGAATTCATACAAATTGCCACCTGGTCAAATATTGAAAATAGTTAAAGATGATTCCCAAAATTTCCAACTTCTGCTAATCATCTTTAACTATCTTAAATTGTTTTCTAACAACACAAAATCTTCTCCCATTTGAATGATACCAGACAAGAAATAATGGCAGCATATCCATTACACACACACACAGACACACACACACGCACACACACACACACACACACAGACAGAAGTCTCGTACTGGTTCTCATTGTGGTTAATTGCAGTATGTGTCACCTGTCTGCCCCACAGATTCAGGTTTCCTGCAAATCTCAAGTCAAGCTGTTTGAGTTCTCACAGACAGACCTGGAGAGAGACGGAGCAATTTAAAGGTTTAGTAATCTGACACTCGGGTTTCTCTAAATCCTGTCACGTCCAATTAGGTGAACTTTTACCAAAACTGCAGGCGACCGTTACTAAAATGCAAACTGACATGTGACCTCAACATAGATTGATGTGAAATACTCGACACAAGTGAGTAACACTCACATCCCATTCATCCCAAGAGAGTTGAAAGTATTTTCACCCTCATATAAATGAACAACATTGTCAACTCTGATTAACACCTTACAGGATTACAAACAAGTAAATAAAATAATAATAAAGATTTATTTATGTAGCACTTTTGATACATATAATGTAACTCAAAGTGCTTCACAGGTGCAAAAACAGTAAAATATTACAAATGACAAAATATAATAATAATACCAAAAAGAAAATAAACAATTAACACAAGGATTAAACACAGCTCCAACCACTTTTTATAATAGGCAATTTTAAAGAGCTGCAGTATGTCTTTCTATCACTTCATTTGGCAGACAATTCAACATTTTTGGTGGCATAATAACTAAATGAGGCACCAGATCGGCTAAAATTGATTGTGCGATGTTCTGAATAACCACCACTAGCAGATCTTAGAGGACGATTTGGGACATTCTTTGACTGACAATCATAGTTGTATGGACTGTAGGTGCCAAGTTATGCAGTGTCTTATAGACTCATAATATCATTTTAAAATCTATTCTTTGGTGAACTGGTAGCCTGTGTAATTCCATTCAAACTGCTGTAATAGGATCTCTCACTTTTGTTTTCATGAATACTCGGGCTGCTGCATTTGGAATGAATTGTAACTTTGCTATAGAGCCCTTAGGAACACCAGTATACAGCATTACAACAAGTCCAGAAAAAATAATTGCATGAATTCTTTTCTCTGCATCATTCGTGAATAAAAAGGACGAATTCTGGCAATGTTCCTCAGGTGATAAAACAAACTTTTTTGTCACCTGATTAATGTGTGACTTATAACTCAGATCACAATCCAGAAAGCACCTAAATGTGTTCCCTGTTATTTGATTGCAGTGCTGATGAAGCCAGCTCCACTTCTACTCTACCCCTCTCATGCTTTGGGCCCGACAAGGATTTCAGTTTTATCTTCATTTAACTTGAAACAATGAGCTCAAATTATAATCAAATATATATATATATATATATATATAACTTTTGGCCTGATGCATTCTGGGATTGCTTATCTACAAAGTACACACGCACTGATGGGTTATTTTCCTCTACACGTCACACTGCTCATACTCTGGATAAATGAGTCCTGGACCATCAGATTTCAATAACAAATGACATATTTACATACATGTAGACACACACAGTTTTCCCAGCACTTGTTGACATGTGTAAGCACAGTTTTGGTTGTGCTCACTCATTTAAAATAGGGGTGTCACTAAAAATATTTTGCCAATAACCACGATATTTCGACTGTACACATATCGTAAACTATTCTGCCTCCGTTGAACATGTTGCAGTATGAGTTACAGTGGTTACAAACTCTCTCGCTCTGCATCATGCTCTTGTATTATAAACATATATAAATATATTGTTGACCAAATAACACAATCAATAAATCGTCTTGGTTACGTATGTAACCTCAGGTCCCTGATGGAGGGAACGAGACGTTGTGTCGAGAACGACAGATGGGGTTCGCCCTTGAAAACCAATCAACTCTGACTACTATAAAATTTGGCGAATGAAATTTGCATGCCGGACTCCGCCCCCGGATATCCGGTATAAAAGGAAGCTGGCGTGTAGCATTCACTTACCTTTTGTTCTGAAGAGCCTCTCACGACTGCAGCAGAATACGATACGTGTTTGTGGCATAAGAGACACAACGTCTCATTCCTTCCATCAGGGAACTGAGGTTACATACGTATCCAAGACGTTCCCTTTCTGTCGGTCTCTCGTCGTTGTGTCGAGAACGACAGATGGGGTTGCCTATGGAAAACGCCACAACGCTGTATCGCGTCACAATCTCTAGCGAAGCGACGGTAACAAGCCTGGGCGTGTCAGCTCGATGCTTTCGCGAAACAGTAACCTTCCAGTGAGGTGGTCGGGGGGTTCCTCAGCTTTCTTGGAGAAAGATGGGTACAGCCCTGACCGATGACCTTTCACGGACGGAGGCCTTAGCTCTCTACTGGCGAGAGGCCGTCCGGCTCGAGTTTACACCGGGTGAGCGCAACTCTTAATCAGAGAAGCGCTGCAGAGGCCACCTCCTACCCGTGGGGAGGAATATGGTGGATATAGGTATGGTCTCGTCCTTGGAAGTGAGCGCCGTCAGGAGGGCCGTCTTTCTCTGTGAGGAAGATCGGAACCTCCGAGGGGCTCTTGGGGGGCAATGAGGCTCCCCAGGACCACTTAGGGTCCCAAGAGGGTATGGAGCGGAGATGAGGCGGATTCCGCCCTCTCGCGCCCCTTAGGAACCTGGTGACCAGGTCGTGTTGCCCTAGAAACTTTCCACCGACTGAGTCGTGATGAGTGGCAATAGCGACTACAAACACATTCAGTGTGGAGGGTGGTGTTAGTCTCCAGTCTTGTAAGAAGGAAAACACAATCCTGATCACGCACCTCAGTGGGTCTTTCTCATTGAGAGAGACACCAGGAAGAGAAGAGGCCCTGTCTAGATGCGTGTAACCGTCTAGTAGATGGGGCCCTAGCCTGGGTGATGGTCTCTGCCATAGAGGGGGAGTAGCCATCTCAGGATCTTCTCGTCCCGTCTAGAGACCAGACATGGGTGTTCCAGAGGTCTGATCTGGGAAGCCAGAACGTGTCCTTCCCCTGATAGAGCAGGTCCTCTGTCAGGGGAATGGTTCAGGGGGAGTCGCTGTCCAGAGCGTCAGCTCTGAAGCCAAGTGCGGTTAGACCGGTGTGGTGTAACCAATAACACTTGGGGGGGAAGGTGTGCTTCCGCCCATCCCCACGGTCAGCTGTGCGCCAGGATATCCGTGCCGAGGGCAGTGAATACCAAGCGGGCAAATGGTGGTGTTACGGGAGGCGAACAGGTTTACCTGGGCCTACCCGAACAGCCTCCAAATGAGCTGGACTGCGCGGGGGTGGAGTCGCCACTCTCCACGAGGCATAAACTGGCGAGAAAGCACGTTGGCTGTCTAGTTCAGTTTGCCCGGGGTGTGTGTGGCCCGCAGGGAATGGGTCACCTGTTGACTCCACCGGAGGAGGCGTCGAGCAAGTTGTGTTAGCTGCTGTGAGCGAACGCCACCCTGACGATCTGTGTACGCTACAGCTGTAGTGCCGTCCTCGGACCAGCACGTGCTTGTCTCGCACGAGAGACCGTAGCCTGCTCAGTGCAAGTAGCACAGCCCACAACTCTTGGCAAATGATATGCCAGCGCAGGCGGGAGTTCGTCCAACGTGCCCGTTACACACTGCACCGCACCCCTGCAGGGAGACGTCAGTCGTCACCACGACCTGTCTCATAACCTGCCCAGAGGGACCTGAGTCCGTCGAAAAAGTCATGGAAGACTAGGGGTTACGGTGCGTCGGAAGCAGGGCATCATCGCCATGCGCCTGCTGCCGGTGTGCCACGCTCTCCTCGGAACTCGACTCTGAAACCAGTGTTGGAGCGGTCTCATGTGCATCAACCAGAGGGGTATTAACCCGCGAGGACGCCATGTGACCCAGGAGCCTCTGAATTATTTCAGGGGGACCACTGTCTGCCTAAAATGTTAATTTCAGACAGTTCAACACTGGTTGGGCGCATACTGCAGACAGGTGCGCCGACATGGTGACAGAGTTGAGTTCCATACCGAGAAAGAGGATGCTCTGAACTGGGGAGAGCTTGCCCCTCTCTTGGTTGACCTCGAGTCCCAATCGATCTAGGTGCCGGAGCACCAGGTCCCTTTGTGTACATAACAGATCTCACGAGTGTGCCAAGATAGGCCATTCGCTGAGATAGTTTAGTACCCGCTCGCCTTCCTCCCCTCAGGGAGAAAGGGCGGTTTCCACGATCTTCGTGAAGACCGTGGAGACAGGGACAGACCGAAAGGGAGGACTCTGTACTGATATGCCCGCTTCTCGCATGCGAACCGTGGGAACGGCCGGTGTAAAGGAGGATCGAGACATGAAAGTAAGCGTCCTTCAGGTCGATTGCCACGAACCAATCCTAACATCTGATAGATGTCAGGATGCGCCTCTGCGTGAGCACCCTGAACGGCAGCTTGTGAAGGTGCTCTGTTCAGGGTACGCAGACCTTTGCAACCCGCCATCTTTCTTTGGAATGATGAAGTGCGGGTCGTGACCCACTGAACATCTTGGTTTTGAGGGACGAACTCGATGCCTGTTTTGCCAGAAGGGTGGTGACCTCTACCCGAAGTACGGAGGCGTCCCTGCCTCTGACAGAGGGAGAGATGATGCCCCGAAACTTGGGAGAGTCTCTGGCGAACTGGATCGAGTTACCAAGACGGACCGCCCTCATTAGCCAGCGAGACAGTGTGGGCAGCTCTCGAGCTCCCAGGGACTGTGGAAGGGTGACCAAGGGGACGGTCTGCTTCATCATTCCCACGGGGGGGATCGTCTGCTGGCGGAGCTAACCATGTCGCGGGGGTCCCCAGAGGGAAGGTTGGCTCCGCCTTTTTACCTGCCTGGCGGGACAATGGCACACGCTGTCGGTTTGAGAGTGGTGACAGCTGTTGTATGTGTACGACCTCACGCCTCGCCAGGGTGTGAGGTCGGTTCGCCGTGCACAGTCCAGAGGAGTGTGCGATAGGCTGCAAGTACATCCGGGGAGAATAGAAAACTCTGCGAGTAGTGGGCGCCAGGCCCTGAAAAGGGCCCGGCTTTGGTGACGAGCGTACCGACCGATCAGAGCCGTGGCTGTGAAGGTTCGGGCCCGATGTTTTTCTCCCTTGGGTCTTCCCGTCAGTGTCCCTTCTCAAGAGAAGGTTGCTGACGGGGTGGAGGTTTCCCCCTCGACCTCTGCTTCCGGGGTGCCGCCTGTGGGGGCACAGGAACCGGAGCCGATGTCGAAGGGGTCCTGGGTTGCAGGGAAGCAGACGTCACATGAGATCTCGGAGGCCTGTAGGCGGCCGAGTCACGGCGTGAAAAAAATTGGCTAATTGCCACTGTCTGCTTCACCGTCAAAAACTGCTGAGCGCAGTCCTCGACGGTGTTACCAACAACCCACCCTGCGAGATGAGTGCATCAAGAAAGCGGACTTCCTTGGTGTCACTCTTCTGCACAAGGTATAGCCGGGGGTGTCTCTCCTGGACCACTACCGTGGACATCGTCCGACCCAGGGCCCACGCCGCCACCTTAGTCGCCCGTAGAGCGCTGTCAGTGGCGGCACGGAGATCCTGCATTATACCCGGGTCGGCCTTACCCTCGTGGAGCTCTCTCCACGCCCTGGCCTGGCGGACCTGCAGGATGGCCATGGCGTAGAGAGGAGGCAGACTGGCCCGCGGCAGTGTAAGGCTTTGACACCAGTGATGCCGAAGTCCTACACGTTTTGGACGGTAGGCGTGGCCGATTCCCCCCAGGAGGTAGCCGCCTGCGGCACAGGTGCACTGCAGGCGCCCGTTCCACCCGGGGGATCTCGACGTAGCCTTTGGCTGCCCCACCAACGAGGGAAGTAAGGGAGCCGGAGCTGGTTTCACTGGAACGGTCCGTGAATGGAGCGTTCCAAGTTTTACACAGCTCCTCATGCACCTCCGGGAAAAACATGGCACCCGGGGTGGGCGCGGTTTGCACCACGCTCCGACCTCAGGAACCACGCATCCCCGCGTTAGCATGGATGACATCACTTCTGCTTCCTCCTGAACTCGACCGCTGTGGGTGGAGATCGTATTCAACAGAGTCGGATGCCAGTCTCCCTCCGATGCTGCGAGCGACATCTCATCTACGTCACACATCGTTTCCGAGTGTGTGCGTGAGAATCCAGACGGTATGCCACCGCCGGTTGGGGAACGTTCAGAAGAGCGAATCGGGGTGCGATCGGCCCGTGAGCACTTGGCTGGCGGGTTTACGTTCGCAGAGTTCCCCATATCACTAACGCTGCTAACGTGGGTGGTCATCGGGGCCGTAGCCACAGATGTCACAGCCCAGGTAGCAGACGAAATGGTGGCTGGTTCCCGTAGGAAGACAGCCACCCGTGACCGCAACTTCTGAATGACAATCTGCCCGCAGTGCGGGCAGATGTGTCAACGAACGCTGCTTCAGCGTGCTGGACGCCCAGACGCCTAACGCAGTGATCGTATCCATCCCCCTCCTCGCGGGAGAATGCTCAGTCAGTCCTGAAAAGGACTTTTTTAGAAAATAATCTCTAACACCTCCGGAACCACCGAGACGCCCAGGGGAAGGTCGCAGCAGGTAGGGACGATCCGCTGCAACACGTCGTAGATCCGGCAATGTAGGAGAAGAAGAATTCATTGAATTCGTTCTGCTCGTAGTCATGAGCGAAGGCTCTGAAGAACAAAAGGTAAGTGAATGCTGCACGCCGGCTTCCTTTTATACTGGATATCCGGGGGCGGAGTCCGGAATGTAAATTTTATTCGCCAAATTTCATTGGCCTTTTCTATAGTAGTCAGAGTTGATTGGTTCTCAAGGGCGAACCCCATCTGTCGTTCTTGACACAACGTCGAGAGACCGACAGAAAGGGAACTTGTATTATATTGTTATTGTGTTATCGTGACAGCCCTTATTCAAACATACAAATAAAAGTAGAGTAGCGTTGGGCTTCACTGTGGCAAGTGATGATGTCAGGCAGAGATATCTAATATTCTCTTTGAAATAATGTGAATGAAAACAACCTAACATCAGGAATATGTATTTAGTTGTTTCCTTTCTAGCTTGCTCGCCCAATACCAGACCAAAATCTTGTTCTTAGATTTATGAAATGTATCACCAACATTCAAAACAAGCCCCGTGGTTAACAACTAGAGCCTGAGTTTGGCATAATAGCACATAATGAATAGATCAGAGGCTTTTCTGCTGGATACACAGGCCTAATAAAGGGAGATGGTTCCTGGATCGGCTTTATGAGGGAGAACAAACGGTCTCATTTAATCCCTTAAAACAATCCAACAATGATTTGGTTTAAAGTCTCCTTGCAACTATTGAAAATGGCCATGAACCCCCAACAGCCTATCTGCCACTACTGGTTATAAAAGAGGAAGATGCTATGCTTTTCACACCATTAGAAATGGTATAGTAATCTTAATGGCATATGGCTTTCTTTTTTTTCTCCCTCAAGTACTACCACTTTTATTATGATGATGATGATGAATACTGTGAAAAGCACTGCATATATCGAATTGTACCGAATTGTTAATGCAACCAATTGAAACAGAAGGGATGATTAAGAAAGACATGTTGACGTTGTGTGTGTTGGGAATCATTCCAGAGGACGTGTGCATGGCTCAGCAACTGAAGCGCAGACATTGGCCAGAAAAGCATTCCTTGTTTGATAAATGACTGGCACTCATGTCAAATATTGCTATTGTGTTGGGCGTGTGATATTTAAAAGCTTAATGATGGTATCATTTGTTTATCAAATCATGGGGTCCTTGTCTTAAAGATGAGAAAAAAACATCTTTGTATTCCATTCTTTCTTGGTTCGTAGGTTCCTCTTCGTTGTTTCCATTACCCCCATTAGTTCTGCTTATGTAAAGCCCAGTATGTCTTGAGTCAGGTATCAGTTGTTTTATTGCCTTTGTTTCATTACAGTTCTCACTGCCAGCTTAGCATGTCTGACAAGCCACAGCAACAGTTTCACACATATAATAAACACACTGAATAATGAGGAATCAGTTCATCCTGATGAACCCTCAGCTATTCAACACAATGACACACAACATGCTTGCACGAATAAATGAACACACACACACTCGATTCTCCCAGCATGCTTTGCTGTGTGTAAATGTGTGAATGCTGACAACACACGCTGTCAGTCACAGACTCACAACACATAAGAAGTAAAGGGGCTTGTGTGTGCTGTTTCTCGTTGACTTTAAATGGACTCTGTGTGAGTGTAAATGAGGACAGACCAGCAGCTTCTAACCCTGATAAGTCCTGTCAGTGTTAACTGCTCTCTAAGAGACTCTGACTCATGTCAGCAAAGCACTATGGGAAATAAAAACAGCATCCTACATCATCTTTCTGTCGTACCACCCCCTCCTGCTTTATTCCCATCACCATATCATCTATCCCTTCTTCTGCAAGTGTGCTCAGACCTCAGCATGACCTCGTCCCGGCGTGCGTGTGTGTTTGTGGTGGCAGGTCTAAGCAGAACGGCTCACAGGGGGTCCACCGAAGCACCAGACAGGAGGAAAGGCTCAGACGCGTGACAGTGAAAAGCGCTCTCGGGAGAACAGATCTCTGACACGCCAGCAGGTTCAGTTTCTCATATATGCATACTAGAGGAAATGAAGCAGGAAGGGGAAACGTGTCACTCCCGCGTGACTTTATTTGCGGTTCAGTGCAGTGTGTCCTGTGGCCTGTTAGAGGGTGCAATAGAGTGTCCAGTTCATACCCAAACAGAGGAATAAAAGAGCTTTAGTAATCAAAGCGTGTGTTTGATCTGATGCACTTTACATATCAAGCTGTGTGTGATTTCACATCAATGCTGGGGGATTTCCTCCTTCATTTGAGACTCTCACGCTGTGAAGAGAAGCATTTGAATCGTGTGTACTTTGACAAGCGCAGATTAATGAATTACATTAAATTATCTTATTCTCTCTTTCAAGTTTCTGAAACAGTGTGTGAAAGAAGCTCTCATTTAAGTCTTTATCTACTCAAAACCATCCTCTGTGTAGTGGGATTGCCCCTTTAAGAGTAGTCTGCGTGGCCCCTTTAAAAATAGCGGGGCATTAAGTGGGTGGGTAGGTCAGGTAATCACGTGCCTATATAGACTCAGGTGAGTTAGGTGCTTCAGGACATTGTATCGATGTGACCTGTTGGTGTAGGTCTTGTATCTCCTTCACTCCTCGAGAAAGATTAGTCGGGTGCGTCCAGACATTGCTAGTGAGCATGTGTGAGTGAGTGTCTTGCACGTGAAAGAAGTTTCCAGCTGCTGTTTTGCTGTGGTTAAAATATCGTTTCCAGTTAAGGGACGCAGGATTCTCTTGTTGCATTGAACGCACGTGATTGCATTGAATGCTCGCGATTGCCTTGAACGTCTGTACAACGCTCACGTTGGATGCGCTCTAAACCCGTGAACATTGACTCTGGCGCCACTGGGTTCGCTCATGTCGCTGGCGTAATTTCATTGATTTGCGTTTATTCGTTGTCTGTGTATTTTGTTTAAATGTGTGTGTAATGGAGTGGAATTTAAATTGTATTTTTTTGGATTGCTTTATTGTATTTTTATTATTATTATTATTATTATTAGGTATTGTTTATTAACCAATTTATTTACATTTACATTTAGTCATTTGGCAGACGCTTTTATCCAAAGCGACTTACAGTGCACTTATTACAGGGACAATCCCCCTGGAGCAACATGGAGTAAAGTGTCTTGCTCAAGGACACACTGGTGGTGGCTGCCGGGATCGAACCAGCAACCTTTGATTTATCAGTTCAGTGGTTTAACCCACTAGACCACCATCTCACCACAAGTATTTAGTTTGTTTATTTTGTTATTTGGGTTGGTTATATCCTTTCGTTGTCTTGCTTTACATTTATGCTGCTCTATTACAGAGTTGAGTAATAGTGGTTTATCTGTTGTTCTTTTGACCTTGGTTTATTTGATGGGTGTTGAGTGGGTTTAAATTAATTATATTTTTTGGGTTTGGTTGGTTTGAAGTGTTTTGATTTGTGTTTATTTTGTTTTCTGAGTTGAGCGGTGAAATGTTTATGCAAAGACATAATGCCAAAAAAGTAAACCAACTTTAGTTTATTTTGTTGTGAATTGTTCCTTTGTAAGTATATTTTGTTCTTTTTGGGTGTGTTTGGCCAGTGTATGGGTGGCCGGCCCAGGAGAAGCGTCTAAACGAATCCCGTATGGAATACGGTTTCCCGACTAAACAAATCACAATCTTATCTTTTCGGCTCCCCGGCTCCAGAAACGGCCTTGGCAAAGAACGCAGCTGGAAAATTAACCCTGTGAGAGCACTGCAGTGAGACGCTCTTGCGTTCCTCCCCCACTCTAAAGGCTCAGAACTATCACACACACAAACACACAGACTTTGACCCTTATCCCTCCCACTCCTCCGTAGCTTTGAACCGCCAGCCTGACAAGTGGGTCTGTGAACGGTGCCGTAATGGCACTGGACCGGATGGCTGCATGCCGGAGCTGGATTATTTTACCCTGTTGCAAGTCTTGTCTATGGTGTATTATGTGTATCTGTTTTTCTCTCCACTTCCCTGAAGTTTGCTGTATTTTTCTTCTTAAATCCATTTCGTTACATTGTACTTGTTATATGTATAATGACAATAAATTGAATCCAATCCAATCCAATTGGGACGATTCATTCACATTGATGAATTTTATCATTGATGTTGAGCTCCAGGTGTTTTTTTAGTAACTTTGATAAATAAATATGTAGTCTGTGGTTGTGTCTCTGTTCGTCCTTTTCATTTAGTTGAAAGTCTGTAATTGGGGAGGCTCGAAAATTTGGGTCCGAGTACGGGCTTTACCAGTGTAAGTTAATGATAGTCATACGGTCACATCTGCACTGACTGTTATGTAAGTCAATCTCCTTCACATACATTTCAATATGGCACTCAAAGACCAGTGTCACTCTGAAAAAGTAATGAATTACTAGTTACTGATTACATATTCAATAGTGTTATTAAATTACTGTACAAATGACTCTCTCCAAAAAGTATTTAATTACTTATTACTCATTACTTTCTATATCAACCTTGATTATTAAAGAGTAGGTAGCATGAGGTCATGAAAATTACATTTCATGCAGTGTGTTTTGCTGCCGTGTTTGAAAGTAAGCAGTCTGCCAAGTTGTAAGTCCTAAGGTGAATAAACAACAAAGTTATTGGCTTGTAAAAATGGGAGTCGACTCTGAATCACGCAAACGAGACGTGTCTCTAACCACCACGTATCTACGTCACTAGACATAGTCCTCGCCTACGTTTTGCTGGGACTGCCGCGAAAACTTATCTCTCTCCTCCCCCAAAACACTGTCGCTCGTTCGTGATGCGTGTGCCGTCTAAAACATGTGTTCTACGTTGTGAAACTATGTGCGTGTTATTTAAACTACCAAAGGAAGAACTTCTGAGGAAACAATGGTTACAATTCATTTTCACATGACACATAATAAACAAACCCCAAAACGAAAGTAAAGTGCCGGGAGCTCCTGCACTGTCGACTGCCGGCCACACAAACATATGAAAACATAACATCAAATCAAATCCAGGCCTGGTCCTCTCTACGGTCGCTCGTCCTATTATGCTTCCAATCTCCCCCAAAGAGATGCGATACCCGTGCAACGCGCAGCTCACACTCATTATCATCACTCCCTCTCGTCCCGCCTTGCTGGTTACAAACGCGCTTGACCAATCACAGCAGACTACACCACCTTACCAATCACATGACACTAGGCTAGTGGATAGGAGGGGATTAGACGGATGAATTGCGGAATGAAGCATTTGAGAGTCAGTCAAAAAGTAAGGGAACGGAATAATTACCTATTATTACGACATAATAGTGTTTTTACACCTTCTATGTACACTTTTATTTCATTCAAATAAATAATATAAACTCCATAAAGTAGTAACTGACCAAAGAATTAGAAATGTGAGAATTATACAGCACGGATTCTAAAGTTAAACTTTGAATTTTGATGTCAATTCCACTATTAAATTTAATTGTTTCAGAAGTAACTAATTAACTTACAGAAAAAATAAGAGTAATCCCTTACTTTACTTTTCAAAGGAAAAATAATTAAATTACAGTGACTTATTACTTAGTAACTAGTTCCACCCAACACTGTTATAGGCACTTTAGTGTAGAGAATGATAAACTCATGGGGTTGTGTCAAACTGAAAAAATGTGCAAATGAAACTGAAGTTTAAACACTAAATGTAGCGCATGCTTCATATAGGGATCACATTCATGGTACTTTTATGCTACGGCCTAGGGTTATATTTTCCATATATTAAAAAGTCATACATCAAGCGGAGTAAATGACAGGGTTTTCTTTATAAGGTGAACTGTGTCCAGATGTGGAAATCTCTTTCCTTGTGTCTGTTTTGCGATACTGTTCTCTCTCTCAGTATAATGCGGTCATACGCTTCACTGGACTCATGGTGCTGATCTGGATGGATTATGAACCGACAGAATCATCCAGCTGCTCTGACATTGATGCTGTCTTTATAGTCAACTGCAGGATGCTCTACACACACGCACACACTTTTCACACAAACACACACAAACATTCACACACATTTATGTACATAAACACAGTGGCAGAGGCGTGAACACACAGGACAGTGCGGCGCTGATAAACAGAACAAACAGACTCAGAGCTGATGAAAACAAACAAAAGGCGGAGGACTGCACAGCTCTGGCACACATGACTATCTGTGTGCTTAACACACAGGCGCACGCACGCACTAGGGGTAGAACGACCTTAGATTTTTTGAGGTCGACTATCATGTGATAAAAGCTGCGTTGATTAGTCGATTACATCATTAATTAACTAAATAAGAGCCAGGAAATGTATTTGTAACGATATTAGATGGGTGTGGGATATGTGTGCACAGTGTAGCCTCTAAAGATATAGTATCCAAATACAAATAAACTGTTGATCATCTATTGCACAAGAGGAACAATCACTAAACTAAAATAAATCTCTTTTAAAGCGCGAGGTTGGTGGTAGCAGGGCTGTGCAGTGAAAGAGCAGCAGCTGAATCTCTACATCAGTCTGATCAGACAGAACGCGTCTTTTGCTGTTAGACGCGCCTCTTTTGAATTGTTTTCGGTTGGCAGGGAGCATTTTGCGCGCTGCATATGCGCGACGTGCGTTTTTGCTCCCTGCTGCGCCTCACGTTTTCGGTGGAGCTCTCAACTCTGAGCAGAAAAGCTCTTGACGTCATGCGCAGTTTCCCCATTGTCCAATCGAATGAAACCAGAGGCGGACCTTTCGATGTGGTGACGGAACTTTACAGTTGCTTGAAACGTCTGGAGACTGAATGATGAAGGAGAAACTTGTGTTACACTGCAAAAAATTACATTCTTCCTTAGTATTTTTGTCTTTTTTTCCAGTACAAATGTCAAAAAATTATTTTGAAAAAATATGAAATTTTTGTGAATTTGTGCTTTAAACAAGCAAAAAAATCTGACAATGGGTTGAGGAAAATAATCTTGAATAAAGTGACCAAGAAAAATGTAAACATTAATTCAACATTATTTTTCTTGCTTGTTTTGTCTAAAAACAAGACTTATTTTCTTAGGTCATTTTGCTCTTCAAGAAAATGTATCTTGATTCAATGCTTTTTTGACATTTGTACTGGAAAATAGGATAAAAATACTAAGTAAGAAGGACATTTTTTGCAGTGTAACCAAGCAAGGTTGGAGCAAGCCCTCTGCTTGTACCTTTTGAAAGTTTCTGATAATATGTCATGCGCCTTTGTGGCGGGGCGATGATGGGGCAGGTTCACAAATGAACCCGTTCATCTATCCCTTCAAGATCTGACTACGCCACCCGGGAGGGTTAAACCCAGGAACAAAAAGTAAACCCCACAAGCCAAGATCACACAGATGCGTTCTCTTCATAAATTAAGGTAGGCCAAGAACGTCTTGGTTACGTATGTAACCTCAGTTCCCTGATGGAGGGAACGAGACGTTGTGTCGAGAACAACAGATGGGGTTCGCCCTTGAGAACCAATCAACTCTGACTACTATAGAAAAGGCCAATGAAATTTGGCGAATGAAATTTGCATGCCGGGCTCCGCCCCCGGATATCCGGTATAAAAGGAAGCCGGCGTGCAGCATTCACTTACCTTTTGTTCTGAAGAGCCTGAGAGCCTCTCACGACTGCAGCAGAATACGATACGTTTGTGGCATAAGGGACACAAGGTCTCGTTCCCTCCATCAGGGAACCGAGGTTACATACGTAACCAAGACGTTCCCTTTCTGTCGGTCTCTCGACGTTGTGTCGAGAACGACAGATGGGGTTGCCCATGGAAAACGCCACAACGCTGTATCGCGTCACAATCTCTAGCGAAGCGACGGTAACAAGCCTGGGCATGTCAGCTCGATGCTTTTGCGAAACTGTAACCTTCCAGTGTGGTGGTCGGGGCGTTCCAGAGCTTTCTTGGAGAAAGATGGGTACAGCCCTGACCGGTAACCTTTCACGGACGGGGCCTTAGCTCTCTACAGGCGAGAGGCCGTCCGGCTCGGGTTTACACCGGGTAAGCGCCACTTCCTCAATCAGGAATGCGCTGCAGAGGCCACCTCCTACCCGTGGGGAGGAATATGGTGGATATAGGTATGGTCTCGTCCTTGGAGGAGAACGCATGGAATGTGCGGACTGGGTAGTTGACCGCGAGGTGGAGGTCCACCTGGGGAAGTTCATGGGTTACCAGGAGTGGGAACCATTCTCACGAGGATACATCAGACGAAACAGCCCACGGAGGGGGTGTTACAGACGTCCGGTAGCACTAGGTCCGGTTAGAGCTATCTGTGATAGTTCATATGGAATCCCGGCCTAAGGGGGAAGGCTGCTCTGCCCAGCCAACCCCCAGGGGGTGCTGCTTAGTGATGGATGGAATGCCTATTCTTAACCAGTGTCTGGGTAAGAAGGGAGGTAGATGAGGTACCAGTTTCTTAGCCATGTGTTTGGGTAAGAAGAAAAAGGTAGATAGCACACTGACCCAACCTGTTAGAGGGTGGAATGGTGCTTTCGCAGGCATACGCCCCACCGGATGCCAGTCCTACATGTCGCCACGCAGGACGTGGGCTGACACCGGGTTTACGCGAAGGTTGTGAACCTTTGCGAAGGTGTTTGGGCGTAGCCCAACCCGCAGCTCTACAGATGTCTGCTAGAGAGGCGCTTCTGCCAGCATGGGAGATTCTGAGATCGGAAGGCCGTCGAAACGGCTACCACGACCCAGTGCGCCAGCCTCTGTTTGGAGACAGCCTTCCCCTTCTGCTGTCCTCCAACAAACACGGAGCTGGTCAGAGCTTCAGAGCTCTGCGTGCGGTCCAGCACCTACTGGACACAACACGGATCAGGTTGGGTCTTCCTCCCCTATGGGGAGCGCCTGCAAGTTCACCACTTGGCCCCAGAGGGAGTAGTGGGAACTTCTTGGGCACGCATCCGGGCCTGGGTCTCAAGATAACGTGAGAGTTTTCAGGGCCGAATTTAAGGCAATCCGGGGACACGGAGGATGCTCGGTGGTCCCCTACCCTCTTGAAGGGAGTGAGCGCCGTCAGGAGGGCTGTCTTACCCTGTGAGGAAGATCGGAATCTCCGAGGGGCTCTTGGGGGGCACTGAGGCTCCCCAGGACCACTTAGGGTCCCAAGAGGGTATGGAGCGGAGATGAGGCGGATTCCGCCCTCTCGCACCCCTTAGGAACCTGGTGACCAGGTCGTGTTGCCCTAGAAACTTTCCACCGACTGAGTCGTGATGAGTGGCAATAGCGACTACATACACATTCAGTGTGGAGGGGAGATGTTAGTCTCCAGTCTCGTAAGAAGGAAACACAATCCTGATCGAGCACCTCAGTGGGTCTTTCTCCTTGAGAGAGACACCAGGACGAGAAGCGGCACCATCTAGAGGCGTGTAACCGCCTAGTAGATGGGGCCCTAGCCTGGGTGATGGTCTCTGCCATAGAGGGGGAGTAGCCATCTCAGGATCTTCTCGTCCCGTCTAGAGACCAGACATGGGTGTTCCAGAGGTCTGATCTGGGATGCCAGAACGTGTCCTTCCCCTGATAGAGCAGGTCCTCTGTCAGGGGAATGGTTCAGGGGGAGTCGCTGTCCAGAGCATCAGCTCTGAAGCCAAGTGCGGTTAGACCAGTGTGGTGTAACCAATAACACTTGGTGCTCCTGCTCCCTGACCTTGCACAGCGTCTGTGCAAGGAGGCTCCTGGGGGGGAAGGTGTGCTTCCGCCCATCCCGCGGTCAGCTGTGTGCCAGGATATCCGTGCCGAGGGCAGGGAATACCAAGCGGGCAAATGGTGGTGTTACGGGAGGCGAACAGGTTTACCTGGGCCTACCCGAACAGCCTCCAAATGAGCTGGACTGCGCGGGGGTGGAGTCGCCACTCTCCACGAGGCATAAACTGGCGAGAAAGCACGTCGGCTGTCTAGTTCAGTTTGCCCGGGGTGTGTGTGGCCCGCAGGGAACGGGTCACCTGTTGACTCCACCGGAGGAGGCGTCGAGCAAGTTGTGTTAGCTGCTGTGAGCGAACGTCACCCTGACGCCCGTTACACACTGCACCGCACCCCTGCAGGGAGACGTCAGTCGTCACCACGACCTGTCTCATAACCTGCCCAGAGGGACCTGAGTCCGTCGAAAAAGTCATAGAAGACTAGGGGTTATGGTGCGTCGGAAGCAGGGCGTCATCACCATGCGCCTGCTGCCGGTGTGCCACGCTCTCCTCGGAACTCGACTCTGAAACCAGTGTTGGAGCGGTCTCATGTGCATCAACCTGAGGGGTATTAACCCGCGAGGACGCCATGTCCCAGGAGCCTCTGAATTATTTCAGGGGGACCGCTGTCTGCCTAAAATGTTCATTTCAGACAGTTCAACACTGGTTGGGCGCATACTGCGGACAGGTGCGCCAACATGGTGACAGAGTTGAGTTCCATACCGAGAAAGAGGATGCTCTGCACTGGGGAGAGCTTGCCCCTCTCTTGGTTGACCTGGAGTCCCAATCGATCTAGGTGCCGGAGCACCAGGTCCCTTTGTGTACATAACAGATCTCACGAGTGTGCCAAGATAGGCCGGTCGCTGAGATAGTTTAGTACCCACTCGCCTTCCTCCCCTCAGGGAGAAAGGGCGGTTTCCACGATCTTCGTGAAGACCGCAGCGATCGTGTCCATCCCCCTCCTCGATGAGGGTGCCGCACCCAAGAGAACAGCGGGACTTGCCGCGCTGGAGAATGCTCAGTCAGTCCTGAAAAGGACTTTTTAGAAAAAATCTCTAACATCTCCGGAACCGCCGAGACGCCCAGGGGAAGGTCGCTGCAGGTAGGGACGATCCGCTGCAACACGTCGTAGATCCGGCAGAAGAAGAATTCATTGAATTCGTTCTGTTCGTAGTCATGAGCGAAGGCTCTGAAGTACAAAAGGTAAGTGAATGATGCACGCCGGCTTCCTTTTATACCGGATATCCGGGGGCGGAGCCCGGCATGCAAATTTCATTCGCCAAATTTCATTGGCCTTTTCTATAGTAGTCAGAGTTGATTGGTTCTCAAGGGCGAACCCCATCTGTCGTTCTCGACACAACGTCGAGAGACCGACAGAAAGGGAACATGGGTATCCAGTAAAACATTGAGTTTTATTACATTGACATTTGTATAAAAGACAATAAAAAAATAGCTCAGGTTGGGCAAAACCGGCCACTACCAGCAGCCCGATTTAATGGGCCACGCACACCATAGCATATAACCAAAAATAAAGACATTAAGCACAATAATCACATAAGGAAATTAAACACACATTTACACAGGGCTGGGGTATCCACCACAGGGAAGATCGACCGTACTGATTGTACTAAAGCACACACTACCCGTGAGTTCAGATCCCACAATCACACACGTCACAAGTGTCACACAACACGCCAAACCTTGTAGCACCACAACCACTAGGGACCTTTCACCCGGGGGACCCCAGCTCCTGAAAGAAAGTAATAAACAAATAAAGAAAAACACTAGCCATTCAATAAATTGAAAACTAGATAAGAAAAAGATAAGAAACAAAAAGGGAATTATACAAAGTAAAACAAAAACAAATAGCAATAATCAAACAATAATTAAACTCACAACAACCACAGTTACGAGGACCAATAAGGCATGGCAGGTGGTCAGTAAAAGAGGAAGCCACTGTAAAGCCTTCCCGGTCCCAGAGACAGTGACCACAGCGCCGGGGGTTCAGTATCAATAACTTTAACTTAGCCTTAGCCTTAGCTTAGCGGCAGAAACACAAAGGCAGCGATCACAGCGCCGTGTGTTCAATAGCAGTAGCTTTCAGGGAGCTTTAGCGGCAAAGATCCAGAGGCAGCGATCACCGCGCCGAGTGTTCACTAGCAGTAGCTTTAACGTAACTTTAGCGGCAAAGATCCAGAGGCAGCGATCACCGCGCCGAGTGTTCACTAGCAGTAGCTTTAACGTAACTTTAGCGGGAAAGATCCAGAGGCAGCAATCACCGCGCTGAGTGTTCACTAGCAGTAGCTTTAACGTAACTTTAGCGGGAAAGATCCAGAGGCAGCAATCACCGCGCCGAGTGTTCACTAGCAGTAGCTTTAACGTAACTTTAGCGGGAAAGATCCAGAGGCAGCAATCACCGCGCTGAGTGTTCACTAGCAGTAGCTTTAACGTAACTTTAGCGGGAAAGATCCAGAGGCAGCAATCACCGCGCCGAGTGTTCACTAGCAGTAGCTTTAACGTAACTTTAGCGGCAAAGATCCAGAGGCAGCGATCACCGCGCCGAGTGTTCAATAGCAGTAGCTTTAACGTAACTTTAGCGGCAAAGATCCAGAGGCAGCGTTCACCGCGCCGAGTGTTCAATAGCAGTAGCTTTAACGTAACTTTAGCGGCAAAGATCCAGAGGCAGCAATCACCGCGCTGAGTGTTCACTAGCAGTAGCTTTAACGTAACTTTAGCGGGGGAGATCCAGAGGCAGCAATCACCGCGCCGAGTGTTCACTAGCAGTAGCTTTAACGTAACTTTAGCGGCAAAGATCCAGAGGCAGCGATCACCGCGCCGAGTGTTCAATAGCAGTAGCTTTAACGTAACTTTAGCGGGAAAGATCCAGAGGCAGCGATCACCGCGCCGAGTGTTCAATAGCAGTAGCGTTAACGGCAAAACAACCCACTGTAGAATTCAACAGTCCAGGACAACAAAAGGGAAGCAAAGGGAGAAATGAGAGGACTCCATAAAAGGAAAAGGGAGGATCCTGTGACATGAATAAACATTGTTATTAGAAATAACCATTACCCGCTAGAATTTTCCCCAAATCATCCGTTAGTGACTTACCAAACCACGTCAATTAACCGCACACAGTTCACAGGTCAGGACACACAGTCTTCACCCGCCCCGTTGCTAAACTGGAGTACAGGGACTACACATTTAAACCCCTCGCCAATGGTAAGCCTCAATGAGTTAACTATCAAATATGTTTACATACCTGAATTTAGAGCAGTCAATAAATCCACCATAACAACGCAAGCGACATACCGGACGAAGAGGACAGGCTAGGATGCAACAAACAATTTGTCACTACCGAGGAATGGTAATTAAGGAAGAGAAGGCTGCGACGTGCTTAACAGCACATACCTGCAACTAGCGCACACAAACACCCACTGGATCCGGATGTGACGCATTACAGGCTGCTGCCAACCACATCTAAATAGCCAGCACTGGTCGCTGATTGGCTATCCCAAATGTCAATCCCCACACCTTCACTTCCTCGTACTGCCACACCTTCTTCTTCAGATCTGGGGCATGTGTACAGACCAAACTACCCTGACATTTACAACAAGTCAACTAAAATTAAAGTGTCTTGTGCACTAATAGATGAAACAACAGAAAGTTGTGTCAAGTTTGTTTGTGACAGCCAATGACTTTAGAACAACGTCAATATATTGATTAGCTAATGCAGCAGACACTTTATCATAGCGGACTTACAAACCCAGCACCTGCGTTAAAAGATCAGCGTGTAGAAGCTAGCGCACTGAAACGTAAGGATTTACCCCGCAAGCTTTTGGGGCGTCAGATCAAATCGAGAATGTTGTGGACAAAATCAGGACACACTGTGATTGATGCCTGCGGAAGCAGGACAAGATAACATGTATTATTGGCGAGAGTGTGACAGAATCCCACTGAAGCGGTGGGAATGACATCCTTTTTCTCATTCACTCCACTGATTGTTTTTACATCTGCGACCCCAGTCCGCGAAATCCAGGCTAAAGTGCCAAGATTAAAGTCGGATTTCAAACACTCATTTCACTATGATTTCAATCTTTGACTTGGCCAATATAATTTTTTTGTAGTGCTGATCGAGGAAGAATTCATCATCGGAGACATTGTTCAGACTCATGTGATGCTTGTGTGGAGTCAATGAAAGTATTTCATGAATGAATTTAAACTCAAGGTTTTGATCTATTTCAGACTGATTAACTGTTTCTTCCATGTCCACTGACCTTCCACTTAAAGATGTAACTTCGAGGAACATTTGAAGAGCAGTGCCAATCTGATATTCAGAAAGTTTTTAACAGGACATAAGTGCATGAGACTCACAGGGTTCCTATTCTTCAGCGTGCTGTGGTTTCTACTCTTCTTATGCAGAAAACCTCTTTGGTTCTTGCTTCCCTTTTGGGCTTATGTGGACCAGAGGAGAAACACTTGGCTGGAAACTGACCATATTTACTGTAAACCATATTGAAAATAAGAAGCTGTCATCTATCAAACAAGTCCTAGAAGAATGGAGCCATTGGCTTGAGGGTGCTCATCATCCCTTCACCATCCTCACAGATCATAAAAACCTGCAGTATCGTCACAAAGCCAAACGTTTGAATCCCCATCAAGCACGATAGGCTCTGTACTTTGCCCTGCTTGACTTTCCCATCTCCTCTCATCCACGTTTATAAGAATGGAAGAACAGATGCTCTCTCAGACCACACGCTCCTGATTATGACCATCAAATGGACAACTGAGGATACTCAGGCCAGGGCCTCCGAATCCCACCTGCCAGGTTGTCCACCCGCACATTGCCTTTGCACACAGCACAGGGCTTGTCAACTGTAATCAGACATGCCTGAATCAATCAATCAAGAACTTCAGGATCTCTTGAAAATGACAGTCAGGTGTGTTGGAGCAGGTTGGAGTTCAGCCGGACAGTCAGTCTCAAGGAACAGGGTTGAACACCTCTGCATCAGCAGATATTATGTACCATTTGAAGGTCTTTTAAATATTTTGACAGACTCATGAGTGAATTAAAAAATATATATTACTATATTGGAGTATCATTTTCTTATAGTAATTGCCTAGCTGTAGATGTTCTGGTGTGTATAAGCAGATTGGCGTGTAGAAAGGAGGTCAGGTTTCCCTGCAGTGGTCATTATAGAAGAGAAAAGCAGGAATGAGGCCAGTCAGCATGTGTTGGGTCTCCACCCCATGCATAATTCACATCTTCAGCGTCAAAAGCTTCAGAAACAGAGCTGTCTGGGTTAGTAGCTGGGTTACCTGAGAAACACTCTTTCTTTTCTAACCGCTCTCATTTACTCCACTCTGAGAGACTGAAGTGGTCTGATAATACAGGACTGGGGCTCATGCGAGGATCAAGAATATGCCATGATGTTTCAGTGGGATTCCTAAATTTTCCGAAATCAAGATTTTTACATCGTTTAAATATTGTATAATTATAATATCTGCCGGATATATAACTGTTTAAAACTCTGGAATCTGAGATTGCAAAAGAGTCAAAATATTGAGAAAATTGCCTTTGAAGTTGTTAATAAGAGGCACTGTTACTGGCCATCCACTCACAAAAATAAAATAATCTACATAATGATTTTTGTCATAAAAGAAAAATATATAATTTTTACCCATACAGTGTATTACTAACTAAAAATCTTCCACTGCCACTTCAGACTGGTTTTGTGATCCAGGGTCACAAATCTGCTTGCTCACTACCACTTACCAATGCATGCATCTTACTACAGTAATATTGTCATCCCTGCCTGTGTGTCCTGGTACAACCAGCAGAGGAGCAAAGTCATTTAAAAGGCAGAAAATAACCATGAAAACAAACACTCTCCTCTTCAGATTAATGTGTGCTTTAACATGCACAAGATCAGAGACTTTAATGGAGAAAGTTTTGATTTCACGTCATCTGTGAACACCTGGGATGTTAAATGGAAGTTGCTGTGGCACTTTCTCTAACCCTGTCTGGGGTAAAGAGGCGAGGTCTGTCTGCTCCAGCACTCCAGCTAAGAAGAAGTTCTGGCGTAAAACTGCAACGAGATGAACAGCATATGCGGTGTCTCTGTCCTCAGTCAGAATGACTCGATGTGCTGGCCGTCAAACACCAGGCTACCAAAATCCAGCCACGTTCACCATAGCAACATGGACAGAAAAGGAAAAACGGCGTACCTGGCACAGGGCATGTACAGAATGCCAGCCACTGATCCTGTGTGTTAGAGAGTATCTGGCATGAGTGTGATGCCATCTGGGGGCCGGGGGGATGCCAGCCTTACTTTACCTCCTCCAACAGCGGGAATCTTCTCGACTCTACAGCAGAAAAATACCTTATAATGGAAAATCATTTCCACCAGAGAGGAGATCGTCACGCGATAAAACCCAGCATAATGCGAAACAAGTTCTTGCCTCGAAAAAAACCCTCTTTTCATGCCTTTATTTATGATTACGTCTCCAAGGCAGAGATGAATCTGAGAGAGGAATTAAATGTGACTTAATGGCTGGATGTTGAAGCTCTGTGGCCTGCAGCTCTGCACAAAATATTCAATGAAGAGCAAAATAAACTAGTTCTGTGGTTGTGTGGGAGATGTGAGTCCTGTAGGGGTTCTTATACTGTCAGATACTTTACTTCGTGTTGCTCTATCCTATCTTTCAGAATGGTCAGGTCTGCATTAGATAAGCACTGTATCTTTATACCTTTCAAACATGCGGATGACGCTGTCCTAGTGTAATAAAACACAGCAATTCATTCTGACGGTAACGGCATCGGACGTTTATCTGCCACAGTCACACAAGCATGAAGAATCTACATCAATAATATTCAGTATTATCTGCTTTATAACCTTGGATGAACGGCTTCAGCGCATCTAGTGGACATTCCAACCAGAAGATGCAATGATTTGTACCCAAACCAATGTATTTCCAATGTCCAATGTCACATATTGCAAATGAGCCTGAGTAGCATCACACACGCATGCAAACAGTCCCGTTTCTTCCTGTGTTCAGTATTATGTTAAGCAGCAGCAGTGTTTTATCATCCATCTGTGCTTTGAATCAGTGATTCTTTCTTTTCTTCTGTAAATCTGACTGCATAAGTCAACAGGATTAATACACTCATTCTTTCAGACATTTCACAATTTGTTCATAGACGCAGAGACAAAGTTTATGAAAAAAGGCTTTAAAAGTCAATATGATGCTCTCACCAGTCATCCACTGCATTAGCTTTTATAAATTTACACTGTTCATGAGTTCGCCCTTGCAAATAAAATACAAAAGAAATAATAGTATTCAATAAGGTTTTACAACCCATCATAGTACTGAAACAGCACTGTTGAAAGTAATGAAAGATTTGTTGTTGGCGGTTGACTCTGGGGATACTGTAGTTTTGATCTGATAAGATTTGAGCGCCGCTTTTGATATGGTAGATCATAATATCCTTTTGTCACATCTTCATCAATGGGTGAGCATTAAGGGTACAGCACTTCATTGGTTTGAGTCATATCTCAGATCCCGGTCTTTTATAGTGTCTGTTGGCCAGTTTCTCTCTTTATCTGTTTCTCTTCTCTGTGGGGTTCCTCAAGGATACATTTTGGGCCCATTACTTTTTAACTTGTATATGCTCCCGCTTGTTAATATCATAAGGAAGCAAAACATTACTTTTTTATTTTTATGCTGATGATTCTCAGCTGTTCCTTCCATTCAAATCTCGAGACTCTCTGCAGCCTCTCACTGATTGTCTGGAGGATATGAAATGTTCCATGTTAAACAATTTCCTGCAACTTAACAATGATAAAACTGAGGTGATACTCTTTGGTCCCTCTAAAAGCAGAAATACATCACATGTATGGGTGTTATTTTCTATTATGATCTTTGTCTTTTGCAAAACAAATTAGCTCAGTTGTTAAAAAAAGCTTTAATCAGCTGTGAATCATCACCAGATTTAAATATTCACTTTCTTTACAAGATCTGGAAAAAGTAGTTCATGCATTTATCCCTTCTCGTCTAGATTATTGTAATTCTCTATATGTTGGTCTTCCACAATCATCACTGGGACGACTGCAGATGGTACAAAATGCGGCCACTAGACTTTTAACTAGCACCAAAAAATGTGACCATATCACTCCTATCCTTGCGTATCGTCATTTGCTCCCTGTTTCTTTTAGAATTCAATTTAAGATTTTACTTACTGTTTGTTAAAGCTCCTAATGGAACAACCCCATCTTATACCTCTAATCTTATTCATTTGCTTTCAGCTCCTAGGTCCCTTAGGTCTGCTAACAAATCTCTCTTACATGTCCCTCTGTCACGACATAGTTCCAAAGGTGACAGAGCCTTTGCAGTTTGTGCTCCACGCTTATGTTTGTTTGTTCTCTCTGTTTATGGAATTTTAGAAGTTGTTGCATTAACTGTTGTATTTGTAGAATACTTTGGTCAGTGTGATGCTGAATTTAAATATGCTTTATAAATAAATGTACTTACTTACTTACTATGCGTATTTGGCGTGCTGTTCGAGTAGAGAGCTCCAAGCTCGGCATTTTGGCCCAAACCCAGAGCGCTTCCCCCGTATTCGGGCTGATCTAGAAAACAGGCTGATGGTGGAGGGATGCTGAAAACAGTAGAGAGAATAAAGGTAAGATGGCTTGTCTACAGCAGTTTCATCTTAACAACATAAACAAACATTATTGCACAAGAGCACTTTTGTGACCCCAACTGAACTTCCGATACACATTCACAAACAACAGAGAGCCTGTATATTATTTCTGATAACAATCAAAAGAAACCCAGAAGAAAACTTACTTGGCTAAACATGTCTCTCTAATATTTTGAATTTAGACTGCGATACCAAAAACTCAACCCATTTAACAAATAAAGTTTAAAAAATAATAAAGTGAAAATACAACAAAATTCAACAAATTTTTATTTAGTTCAATTATTATACAGTAAAATTATAACATAAATGAATACTAACATAAATAAAATAAAAATAGTTATATTATTAGACACATGCGAACGTCTGTCTGATGAAATTATTTATATTTATAGAGACTTCCTCCTATGCTGATTGGACAATTGATGTAATGGCTGATGATATATTGCTTGGATAAATAATTTGCATGAGTGCTCCTCCCGAACGTTGTTAATAAAACATCATTTATATTTTTGTGTGTCATCTATTTAGCTTGCAGAGAAATGATGTTTAATTACAAAAGTTCGGGAGGAACCTAAGCATATAATCAGCCCAGCTGGTCAACCATCAGCAATCACCGCTTCTACCTATCAGCTCAAGCTAGCTATCTCTTCACAATCAGCCCGGCTGGTCCACCATCAGTAATCACCGCTTCTACCTATCAGCTCAAGCTAGCTATTTCTTCACAATCAGCCTGGCTGGTCCACCATCAGCAATCACTGCATCATCACCGCTAAGAAAAGGGGTTCGTCTTCTTATCCTCCTACGAGGACTCGACCTCCTTCACCGGCGTCGTCATATGCCTCAGCGCTCCCCACGATTCCCGCCTTACACAAATGGACCATCCAGGGCCTACAACTGGCCCTCTCCAATGCGGAAAGTCCAGTACAGCAGACGGCTTCCCAAAATGCAGCTTTACACCCTCTATGTTTCGTCCCAGGCCGATGCCCTCTCACTGAAGACTGCTCGGCCAAAAGCCACCGACAAGCCAGGCCCGGCTCATGGTTCTCCCTATTCCCAGCCCGGGCAATCCACACTGCGGCTCAACGAGGCCTCCCTCACACAAGCCACCGCACCAGGCAATCCGTGAGTCTGGGTCGCACTCCGGTTTCCCAGGACGCAAAGGAAATCCCAGCCGAGAGCATCCAGCAGCCCACTGCATCTTAGCTCGCAGTGCAGGCCAACGCCTCGCCAGCAGCTGACACTGCTAGCCGCCCAGGCCAAGCAGGCCGGCAACCTCCCAGAGCTCCGACTCATTCCCCGCCCCAGGCTCTTTGCCCTAGGCGTGGGAGTCAATTAAGCTAGAGGCAGGAGGCAGCCTCATGCTAGAGACACAGGCGCTGGTCCTCGAACCTCATTTATTCGACACCGCAGCCGCCACTAGCGAGAGCTTGACCCTTCTCTCTCTTCAGCAGGCACGCCCATACTTTTCATTGGGCCATCTTCATCTGAAGTCAGCACCGGCATGATAATAATTTCCGAAGAGGCCAGCGCTCCCATCTCGAATGTAGAAATCAGCATCACGAAGCCAGTATTGCCACACCAACTGCCCCCACAGCGGCCCGTGCTTCCTCTCGTGCTCTGCCGCAGCAGTCACATCTCCTATCCAATCCCTTACAAACACATCCCCGAAGCCAGTATCCCCGCAACAACAGTCCCCGTAGGGGCCCGTGCTTCCTCCCGTGCTCTGCCGTAGCAGTCACATCTCCTACCCAATCCCTTACAAACACCTCCCGAAGCCAGTATTGCCGCAGCGACAGCCCCTGCAGGGGCCTGTGCTTCCTCCCGTGCTCTGCCATTGCAGACACATCTCCAATCCATTTCCCTTCCAACCACCTACCTGAAGCCAGTATCGCCACACTGCCCGCACCACTAGGGGCCTGTACTTCCTCCCGTACTCTGCCAAAGCAGTCACAATCACTATCCAATCCCTTCCAACCACCTTCCTGAAGCCAGTATCACCGCGACTGCAGTGGCCCGTACATCCATCACGCATTCTACTACAGCGGAAGCCTCCTTCTACTACAGCGGAAGCCTCCTTCTAGTCGCAGTTTTACCACCAGGGACAGCCTGCTCCAGCTGGTTCTGACATCCCAATCATCACAACCTCTAAATGCTGCATGCCGCTTCTGGAAATCTACATCCCACCTATCCACCAGGCACCCTCATTTCACTTTCGGAACCTCAACCCTCGGGTCAGGTAGGCAATCCGATAACTAATTGAATCTGCTATAAATCGAAACTGGGCTAAAATCAGGAAATTCTAGGTACGACTTCGGAGCCTGAAGTAGTAAAAAGTCAGACAACAAATACCACAAAACAGATACGTTTTAGAAGTGTATTACACAAAATTAAAGACAGTTATATACAATCCCTGCCTAGCTAAGCCAGCTTCCTGAGTGCACAAGCGCACAATAAAACCCAAAATAAACAACGTCAAACAAAGAAAGAGTCCATGAAAGTTCTTGGTGTGTGTGTTTTTCTTGGAGTATGTATGTTCGTTTCACTACCCGGGTAGGTTTACGTGTGTTCTTATCTGTATTTCAAACGAAGGCACGGGATGATGATGGTTCCAAAGATGCCACGGCTGGCCACACCAGGCTCTTGGTCCGTTCTCTGACTTCTGCGGTTGGCTCGCCACTGACCACCAGGGTCCGATTCAGATGATCTATCCCTCTTTTAAAACCAATCGGAGGTATCTTAAGGGGTTCGCAGTGTCAACGTGGCTTAACAATTGTTGACAGTTGTTCCTCAACAGCTTCCAACCTAATGGACACACACTACTTTAATATTTGGTATTCAATATTCTTCAAATTCCTATCCCTCAAAGGATATTTTCATACCAGTCCTTAATGCTACCTAACAGCGTCTTTTCCGGAGGAAAGGTGTGTTGATTTACTCATTTAGGAAATGTCCTGGGGTGTATGCGCCACCCTCAGGCAGAGTAGAGAATTGCACTCCAGTACCCTTATGCTGGTTACACTATCCCCAGTTTCCATCTCATCAATCACATTCCCGAAGGGCCCTCATCCTCTTGTCTTCACCCGCATTCATGTCAAAACCTCCATAACGCCTAAAATCGCTTTTTGGGGGGGTATGCATACTCCGGCTGCTGTCAAGCTTTTATCATGTCTTTGGGGGGGGTGTTCTAGGCTCGAGCTGGTTCTGAGACCGGCGCACTTGCCCTGACCAGGGAAGAGCGCTCTGGGTTCGGATTGATCCGGCGAGCTCGGAGCCCACTCCCTGTACACCAAATACGCATAAACCGCATGCTATAACATTATAATCCCTGCAACATAGCTGTTTATCGCAGGTGAACTCATGAAAGCGAGGGACTTAGACATTTGACAAACACTTGATCCAAAGCAATAATCTTTGCATGCAAAGTTTACAGTTCATCCATTCACTATCAATTAAGCTATGAGCATTGGTAGACATGCTTTATTATTTGAGTAACACAAGCATGGATTTATGAATAGATTTTTTATTTAAAAGTATAAAGGGTTTGACATTTGACTAGGTGTTTGTCCGTGTTTGAAAAAAGAAACCTATTTAAAACAATAATTTTTTGGAGCTTTAATTCAAGCTGTCTAATTCATGTCAATGTGTTCATGTTTGCATGTCAGATGTGTGTGATCTCTGTACTTGATCAAACAGTGGGATGCTGTCCTTTCATTTTCACTAAAAACAGCCGGCATAATACCTCTACTGCCAAATGAGGACAGGGGATAGACTAATTATAACCATATTATCATAACACTTTCATATTCATGTAATTATCCATGTGCATAATTATGCGGCCATGTTTATGCTTTGATAATGGCTTTTAACCGGCGCCACATGGAGACGCTTTAGTTGGTTTAACAAGAAATGACAGTCAGACAGCATCTCCACTTCAAGTGATAGTTCATCTCAAAATTACAATTCTCTCATTATTTACTCGCCATCTTGTCATTTCAAACCTGTATAACAAACTCTCTTCTGCAGAACACAAAAGAAGATATTTTGAAGAATGTCGGTAACCGAACAACAGCGTCACTCAATCACTCATTCACCCTTTGACATGCAAGTCGATGTGTACCATCGTGGTTCTCTTGGGGACTCTTTTAAACAGCACATTTGATTATTTTGATATAAAGAAGGCACAGACAGATCTCAGTTCAGTTGCGGGTGGGAAGTGAATAAGAAATCTTGAAATAAAAGCGGTGAGACTGTTTGCTGATCTGGCCCCTCTGAGTTCAAAAAGATCAAGTGGATTCATTTAAACACTTGTATGATGTGAGCTCGGACCTCCACTCGGCCAGATTCAAAGGAGAATGAAGTGTTACTATTAATATATTCTTTTAAGCAAACTTGGTTCAGCAGAGCATGAATCCTGTCTTTTCAGCCTGCTAAATGAGCTGAATGTGACATGGACGGCCAAAAACACTTGGCAATGTTGGGAAGCGCTCCTCTCGAGTCTAAGCGAGGTTTGTTGAGGTGACCCTGACAAATCTGCTTTTGAAACGAGTGGAGAGCAAATTCAAAGCGATAAACAGAAAACACAAGCTCGGTCCGTCAGGCCCGTCTCCTCTTCATAAACATCCTTTCTTTTTCAATTCTATGTCAAGGAGCGCATGTGTCAAATCCAGGAGCTAGCGGGTGATATCCCCCCTCAGTCTTTACTGGAGAGAATCCAGCAGACATTGATATTCCCTCATCGGCACAGGAGAGTTATTTATCAGCCTGACAGTCAAACTGGCTGTGGTTATGATGACTGCTGTACGCCTCATTATTTCATTCAGAAAGAGAAAGAGACAGCTGGAGGTACAGGATGAGAAATGTGCAGAGGAAAGACACAGATAGATTCTTCAGCATCTCTACACAAGCTGTAATCCCGTCAAACAGAAGAGTGAGAGAATGAGGTGGAGATGAGAATAATAAACGGGAGTAAACTGAGAGGTCAGAGATGTTGACGCTCTTCTTTCGTCGGTTCCACTTTTCTAGCCTATTCTCACCTTCCTCAAACGTTTTCTCTCTTACAGGACGAGGTCATGAAGCTGATCTATAACCACACTTCATTTAGTTTCACACACACACAGCTGTTATTATTATTGATATATAAAAACATTACAATCACAGAGTTTTCCCTTATTGATCTTGTTGTCTGTAGTGTTTAGATTGTGAGTATAATATTTAGTGCTCTGTGAGATCTGTCTGTCTTTTAAAGTGCAGGTCACAAACTAATGAAGGGTCACTGTAACATGCAGCATTTACTATCACTGTCACATGATGCTCTTCTGGGAATTTGTGAATTTGTAATTGGACAAAAAGTGTTTTGGCAGCAAGGAAATACATTATGGCATCACTTGATATTTTTTGTAAGTTGGGTGTGGAAGTCAGCAAATCCAACTTTATATTTTCTTATCACTGTCTTGTTCCTTGAAGCACCGATTGAAGTTGTAACACAGCGTACAACAATTTTGTGAATTAAATCGGGTGATAGATGAGTAAATATCTATTATAGACAGATGAACTTATAATTTCCATCTTCAGTGTATATCTATTACAGTGAAGCCCATCCCTTAGGGTGAGACATGACATTAGCACTTCTGTCATCGTTTTCATGTACAGAAATTGCAAGACAACAGTAAGTTAAACTGTAAGTGTTCATTTGCATAGTATATAATGTAATCACTGTAAAAATGATTGCTGTAGTTATGCCACAAATTTCTTCTTTTCTTTTTTTATCCACGTCTTGTTTTGAGATGTTTCTGTCCAGAAGGACATCTCTCCTGGCAAACATGCTATCATACTTGACTTCATTACATGTATTTATGCAGTGGTGCGATTAGTCTTAATCACTGCGTGGGATGCGTTTCTTCATATTTATGTTTAAAGGGGCTAAAAGCACATAATCATAAACACAAACGCAAACAGATCACAGGACTGTCGCACAAAGCTGGTTACAGTGGCTACTTAGGTTAGTTTGGATTTACTTTTAGCAAATTCTGTTTTAATACTAAATATGTTGAGGGTTTAGAGTCTTCAGTTGGTAATTTTCTCAGTAAAATTGCACTGTGTCAAAATTGACATATTTATACAACCAGCAATTATTGTGTTGCTATCTTGCGATTAATGATTAATGGATTTAATCTAACTATAATAAAAACCTGAAAAATGTGCACCGACTTTTTTCCAATGTTGAATGCTATTGGATGCATTCTGGAAATGCCTGTCCTTCTATGTGCACATGCATGGTGGGCACGTATAGATCCAAGAGTTGATAGAGAAAGTTGGTAACCAGTGTCATGAGAAAGATTTTTCATGATTTATCAGGTTTTGTAAACTCAAAACTTGCTCTGTAGCTCTGAGTTCGTTCATCTCATCTAGTGGAACAGGCCACTGTCCTGCAGCAAAAGACCATCACAAAATCCATGCTTTTGTGTGGAGCTTTTTTGTTACTTTTTTCAAATTAAATATTCATTTTACATTTACAGTACATTAGTCCTCGCTGACATTTGAGATTACGTTATAAAAATAGTTTTACATTGAGTTTTACCAAGCTGTATGGTTCATCTCTAATGAAAAATATCATGGTCATTGGTGTCTTCACACAGTATAACAGGGTTGACACAAAATATGTTTCACAAGTTTGCCTGCCCCATTATTGTTAAACAAACTTGGCTTGCTGTCCTGAATAAAAACTTGAACCCGAGGCTCAGCTTGACCTCAACCGTCCTCAAAAGAGAACTGCATAGAGAAAGATCAAGAGAGGTTTTAGATTAGATTAGATTAGATTCAACTTTATTGTTATTACACATATACAAGTACAGTGTAACGAAATGTAGTTTAGGTCTAACCAGAAGTGCAATTAGCAAGTGCAGGATATACAGTGTGAATAAATACAGAATACAATATTAGGAAAATACTTTACAATGGGCATGCACTATGAAAATATGACAGTCTGTATGTACTATGAACAATATATACAGAAGGCTATATACTGTGAACATTAATGTACAGGTGGTTATGAACAGATAACAATATAGACTATACAATAGTGCAAGTGACTTAAGTGTGCATTAGTTACAGACATTAGCTATTAAAGTTACAGTGCAGTAGATGAGTTGATGTGGTTATTAAAGGTACGGTGCAGTACATGAGTTAATGCAGTTATTAAAGGTACGGTGCAATACATGAGTAGATGCAGTTATACAGTTACAGTGCAGTAGATGAGTTAGTTTAGTTATTGAAGTTACAGTGCGGTAGGTGCATTGATGCGGTTATTAAGTTACAGTGCAGTAGATGAGTTAGTGCAGTTATTGAAGTTATAGTGCAATACATGAGTAGATGCAGTTATACAGTTACAGTGCAGTAGATGAGTTAGTTTAGTTATTGAAGTTACAATGCAGTAGATGAGTTAATGCGGTTATTAAGGTTACAGTGCAGTAGATGAGTTAATGCAGTTTTTGAAGTTATAGTGCAATACATGAGTAGATGCAGATATACAGTTACAGTGCAGTAGATGAGTTAATGCAGTTATTGAAGTTATAGTGCAATACATGAGTAGATGCAGTTATACAGTTACAGTGCAGTAGAGAAGTTGGTGCAGTTATTGGAGTTACTGTGCAGTAGATGAGGTAATGCAGTTATGAGAGTAGTCCATTAGTGCAAATGAGCATTCAGTGTAATATTCCTGGTGTGCAAGTGAGCAGTATAGAGTGCAAATGATGCTGTGTGTGTGTAAACAGTCCGGTAGAGCAGATACATGAAGTACTGGTGTGTACAGTTCAGTCATGCATGGCAGCCCTGTAGTGCAATGTAAACATTGTAATAGCAGCACTACAGTTAAAGTTATGAGGGGTAGTGGAATCAGTGGGGAGCAGAGTTCAATAATGAAACAGTTCTGGGAAAAAAGCTGTTTCCTAGTCTGCTGGTTCTTGCCCGGAGGCACCTGAAGCGCCTACCGGAAGGCAGGAGAGTAAACAGTCTATGAGCGGGGTGAGAGGAGTCCTTGAGATTGCTGCGAGCTCGACGCAGACAGCGTTTCTTCTGGATGTCCTCAATGGAAGGGAGTGTAGTTCCTGTGATGCGCTGGGCTGTTTTCACCACCCGCTGCAGTGCCTTGCGCTCAGCAACAGAACAGTTCCCGTACCAGACTGTGACACAGTTGGTCAGGATGCTCTCTATCGTGCAGCGATAGAAGTTCACCAGGATAGTTGAAGACAGTTGGTTCTTCTTCAGTGTCCTCAGAAAGAAAAGACGCTGGTGAGCCTTCTTGACCAGGCATGAGGTGTTGGTGGTCCAGGACAGGTCCTCCGAAATATGGGTCCCCAGGAACTTAAAAATGGAAACACGTTCAACAGCCGTCCCGTTAATGTGGATGGGGTCGTGTGGTCCTCCTTTTGCCTTCCTGAAGTCCACGATGATCTCCTTTGTCTTGGAGGTGTTAAGGAGCAGGTTGTTGTTTGAGCACCATGTGGCCAGGTGCCGTACCTCCTCCCTGTAAGCAGTCTCATCGTTGTTGCTGATGAGACCAATCACTGTTGTATCGTCCGCAAACTTGATTGAGGAGTTAGGTCCATTCACAGGTCTGCAGTCGAGTGTGAAAAGGGAGTAGAGAAAGGGGCTCAGTACGCAGCCCTGTGGTACACCAGTGTTGAGGGTGATGGTGGTGGAGCAGATGTGGCCTAACCTAACAAGCTGAGGCCTGTTCGTCAGGAAATCCATAATCCAGTTGCAGGTTGAATTGTTTATGCCTAGGTTTCCAAGTTTGATGATTAGCTTGGAAGGGATGACGGTATTGAATGCAGAGCTGAAGTCTACAAACAGCATGCGTGCATAAGTGTCCTTATTGTCCAGATGTGTGAGCACGGAGTGCAGCGCCATGGACACTGCATCATCTGTGCTCCTATTGCTACGGTAGGCAAATTGGTTTGGGTCCAGTGTGGATGGTAGAGAGTCTTTTAGTTGTGACAGGACCAGCCGCTCAAAGCACTTCATAACAATGGGTGTGAGTGCTACAGGGCGGTAGTCATTCAGGCATGTCGGGCTGGAATGTTTTGGAATGGGCACAATGGAGGTGGATGGAAGGAGGAATGGAAGTATGGAGGAATTGTCGCTGGAAAGGAGCAGAGACTGCTGCATGCATATGCTCTTAATGATGATTGACAGGACTAAATGTTTAGGCTCCACCCAAATTTACATTTAGAACATAATTAGGGTAAAAAGAGTGAATTTAAATGAGTATTACTTGTGTGAAACATGCAACAGTTTAGGGCTACTCTTAGTCAGAGTAATGATCTGTCAGTTCTGTTGGAGAATCATACATTTCAGATTTCCTCCATAAATGTGCTATTGTTAAAACATTGTAATGTTTAGAATCTGAAGGATGATGGGTTGGCCTCATGATGTGCTGTATCCTCTCTGTTGAGCCACAGTCTGCTGCTGGACTCTGTTACCTCTTCCAACTGTGTCTGCTCTTTGACAGTTGACCAGATCCATTCCACAACTCCAGAAGAGGATCACATGATGCCAGATTAACACCAGATTACTGTAACCCCAAGAATGTGTACATCATCAGATAATGTATGCTGCTTCATATGATAGTTTAGTGTCAGCATCAGATCTATCCAAAGCATCAAGTGTTTCCCATAAAACTATTGGAATTGAACAAGCAATCAATCAATAGACAGAAAATTGCACAAAAGAATAAAATTTGTGCTTTATGTCAATAGCATCAATGGTGCTTGATCAGTTTTTTCCAAGTCTGTAGTCTTAAAACCAGCACACAAGCAGTCTGAGCATGCCGAAAAACCAGCTGTGTCTCTTTACCCCGGCAGCACCTGGATGGTGTTTTTCCAGAGCCAGATGTTGAGAAAAGATGTGTTTAAATAGATAAAGACAAGAGAGAAAGTCAGCCATTGAGGCGGTGACAAAGATGTACAAAAAACAAGTTAACAGTAAATGTGATTAGTTAACAGACGTTAATTAGTGATTAATGGAGCACAATAATTACTGCTGAAAACATCACAAGGCAAAAATATTAACATTCACAGCTGAAGAAGCAAATCAGTCTTCAGCAAAAAAAACAAGCTGTGCATAGTGTGTGTTCAGTGTGTGTTTGTACAGTGTGTGTGTAAAGTACTTGAAGTCTCATCAGACAGGGTCCTCATGTGGTGAGAAATAACACCTCCAGAAGTGAAGAAAGTCTCAGCGGTGAAACAGAGAGGAAGAATCTGAAATACTGCATCTCCACGAACAGCTTCATATGTCAAAAGATGATTTGAATGCAGTCAGTTGACGTCCTGACCTCTGCTTTTGTAGATGAATGAAACACAAAATTGACTTTCGTTACTTATCGTCTTTACAAATAACAATAAATGTAATGTGACTATCACCATTTGTCTGGTGGAGTCTGTTGGCGGAGAAAAGCAGAAGGTGTGAGACAGAAAGAGAGAGAGAGCGTGTGTGAAAGAGAGAGAGTTTCCATGTGTGTAATTCATTCCCATCTGCCCTTCTGTCCTTGCCTGGAGGCTGGAGACTCTGTCAGTATCCAGTAGCAACCGTTCGGCTCTTCCTGTGGGATCTGCATTTAACCATCAATCACTGACCTCTCTTCTCAACCCCATTACCCATAATCCCTTGCCATGCAGAGCTGTCACTGACCCCAGCTGCCTACTGCTGTTACTATAGTGACCTATGACCTCCTCAAACCACACAACATGTGCATTTCATCAGCACGCGCACACACACACACCTTTATAATTTGTGTATACTTCTATTTTAATTAGAATTGATGTTATTGTTAAATTTTTCTGGGTGTTGCTAACTATGCAGTTTTAGCATACTTTCATGTTATGAGACATTATACATGGTATCTGCAAAGGTTTGTGATACATAGATTGTTTCCTATGCTTTTACTGTATATCAGAAAACCCATTAAAGACATCCCAAACTGCATTAGTTTCTTTCTTCTGCAGAACACAAAATAAAATATTTTGAAGAATGTTGATACCCACACAACTTTGAATCTCATCGACTTTCATTGGATGAACTCAAAACCACTGAGACATTTCTCAAAATACATACCTGCAAACTAGTCACTTTTCTTCGAAATTCACCATTTTGAATCAAAAATAGGTCATTTATGTGTATCATCTAAATCCGAAGATTATTTTTTACGTGGAGGGGCTGGGGTTGGGTTGTCTGAAACGTCTTTGGTCCAGCACCTGGATTTGTTTGGCAAACCAGACTTAAGATAACAGCTAACACTGTCGTCTTTTTTTGGTCCTTGGGCTAACTAGAATCACACGTTCCAGTCATCATGTTTGCGCCTGTGAAAAGCATTGCTGAGAGGGACGAACACAAAGTGTCTGTCAAAGAGAAAATGGCGATGATATTAATTATTCAGTTCGTCCGTGTGACAGAAACGGCTGTGTTATGAGAGACAGTTGCTAGTCTCCCATTCAAATTTCCATTTGTAGAGCTCTGCTCTTCTGAGTGAGTAAGGCACTTGGGTGCGATTGATATTGGGTCGAAGTTTCAGTCTGCTCTTTGAACTTAATTTTTAATGAAAGCTCTTTTTTTCTTATAATTTACATCAATCGGGTCCTACACTTTATCTCTCTTAATAACTCGCTTAACTTCAGTCCCGCTCAGATGTGCAAGTGCTTTGCTTCCGATGGACATGCATCCAGTTTGTATTAGGAGGAAGGTCCACAAATGAGGATCATTTTAGATGTTTTATTACTACTTTGCATTGGAGCATTTGAATGTAAAATTGCATTTTTCCATCTTAAGAATATATCTAAACTACGTCATATGCTGTCAATGTCAGATGCAGAGAAATTAATTCATCCATTCATGACATCAAGACTAGATTACTGTAATGCACTTCTAGGTGGTTGCCCTGCAGGCCTATTACAAAAACTACAACTGGTTCAAAACGCGGCAGCTCGAGTTCTTACACGTACTAAAAAGTATGAGCATATAACCCCGGTTCTTTCAACCTTGCACTGGTTACCTATAAAACATTGCATTAACTTTAAGATCTTGCTTATTACCTATAAAGCCCTGCATGGTCTAGCGCCGCAGTATTTAAATGAACTTCTATTGTATTACAGACCTCCACGTGCATTACGCTCTCAGGAGTCCTGTCAGTTGGTAATACCTAGAATTTCAAAATCAAGTGCAGGTGGTAGATCCTTTTCTTATCTAGCGCCTAAACTGTGGAATATTCTTCCCTGCAATGTCCGGGAGGCAGACACACTCTGTCAGTTTAAACTAAAGACGCATCTTTTTAATCTTGCATACACTACACTTCCATAATATTAATCCTCATAGGATTTAGGCTGCATTATTTAGATCAACCGGAACCAGGAACACATCCAACAACAAATGATGTACTTGTTGCATCAAAGAGTGCAGAACAGTACTCTACTCTCAGCCAGTCTTGTCTCTTTGTTCCAAGGTTACCGCAGGAGGCAGTTCATGCCCAGACCTGATGGCAGAGCTGAGAATGGGAAGCGGTGACCTGACAAGAGCTAAGAGGATAGAGCTGGATAAAGGACGTGGCAACTTTGATTTTCCTACAACATTTCAAATGCTATTAGATTGTTAATGATAATCTTAAATCTACCATTTACCTTATTAAGCTTATTTTTTTATTTTTATTTTTATTTAGCCTTGTTGTGCAAGCACTGTTGTGCCTGTGCAGAGGCAGCAGTTTTTGCCAGAGGGGAACTGGAATCCCCCGGTCGGGCCTGGGTTCCCCTGAGGTTTTTTTTCTCAATTAGAGTTTTGGGTTCCTCGCCACCGTTTGCATATTGTTTTGCACTATCTGCCTGGCCGGGGGGGCTGCTTTAGAATTCAGAATTCAGAAATTAGAAATAATTAATATATAAGAATTTATAGTCCGTTTAATATTTGACCTGTGGTTCTCTCTCTCCTTTATCTCAAATGTGTCCTTTCACTGTCCTTTTGTGCGAGTGTGTTTGTGTGTGTGTGTGTGAGTGTGTTTGTGTGTGTGCGTCTATGTCAATGTGTGTAAGTATGTATGCATATTGTGTGTGTGGAGCATTTGTATGTCTGTCTTTTGTTGTTTTCCACCTTTTTCTTGTTTTTACAGGTATATGCCTTTAGTTGTTTTACTTGTAATCTATTGTGTCTCATGTACAGCTGCTTTGTAACAATGAAAATTGTAAAAAGCGCTATATAAATAAAGTTGAGTTGAGTTGAGTATTATACGGTATATGAATATTTTTATGAAAATCTCAAATTCGACCAAAATCAATATTTTTTCCTGTAGCTCTAAATGTTTGTCATGTGATTAGCTGCTTCTCCATTGGTATCATGTGGTGCACTTTAAAAACTTGTGCAGGCCACAAGTCTGAAGAAAATAAGAATTGTTTACATCATTTGCAAGTCGCTTCGGATAAAAGCATCTGCTAAATGACTAAATGTAAATGTATATAAGTTTGGCTGGTATTGATTGATATTTTATCACAAACTCGTACATATTATAACCTAAGAGAGAATGTAAGACACACCCTAGCTCAGACGTACAGCACTGTGTCACAGTGTCGGGTTAACCTATAGAGGAGAAGATCTTCCAACACTTTCTCATCTCTGCAAATGAACATAGAAAAATCCTCATTCTTTATTTCATGTTCTTTCACCTAATACTATACCTTCAGACTCCTTTCTCATAATCTATTGTGGCATTACGGGTAAATGAGAACACGCTTTCATATAGCAAAACTATAATATGTCACGACTACGCCACCCCAGCATTGAACCAGCTGGGGAAATACCCCTACCAGGGCACCCAAGTTCGTTTCTCTCTCTCGCCAATCACAAGACACTGAGACGTGAATATATATTTCTTTATATGACATAAATATTCTAAAAGGCTACTAGAGTCAGTAAAACAATGGTGCTAGCGGGCCAGGCCACTGGTGGTAGAGGAGCAACGACGCTCAATCAATACCCAGACATGCAGACTCTCTGGGCGGAGCTGGGGTTCACCATTAGCTGGGCAGGCTAAGCGGTGGGCCTCAAATTAGCCCGCAATGAGGACACCGTGCCCCCAACTTCGCAAGCACACACTAACACTAGTGAAATACACTGCAAGAAAACCTCTACCGCACACTTAAAGAGAATTCCCGTCACCAGGCATAAGATGGCTAGCTTGCCCGCGTTTGGGTCACCCCACTCCTGCAAAAAGAAAACAACAATTAACCAGGTATACAAGTGCAGCCTCTCAGAAAACCACATTAATTGCTACAGTTGCAAACAATAAACAAGTAACAGCAAATAAACACACCATTGCTTACAGATAGTAGCAAGGCAAAAAAAGAAACAAAGACCCAAATTAAACAATTATATCCAAATCTAAACTCAAGCCCAATATTACAAAAGACAAACAAAAAAACGCAAAATAGCCATACACAACAGCTGCACGCAAGACAGTTGTCCAATACAGCTGTAAGCAAGGCAGTTGTCAGAAACGGCTGTAAACAAATAATAACAATTAGAAACAAAACAAATTATAACCAAAACAAAACAAATAAGCAAAAGCAAAACAGCACCGTTGAGGCCAACCAGCGTCGTGATCAAACGCAGACTTTAACCCCCGATCTGCAAGACTTCCGTTCAAGCATCCGGCAAACCATTCCTTCCTCCCATTTACGAGCCGAAGAGCAGCAGTCACTCCCAACACGCATTGTTACACGTGTGATCAAATCTCAGTTAGGAAACCGGAACTTCCACAGCGATGTAGAAGGAAACCCTCGAACAATACACTCTGTACCTCCAAACAGACACCAGCTGCATGGAAAAGTTAGTAAGCACGCGATCTAGATGCCAGCCCATAGCTATGGCCACCAAACACCTACCTCACGCAACAAGCAGTAGAGCGGCAGTCACTAGCAGCACAACGTGTGTGTGCGATCGGTTCGCTTTTCTACAGTGTAGCTACAGCAGCAATGTAAAGGGAAAACCTTCACCCAGTATGATTCGTACCTCCAGACAGACACCAGCTGCACAGAAAAGTCAGTAAACAACCACACCAGCTAGACGCCAAACCATACTAACAGCAAGCAAACACGTACCTCGACCCCAGAGCACTCGAGCACCGGCAACCAACACCCCGATGACGCAAGGATTATGCAATATCCTACCACTCTAGGGATGCCCCTTATATAGTCCAAATAAGGCCCGCAACATAATCATGGGGGCGGGGACAAGCTTAAAGGGGCACTTCACCACATTATTTATGAACACAAATATGCATCTACACGCACTTATGCTTCGAGTATGTTCTTCAGTGTTTGTTTGAATCGTTCTGTAAAGCTGCTGTTTGTATTATTTATATTAGCCTATGTGTGTATTTATAAAAAAGCTGGAAGCAATATACAGTAACATGCTAAAGCAAACAGACTAAACACAAAACTGATCATCTCAAACAGATAAAACAAAGTTGTTGCAGTATTGTAAAAGTGTATTGTCAAATATTATCTCAGAGAGAATCAGTTCGAGGGTCTAAATGCCTCTTTATTTGATAATCAGAAAGCACTTAAATCCATTTAAAACAAGACGTGACTACAACATTTTTTCCAAACACACAACTGAACAAGAACAACAGCAAACCGAAAAAACACACACAGACTAATGAGGTAACAAGACACATGTGGCAACAATTAACACAGGAAAATGGAAAACCCCGAAAACAAAACAACAGGAGACACAACCTCATAATAACGGCGTCTTGTGGTACCATCCCAAAAAGGTAAAAAATCTCTCTCGCGCACCTTCTCCGGATCTGTTCCACCTATGTGGAATGATCTACCTGCTGCTACAAGATCTGCAGATTCTGTAGTCATCCTTAAGAAACGTCTGAAAACACATCTCTTCCGTCAGCATCTGACTGATCTGTTCTGACTCTATTTTCTTCTCTACTCTTTATAAAAAAAAAAAAAAATGAATGAATGGTTCTGTATACTGTGTTAGGTTATATGAGACCCAATCCTCTTTTTTTTGATTGCACTTATGCTTTTGTTGTACTTATGCTGTCCCAATAGCTTCCATTGCCTACCCCAAATGTAAGTCGCTTTGGATAAAAGTCTGCTAAGTAAGTCTGCTAAATGACTAAATGTAAATGTAAATGTAATAAGAGACAAAACATTCAAGACAAAAGGTGCTATTCACATTAAAGGTCTGATGAACTGTGCTTGTTTATTTTTTACACTGTTTTATGAGTAATAGGCTATTTTCTACACTGGTTTTGAGGCCAGCTCTGCAAATGTTCAGTTTTAATGGGCGTGCCGCATTGAAGACTTTATAAGTAAACGTCCACTGCTTTGATTGGAGAGTAGTTTGTGTAGTTGGGGGCTCCTGTGAATTTGATTCGAGACATCATTTAAGTAACACATTAGCACCGTTCACAGTTTTCGCAGGGCATCAGTATTATCTGGAGACCTCCTGTGATTTATAAATGACCTCCACATATCAGTATTACATGTAACGCATTCGCACGACATGATTTTACTCAAATTAATTGACTTATTTCCGGGGTGTGCAATTAATACAAATGACTAGAGGTCTCCAGGTAATACTAATCTCGTGTGAATAGTGCTCAGGGCACATCAATCAATCTCTAACAAAGCAATAGTGATGCATAGTACAAAAATGTTTTACTCTCATAAGATTGCTGCACCATTCCTATCGGATCCAATATTGAAGGCACAGCACTGCTTTTTAATTTTAAACTCTCCACAAAAAAATCTCAAATTTGACCAAAATCCATATTTTTTCCGGTAGCTCAAAATTATTGTCATTTGATTAGGTGCCCGGGATTGGGGCTCGTATGCTCAGCCCAAAGGAGCGACGTGGGGCCACCCTCCCGTGGACCCACCACCTGTACCCTGGTGAACGAGAGGGTCGCTTCCCTGCGCCTTCGGGTCGGGGATAGGTCTCTCACTGTCGTGTGCGTCTATGGGCCAAACGGCAGTGTAGATTACCCGGCCTTCTTGGAGACTCTGGGAGGGGTGCTAGAAAGCGCTCCGACAGGGGACTCCGTCGTTCTGCTGGGGGACTTCAATGCCCACGTGGGCAACGACAGTGAGACCTGGAGGGTCCTGATTGGGAGGACACCCCCCTGATCTGAACCCGAGTGGTGTTCTGTTATTGGACTTCTGTGCTAGTTACAGCTTGTCCATAACGAACACCATGTTCAAGCATAAGGTTGTCCATCAGTGCACAGGGCACCAGGACACCCTTGGGCCGGAGGTCGATGATCGACTTTGTGGTTGTTTCATCTGACCTTCGGCCATATGTCTTGGAAACTCGGGTGAATAGAGGGGCGGAGCTGTCAAGTTGGATGCGATGGCGGGGGGAGAAGCTGGACAGACTTGGCAGACCCAAACGTACTGTGAGGGTCTGTTGGGAACGTTTGGCCGAATCCCCTGTCAGAGAGATCTTCAACTTCCACCTCCGGCAGAGCTTCGACCAGATCCCGAGGTAGTCTGGAGATATTGAATCCGAGTGGACCATGTTCTCCACCTCCATTGTCAACGCGGCCATTCGGAGCTGTGGCCGTAAGGTCTACGGTGCCTGTAGAGGCGGCAATCCCCGAACTCGGTGGTGGACACCGGAAGTAAGGGATGCAGTCAAGCTGGAGAAGGAGTCCTATCGGGCCTGGCTTGTTTGTGGGACTCCCAAGGCAGCTGACGGGTACCGACAGGCCAAGTGGATTCAGGAGGAACAGTGTGGTTTTCGTCCCGATCGTGGAACACTCGTCTAGCTCTATACCCTCTGCAGTACCTGTACGACCGGAGCAGGAGCTTGGTTCGCATTGCCGGCAGTAAGTATGACTTGTTCCTGGTGCATGTTGGACTCCGGCAGGGCTGCCCTTTGTCGCCGGTTCTGTTCATAATTTTTATGGACAGAATTTCGAGGCGCAGCCAGGGGCCGGAGAGCGTCGAGTTTGGGGACCACACGATTTCATTTCTGCTCTTTGCGGATGATGTCGTCATGGTGGTCACTGGGACGGTTTGCAGCGTGAAGCGGCTGGGATGAGAATCAGCACCTCCATATCTGAGGCCATGGTTCTCAGTCGGAAAAGGGTGGCTTGCCCACTTCAGGTTGGTGGAGAGTTCCTGCCTCAAGTGGAGGAGTTCAAGTATCTGGGGGTCTTGTTCACGAGTGAGGGAAGGATGGAACGGGAGATTGACAGATGGATCGGTGCAGCTTCTGCAGTAATGCAGTCGCTGTACCGGTCTGTCGTGGTGAAGAAGGAGCTGAGCTGCAAGGCGAAGCTCTCGATTTACCGGTCAATCTACGTTCCTACTCTCACCTATGGTCATGAGCTGTGGGTCATGACCGAAAGGACAAGATCCCGGATACAGGCGGCTGAAATGAGCTTTCTCCGCAGGGTGGCTGGGCGATCCCTTAGAGATAGGGTGAGAAGCTCAGTCACTCGGGAGGAGCTCAGAATAGAGTCGCTGCTCCTCCACATCGAGAGGGGACAGCTGAGGTGGCTCGGGCATCTTTTCCGGATGCCCCCTGGACGTCTTCCCGGGAAGGTGTTCCTGGCATGTCCCACCGGGAGGAGACCCCGGGGAAGACCAAGGACACGCCTCTATGTCCCCCCGGAAGAGCTGGAGGAAGTGTCTAGGGAGAGGGATGTCTGGGCATCCCTGCTTAGACTGCTGCCCCCGCGACCCGGCCCAGGATAAGCGGAAGAAAATGGATGGATGGATGGATGGATGGATAGGTGCTGCTCCATTGGTGTCATGTGGTGCACGTGAAAAACTCTCCACAAATTCAGTGTCGATCTCTGCCTTGTTCACGATGTATCCTCGTAGAAATGAAACGAATGCTCCATGTTTTTCTCACATGAGCTGGAACGTCTTTAAAAATAAACTTTAACCCCGCATTCGTAATATCGGAATCTGAAGGAAGGTTAGCAGCAACTGTATTCTTCCACAACCAGGGATGGCACAATATTTAGCTAGCTTTAACCGCATGTTTGTTTATTGCTTGCTCGCTCTATCTGGTTCCGCGCCACTGAATCTGTCATCTACGCGAACCAGTGGTGGGGCAAGAGAAGTAGTCGTTGATATTTTTCTGTGGAGGTGGTGTTCAACCTAACAATCATAGATAGGAGCATTCCGGAACCTAGCGTTCGCTGGGCCTGGTTTCAAAAAAATATGTAATCTCAGTAACAAGGGCGTTTTCAGATCGGACACTTTCATGATATTCGCGTGAAAATGATTTCCTCTTATATAACAAAACTTGTTAATCCATGCCTCCTTTAAAATCTCTTTTAAAGTGACACAAGACAAGAGGCCTGACACAACACACACACAAGCACACACACACAAACACCAGGCAGAAGGACACACGATGATCTTTATCTGCCAAATAGTAAAGTGCTGAGTATGCACTCAATAGCAGAGAGCAAAAGTGTGTGTGTGTGTGTCCGGGATGGACAGAATGTGTAAGGGAGGAGAGGGGGAGTGTCCTGTGGAGAGGTGTCAGGTCTGGGCACAGGTGAGGTCTGGCTCAGGTGGTGTTCTCATTTCCTCATCCCTGCCTGCAGCCCACACACCCCTATAGAGAGACATCCTGATACACAGCTGTTCACACACACGCACACACAAACACTAGAAGACATGTTACAGAGGAGCTCTCTTTATAAAACAGTAAATGTGTATTTTTGTGTAAGACTTTTCCCACCAATAGACAATTGTCACAAAGAAAACACTTGTGATGTGTGATATAGTGACACTGGAAACATAAATTTAGCACACACTCAATAATCACTAACCCAAAAATAACCTAAATTTTGGACCCCCAGGGACGCGAGGCCTCAAGAGTTGGTGTTCATTCAGGTTTTAGTCCGCACTTGGATATAAAAACACACAGACCCACACTCATTCTGTATTTCACTTCTTTCATACAAATCTAGAATAGGGAGATTTGAAAGTGTGTGAAGTGATTCATTTGAAGTTCATTAATGCGGATGAATGGAATACAGCAGGCCTATGTAGTTCTGTCAAGCCTGCATTTCTGAGATAAGTTTATCACCTTACACACCTCAAAAATCCACCCAACACACATGTCAGTGAGGTCACCAGAGGTCTGGAGAAAGGATAAAAAGAGCTGTGTGAAGAAAAAACTGTGTGGGTCACAAAGGCTTTAAAAGGACAACTAAATAATTCAGGGCACATTTTCCAGGCTGGTGGTGGACTTATGTGAGCGCCGAATGAAACTTTATATCAGTCAGCCCACGGCGTTGTGTATCAGAAACATCTGAAGGTGAAGAGCTTGAGCGTGACGCTGAGAGCGAGAGAGCAGAAAGCCACGCAGAAGCTTACCACAATGTTTAAAGCACTCATAGATCATCTGGAGCTGTCACTGTCCCACATAACTCATCCATACACATCATTTAAACCTCTTATATCACACACACACCTTGACTTATGTTATCTTCCCCTTTACACTCTCGCAAACAGACGTAAAGCCTGAATTTCTGTACTGAACTCTAAGATATCTTCAGAACGTATAATTCTATACCACTCCTGTTTTGTTCTACTTCCTAATATTTCTGCATTATCTTATGTGCATTCAGTGAACAATGTGCAGTTCCTCTGTACACACGGAATGCTGAATTTTTACACATTGTTAAAAATTTTACAATGCGTGACAGTATACTATATGCTCGGGCTATTCAATTGACGGCTCTTCGGCTGAACCCGGCCCTCGATGTAATTTGCTCCGGTGCTTCAAGTAGCAAAGTGTGAAAAATAATCTCTAGAATAAATGTAGTTCAGTCGGGAAAGCACCCCACAACTCTGAAGTGATGCGCGTCTGTTTCATTCAGTACGAGATGCAGCAGCAAAGAGTGGGAGTTACGTGACATGACGACAATGTGATTCGCATGCAGTCTTTCCTCCTGTGAGACGCGGTAAACAGGTTGATGACAGATGAAAACTTAAATTAGTTTCATTTCTGAAATTTTCCTAGCACAAATAGGACCACCATTTCGAAAGTATAAAGGCCAGTGCGGAGAATAGGGCGTCGGAGAACAGCACCTGTGTAGATTAATGTTGTTTCACGGAATTTCCCTTCTTTGTAATGCAGGTTCAAAATACAACAAAATAACATGTTTGAATGTAGAAAAGCCTGCTTTGGCATCTTACAATGAACCGATGTTGTCGTTGTGCAGTTTAAAATACCACATCAGCATGTTTAAATGTAGGAGAAGCTTTGGGTGTCTTATGGGGCAAAAATGTAATATGCAACATAAGGGCTCCAATTTAGGGCCCTGTGATTGAATCGTGGAATCCAGACATAAAACAGAATTCGCTGTATAACTCGTAAGGGCACGGAAACTGGCAAATCTATTATTTCTTAACCAGAAATTAGCACCGAAAAGCTAACCAAATAAGATTTGTGCATGAGTAACTTTAGAAATTTTCAGATGCTGTCTAAATATTTAAATCTGCAATTGTTTTGTGTCAGAGAGTCAACACAGACACCACCAGCTTCACCCACTGCAATCAACAGATCTCACTCACCTGAGTACTGATCACTCACCTGCCACCAATCATCAACCCCACACTATAAAGTTACACTTCCCTGGTTCACTCACTGTCTGGTCTCAAACCTTCTATGAGGAAGCACAAATAGGGGGTTCGTGGAAAAAAGCCTCTTGAAAATGCCAGCCATTTGACGCACAGTCTTGCGATGGATCGTAGTGTGAAAAAACCTGACACGTAGCGCATATCTAAATGACGAAGTGGACATTTCACCTTACCCTGTGGTAAGACCACTTTTAAATCTGCTGGCCACGGATAGCGGGTGTGTGGACACCACTGGGGGTGCCCTCGCGCCATGGCACCCCTCGAAGACCCCAAAGACCCCTGTCCACGAACAGCATATGCGTCCCTCACAGGTTTATCCCATGTAAGTCGGCTTACCCACTTGTCCTCCAACTTCATATGAGTCCCACGATTCATTTGTTTTCTTGGGAGGCGGGTACGAGCTTACTGCCCATGGGTGCCAGCGACCACGAAACCACTATTTGTCCACTGATCAACTATGGGTGTCAATTTGACCTTCGACCCCCCTGACCCATCCATGGCCACGCCCCCGACCACCAAACCACTGTTTGGCAGCTTCCCAACTACTTTTACCAGAACCTGGTTTTTGACGCTCGGGACTGACATATGTTTGTCTGAGGGGGCGTGGCGATCGAGTTTTGTGGTTTTTAAAACAAAATATAATATTTACACCTTTAAAATGCCCCTTCTGTGCAATGTCCACCAAGCACTTATTCCTGGCCCATTCTACAAACTGCACGTGGACAACATCGCATTCAACGTAGTAGATACCAGAATTTAAGTCAAACTCATCATTTTACCACTTGTTTCTAACATACGCGTGTCCAAAAGAGTGTTCTCAAACACACTTGGAAATAAATAAATCCATATGAAACGTTGTTAAAAAGCAATCCATTTTCCAGTCTGTTCTAACTAGAAAATGCATCCATTTTCTAGTATGTTTGCATTGCCTGTCCACGTGTGGTTTATGTGAGTGGACCACGTGTATTAAGTTGGTGGACATAATGCTTTTTAACAATATTTAAAGTGTATGTATTCATTTCTAGTTGTCAGGAACAACGCTTTTCAGTGAGAACACTCTTTTAGACACACACGGGTTAGGAAACAGCTCGTGAAATGTTCAGTTTTGACAAAAATCGGGTATCTCATATGTTGAAGGTCGGGGTGGAAACAAAGGTCCAGAAGACAAGGTTCCTAAGGTCGGAGGCCATCGAGCCTTTGCAGTGACCACTGTCACGGACCCTCAAATCAGGCCCAGCAGTTTAGAGTCCGTGGATTCTTCTTAAAGGGTTTAAAAGTGGATGAGCACATAGCTAAAACAGGCCTCGTTTCTGAGTCTCTGCCATTGAAAGCATAGGGCCTTTTCATTTACATTAAAAAGGTTACAAAATACTTCCGGAGGACCAAGACTTTTGCCCTTTCGGTATGTCTCTCGGGTGACCGGCACGCAAGTGCACGTGAGGTTTTGGGATCGTCGGACACTCCGGCGGCCTTGCGGGAGATGTCCTGGAGCAATTTATTTGTATGGGCCACGTGTATTAAGTTGGTGGACAACCCACTTATTAGCAAAAATGTACCTTTATATTCATTTAAATGCATCAACTACCACATCATTCAGTCAGTGCACTTTATTAGACACACATATGTTAGCAACAACTTGTAGAACGCTCAGTTTGGCCTCAAATGTCTAATTAGGGAGAAAAACGTAAGTCAGTGACGCGTGTTTACTGCATGCGTTGTGCATAGAGCAGAATGTCATGCGTGCGCACTTTGCATGCGTCACTGCATGTGTGATGCATTGAGCAGATCGAAAGACATGTGTCACTGCATGCATCATGCATATTGCAGTCAGTGACGGGTGCACGCTGCACGTGTTGTGAATAGAGCAGAATGTCATGCATGCGTCACTGCATGCGCGCTCTGTATGCGTCACTGCATGCGTGATGCATTGAGCAGATCGAAAGACATGCGTGCGCTGTACGCGTCACTGAATGCATCCTGCATATAAGAGACCGTGACGCATGCACACGCTTAAGTAACCACACGTGCATGCGTGACGCATATAGCATATAGACATGAGCGACCGTCCATCATCCACCGATCGTCCAGAGAAGCCGGGCGACTTTGTGACTTTGTTTACGGGTCAAAAGGTCAAAATAGGGAGAGTCGTCCACGAAAAAGCATTGGCATAGATTATACGTGGACGCGCTCCCGTTGGGAAACGATAGGCCGAAGGGTATGGACATTTTAGATTATTGTTGTCTAGAAGCCCCCATTTATGCCCCAAATGTCTAAGTTCTTAGATTTCTTTTCTGAAAAATCCCCCCTCCACCACCTCTGAAAGCTTCAAAAGGCTGTTGAGGGTTATATGAGAGAGAAGGCAGTGTGAGTAATCTTGTGATTGGGTGCAAAAAACATTTTCTAAACCTCTAGGGCGATGTGCTCTCGGTATGTGGTCGGGGGCCACTAGACGGGCCAGAATCTAGAATATGGGACCCCTCGGACCTTCTTGGAAATTTCCTCGTATAGCTTATTTGCATGGGTATTCCATAGCGGTTTCGTGGTCGTGACCCGACAGGGTCAACCGATCCAAAACCGGGTCACATGCAACCGTCCATCATCCACCTATCATGCGGAAAAGCCGGGCGACATTGTGACTTTGTTTAGGTGTCAAAAGGTCAAAATAGGGAGTGTCGTCCACGAAGCACTTAATGAAAACGCATTGGCATATATGGTAGGTGGACGCCCTCCCGTTGGGAAACCATAGGCCGAAGGGTCTCGACATTTTAGATTATTTTTGTCTAGAAGCCCCCCATTTATACCCCAAATGTCCAAAGGTCTTAGACCTTTTCTTAAAAAATCCACCTCCCCAACACTAAACCTTCATAATGCTGTTGAGAGTTATATGAGAGAGAAGGCTGTGTGCTTAATCTTGTGATTGGGTACAAAAAACATTTCCTAATCGTTTAGGGTGATGTGCTCTCGGTATGTTGTCGGGGGCCACCAGACGGGTCAGAATCTAGAATATGGGACCCCTCGGATCTTTCTGGAAATTTCCTCGTATAGCTTATTTGCATGGGTATTCCACAGCGGTTTCGTGGTCGTGACCCCGACAGGGTCAACCGATCCAAAACCGGGTCACATGCAACCGTCCATCATCCACCTATCATGCGGAAAAGCCGGGCGACATTGTGACTTTGTTTAGGTGTCAAAAGGTCAAAATAGGGAGTGTCGTCCACGAAGCACTTAATGAAAACGCATTGGCATATATGGTAGGTGGACGCCCTCCCGTTGGGAAACGATAGGCCGAAGGGTCTCGACATTTTAGATTATTTTTGTCTAGAAGCCCCCCATTTATACCCCAAATGTCCAAAGGTCTTAGACCTTTTCTTAAAAAATCCACCTCCCCAACACTAAACCTTCATAATGCTGTTGAGAGTTATAAGAGAGAGAAGGCAGTGTGAGTAATCTTGTGATTGGGTGCAAAAAACATTTTCTAAACCTCTAGGGCGATGTGCTCTCGGTATGTGGTCGGGGGCCACTAGACGGGCCAGAATCTAGAATATGGGACCCCTCTGACCTTTCTGGAAATTTCCTCGTATAGCTTATTTGCATGGGTATTCCATAGCGGTTTCGTGGTCGTGACCCGACAGGGTCAACCGATCCAAAACCGGGTCACAAGCAACCGTCCATTATCCACCGGTCGTGCGGAAAAGCCGGGCGACTTTGCAACTTTGTTTAGGGGTCAAAAGGTCAAAACAGGGAGGGTGTATGCGTCATTGAATGCGTGCATGCGTCACCGAATGCATCATGCGTGGAGCCGGTCGTGTCGCATGCACGCGTTGTATGCGTCAATGAAACCCCCATGCATAGAGCAGACCCTGACACATCCACGTGCTGTTATAGCATGCGCTGCATGCGTCGCTGCTATAGCATGCGCTGCATGCGTCGCTGTTATAGCATGCGCTGCATGCGTCGCAGTCTGCATCGTGCATAGAGCAGGCCGTGACGCATGCACGCGTTGTATGCGTCAATGAAACCCTCATGCATAGAGCAGACCGTGACACATCCACGTGCTGTTATAGCATGCGCTGCATGCGTCGCAGTCTGCATCGTGCATAGAGCAGGCCGTGACGCATGCACGCACTTTAATAACAGTGCGTGTATGCGTCAGTGAATGCATAGAGCAGACCATGGGAAGGTGTTCCATGAAAATGTAATGTACACAAGCACAGTTTCCACAAAGGCCCTCGGGGTCCCGAGAGACCCCAAACATCACAGTCACTTGGGTCACAGTCCCACAAGCGACATACTGAAAGGACAAATGCGTGGGTGCCCGAAAAGTATTTTATTTCATTTTTTATGTATTGCTCTGCAGCCCATTCATTTCAATGGACGATGCTTGAATATGAGGCCTTAAAAATAAAAGATGCTAACTAAATAGTCAAAATGAGCATTTAATGACTTGATACCAACATATATGTGAACAATATAGTGTGCTCATTGAATAATGTGGTTTTTGAAACAAAGAAATTAATATTTTTTAGTTAAACATTGTTAATAAGTGTTATGTCCACCAACTCACTTTACTATAAATTGCAGGTGGACATTTTTCAATTTTCGCCAAGTCATCCAGGAAGTGACCACCTGCAATTTATATGACTGGACCACGTGTAGTGAGTTGGTGGACAACCACTTTTAGGGCATAATTCAGTCTTCTGTGAAATGATACTAACATATGTATGTCTAATAAAGTGTACTAAGGGAATAATGTGGTTCTTTAATCGTATATATGTGAATACATTGGACAAAAAAGTAATTATCAAGAAAAACTACAAAGCACTACAAATATGGCAACCAGGAAGTGTCCACCTGCAATTTATATGGATGGACCACATGTAGTGAGTTCGTGGAAATGCATTTTTAAGCATAATTAAGCATAATTAAGCATTCTGTGAGTTTATGCTAACATATGTATGTCTATATCAGTGTACCAACAGACTAACAGGGTCTATAATGCATATAGATTATTATAAAGTGTGTCCACGAACTTCATATGTGTGGCCCATTAACATAAATTGTAGGTGGACACTTGCCCCGTTTTTCACTAAGTCATACAGGAAGTGTCCACCTGCAGTTTATGTGATGGACCACGTGTAGTGAGTTCGTGGAAATGCATTTTTTAAGCATAAATAAGCATTCTGTGAGTTGCTGCTAACATATGTATGTCCATATAAGTGTACTAACAGACTAACAGGGTCGTTAATGCATATAGATTACTATAAAGGGTGTCCACGAACTTAATACGTGTGGCCCATTACTATAAATTGTAGGTGGACATGACCACTAATATACTATGCCCAATACTATAAACTCCATGTGGACATGTCCACCTACAATTTGTGTGAATGGACCACGTGTAGTGAGTTCGTGGAAATTCATTTTTATGCATAATAAAGCATAAATAAGCACTCTGTGAGTTGCTGCTAACATATGTATGTCTATATAAGTGTACTAACAGACTAACAGGGTCTATAATGCATATAGATTACTATAAAGTGTGTCCACGAACTTAATATGTGTGGCTCATTAACATAAATTGTAGGTGGACATTTGCCCCGTTTTTCACTAAGTCATACAGGAAGTGTCCACCTGCAATTTATATAATGGACCACGTGTAGTGAGTTCGTGGAAATTCATTTTTATGCATTTTTTAAGCATAAATAAGCATTCTGTGAGTTGCTGCTAACATATGTATGTCTATATAAGTGTACTAACAGACTAACAGGGTCGTTAATGCATATAGATTACTATAAAGTGTGTCCACGAACTTAATATGTGTGGCCCATTAACATAAATTGTAGGTGGACATGACCACTAATATACTATGCCCAATACAATAAACTCCATGTGGACATGTCCACCTACAATTTGTTTGAATGGACCACGTGTAGTGAGTTCGTGGAAATTCATTTTTATGCATAATAAAGCATAAATAAGCATTCTGTGAGTTGCTGCTAACATATGTATGTCTATATAAGTGTACTAACAGACTAACAGGGTCTATAATACATATAGATTATTATATAGTGTGTCCACGAACTGCATATGTGGGGTCCATTAACATAAATTGTAGGTGGACATTTGCCCCGTTTTTCACTAAGTCATACAGGAAGTGTCCACCTGCAATTTATATAATGGACCACGTGTAGTGAGTTCGTGGAAATGCATTTTTTAAGCATAAATAAGCATTCTGTGAGTTGCTGCTAACATATGTATGTCTATATAAGTGTACTAACAGACTAACAGGGTCGTTAATGCATATAGATTACTATAAAGTGTGTCCACGAACTTAATATGTGTGGCCCATTAACATAAATTGTAGGTGGACATGACCACTAATATACTATGCCCAATACAATAAACTCCATGTGGACATGTCCACCTACAATTTGTTTGAATGGACCACGTGTAGTGAGTTCGTGGAAATTCATTTTTATGCATAATAAAGCATAAATAAGCATTCTGTGAGTTGCTGCTAACATATGTATGTCTATATAAGTGTACTAACAGACTAACAGGGTCTATAATGCATATAGATTACTATAAAGTGTGTCCACGAACTTAATATGTGTGGCCCATTAACATAAATTGTAGGTGGACATTTGCCCCGTTTTTCACTAAGTCATACAGGAAGTGTCCACCTGCAATTTATATAATGGACCACGTGTAGTGAGTTCGTGGAAATTCATTTTTATGCATAATAAAGCATAAATAAGCATTCTGTGAGTTGCTGCTAACATATGTATGTCTATATAAGTGTACTAACAGACTAACAGGGTCTATAATGCATATAGATTACTATAAAGTGTGTCCACGAACTTAATATGTGTGGCTCATTAACATAAATTGTAGGTGGACATTTGCCCCGTTTTTCACTAAGTCATACAGGAAGTGTCCACCTGCAATTTATATAATGGACCACGTGTAGTGAGTTCGTGGAAATGCATTTTTTAAGCATAAATAAGCATTCTGTGAGTTGCTGCTAACATATGTATGTCTATATAAGTGTACTAACAGACTAACAGGGTCGTTAATGCATATAGATTACTATAAAGTGTGTCCACGAACTTAATATGTGTGGCCCATTAACATAAATTGTAGGTGGACATGACCACTAATATACTATGCCCAATACAATAAACTCCATGTGGACATGTCCACCTACAATTTGTTTGAATGGACCACGTGTAGTGAGTTCGTGGAAATTCATTTTTATGCATAATAAAGCATAAATAAGCATTCTGTGAGTTGCTGCTAACATATGTATGTCTATATAAGTGTACTAACAGACTAACAGGGTCTATAATGCATATAGATTACTATAAAGTGTGTCCACGAACTTAATATGTGTGGCCCATTAACATAAATTGTAGGTGGACATTTGCCCCGTTTTTCACTAAGTCATACAGGAAGTGTCCACCTGCAATTTATATAATGGACCACGTGTAGTGAGTTCGTGGAAATTCATTTTTATGCATAATAAAGCATAAATAAGCATTCTGTGAGTTGCTGCTAACATATGTATGTCTATATAAGTGTACTAACAGACTAACAGGGTCTATAATGCATATAGATTATTATAAAGTGTGTCCACGAACTTCATATGTGTGGACTACTACTGTAATCTGCAGGTGGACATGACCACCTGCAATTTATATAATGGACCACGTGTAGTGAGTTCGTGGAAATTCATTTTTTAAGTATATATAGGCATTCTGTGAGTTGCTGCTAACATATGTATGTCTATATAAGTGTATTAACAGACTAACAGGGTCCATAATGCATATATATTATTATATAGTGTGTCCACGAACTGCATATGTGGGGTCCATTAACATAAATTGTAGGTGGACATTTGCCCCGTTTTTCACTAAGTCATACAGGAAGTGTCCACCTGCAATTTATATAATGGACCACGTGTAGTGAGTTCGTGGAAATTCATTTTTATGCATTTTTTAAGCATAAATAAGCATTCTGTGAGTTGCTGCTAACATATGTATGTCTATATAAGTGTACTAACAGACTAACAGGGTCGTTAATGCATATAGATTACTATAAAGTGTGTCCACGAACTTAATATGTGTGGCCCATTAACATAAATTGTAGGTGGACATGACCACTAATATACTATGCCCAATACAATAAACTCCATGTGGACATGTCCACCTACAATTTGTTTGAATGGACCACGTGTAGTGAGTTCGTGGAAATTCATTTTTATGCATAATAAAGCATAAATAAGCATTCTGTGAGTTGCTGCTAACATATGTATGTCTATATAAGTGTATTAACAGACTAACAGGGTCCATAATGCATATAGATTATTATATAGTGTGTCCACGAACTGCATATGTGGGGTCCATTAACATAAATTGTAGGTGGACATTTGCCCCGTTTTTCACTAAGTCATACAGGAAGTGTCCACCTGCAATTTATATAATGGGCCACGTGTAGTGAGTTCGTGGAAATTCATTTTTATGCATAATAAAGCATAAATAAGCATTCTGTGAGTTGCTGCTAACATATGTATGTCTATATAAGTGTACTAACAGACTAACAGGGTCGTTAATGCATATAGATTACTATAAAGTGTGTCCACGAACTTAATATGTGTGGCCCATTAACATAAATTGTAGGTGGACATGACCACTAATATACTATGCCCAATACTATAAACTCCATGTGGACATGTCCACCTACAATTTGTGTGAATGGACCACGTGTAGTGAGTTCGTGGAAATTCATTTTTATGCATAATAAAGCATAAATAAGCATTCTGTGAGTTGCTGCTAACATATGTATGTCTATATAAGTGTACTAACAGACTAACAGAGTCTACAATGCATATAGATTACTATAAAGTGTGTCCACGAACTTAATATGTGTGGCCCATTAACATAAATTGTAGGTGGACATTTGCCCCGTTTTTCACTAAGTCATACAGGAAGTGTCCACCTGCAATTTATATAATGGACCACGTGTAGTGAGTTCGTGGAAATTCATTTTTATGCATAATAAAGCATAAATAAGCATTCTGTGAGTTGCTGCTAACATATGTATGTCTATATAAGTGTACTAACAGACTAACAGAGTCTATAATGCATATAGATTACTATAAAGTGTGTCCACGAACTGCATATGTGTGGACTACTACTGTAATCTGCAGGTGGACATGACCACCTGCAATTTATATGAATGGACCACGTGTAGTGAGTTCGTGGAAATGCATTTTTTAAGTATATATAGGCATTCTGTGAGTTGCTGCTAACATATGTATGTCTATATAAGTGTATTAACAGACTAACAGGGTCCATAATGCATATAGATTATTATATAGTGTGTCCACGAACTGCATATGTGGGGTCCATTAACATAAATTGTAGGTGGACAGTTGCCCCGTTTTTCACTAAGTCATACAGGAAGTGTCCACCTGCAATTTATATAATGGACCACGTGTAGTGAGTTCGTGGAAATGCATTTTTTAAGTATATATAGGCATTCTGTGAGTTGCTGCTAACATATGTATGTCTATATAAGTGTATTAACAGACTAACAGGGTCCATAATGCATATAGATTATTATATAGTGTGTCCACGAACTGCATATGTGGGGTCCATTAACATAAATTGTAGGTGGACATTTGCCCCGTTTTTCACTAAGTCATACAGGAAGTGTCCACCTGCAATTTATATAATGGGCCACGTGTAGTGAGTTCGTGGAAATTCATTTTTATGCATAATAAAGCATAAATAAGCATTCTGTGAGTTGCTGCTAACATATGTATGTCTATATAAGTGTACTAACAGACTAACAGGGTCGTTAATGCATATAGATTACTATAAAGTGTGTCCACGAACTTAATATGTGTGGCCCATTAACATAAATTGTAGGTGGACATGACCACTAATATACTATGCCCAATACAATAAACTCCATGTGGACATGTCCACCTACAATTTGTTTGAATGGACCACGTGTAGTGAGTTCGTGGAAATTCATTTTTATGCATAATAAAGCATAAATAAGCATTCTGTGAGTTGCTGCTAACATATGTATGTCTATATAAGTGTACTAACAGACTAACAGGGTCTATAATGCATATAGATTACTATAAAGTGTGTCCACGAACTTAATATGTGTGTCCCATTAACATAAATTGTAGGTGGACATTTGCCCCGTTTTTCACTAAGTCATACAGGAAGTGTCCACCTGCAATTTATATAATGGACCACGTGTAGTGAGTTCGTGGAAATTCATTTTTATGCATAATAAAGCATAAATAAGCATTCTGTGAGTTGCTGCTAACATATGTATGTCTATATAAGTGTACTAACAGACTAACAGGGTCTATAATGCATATAGATTACTATAAAGTGTGTCCACGAACTTAATATGTGTGGCCCATTAACATAAATTGTAGGTGGACATTTGCCCCGTTTTTCACTAAGTCATACAGGAAGTGTCCACCTGCAATTTATATAATGGGCCACGTGTAGTGAGTTCGTGGAAATTCATTTTTAAGCATAATAAAGCATAAATAAGCATTCTGTGAGTTGCTGCTAACATATGTATGTCTATATAAGTGTACTAACAGACTAACAGGGTCTATAATGCATATAGATTACTATAAAGTGTGTCCACGAACTTAATATGTGTGGCTCATTAACATAAATTGTAGGTGGACATTTGCCCCGTTTTTCACTAAGTCATACAGGAAGTGTCCACCTGCAATTTATATAATGGACCACGTGTAGTGAGTTCGTGGAAATGCATTTTTAAGCATAATTAAGCATAAATAAGCATTCTGTGAGTTGCTGCTAACATATGTATGTCTATATAAGTGTACCAACAGACTAACAGGGTCTATAATGCATATAGATTCCTATAAAGTGTGTCCACCAACTGCATATGTGTGGACTATTCTCATAAACTGCAGGTGGACATTTGCCCCGTTTTTCACTAAGTCATACAGGAAGTGTCCACCTGCAATTTATATAATGGGCCACGTGTAGTGAGTTCGTGGAAATTCATTTTTATGCATAATAAAGCATAAATAAGCATTCTGTGAGTTGCTGCTAACATATGTATGTCTATATAAGTGTACCAACAGACTAACAGGGTCTATAATGCATATAGATTATTATAAAGTGTGTCCACGAACTTCATATGTGTGGACTACTACTGTAATCTGCAGGTGGACAGTACCACCTGCAATTTATATGAATGGACCACGTGTAGTGAGTTCGTGGAAATGCATTTTTTAAGTATATATAGGCATTCTGTGAGTTGCTGCTAACATATGTATGTCTATATAAGTGTATTAACAGACTAACAGGGTCCATAATGCATATAGATTCCTATAAAGTGTGTCCACCAACTGCATATGTGTGGACTATTCTCATAAACTGTAGGTGGACATTTGCCCCGTTTTTCACTAAGTCATACAGGAAGTGTCCACCTGCAATTTATATAATGGACCACGTGTAGTGAGTTCGTGGAAATTCATTTTTATGCATAATAAAGCATAAATAAGCATTCTGTGAGTTGCTGCTAACATATGTATGTCTATATAAGTGTACTAACAGACTAACAGGGTCTATAATGCATATAGATTACTATAAAGTGTGTCCACGAACTTAATATGTGTGGCTCATTAACATAAATTGTAGGTGGACATTTGCCCCGTTTTTCACTAAGTCATACAGGAAGTGTCCACCTGCAATTTATATAATGGACCACGTGTAGTGAGTTCGTGGAAATGCATTTTTTAAGCATAAATAAGCATTCTGTGAGTTGCTGCTAACATATGTATGTCTATATAAGTGTACTAACAGACTAACAGGGTCGTTAATGCATATAGATTACTATAAAGTGTGTCCACGAACTTAATATGTGTGGCCCATTAACATAAATTGTAGGTGGACATGACCACTAATATACTATGCCCAATACAATAAACTCCATGTGGACATGTCCACCTACAATTTGTTTGAATGGACCACGTGTAGTGAGTTCGTGGAAATTCATTTTTATGCATAATAAAGCATAAATAAGCATTCTGTGAGTTGCTGCTAACATATGTATGTCTATATAAGTGTACTAACAGACTAACAGGGTCTATAATGCATATAGATTACTATAAAGTGTGTCCACGAACTTAATATGTGTGGCCCATTAACATAAATTGTAGGTGGACATTTGCCCCGTTTTTCACTAAGTCATACAGGAAGTGTCCACCTGCAATTTATATAATGGACCACGTGTAGTGAGTTCGTGGAAATTCATTTTTAAGCATAATAAAGCATAAATAAGCATTCTGTGAGTTGCTGCTAACATATGTATGTCTATATAAGTGTACTAACAGACTAACAGGGTCTATAATGCATATAGATTACTATAAAGTGTGTCCACGAACTTAATATGTGTGGCTCATTAACATAAATTGTAGGTGGACATTTGCCCCGTTTTTCACTAAGTCATACAGGAAGTGTCCACCTGCAATTTATATAATGGACCACGTGTAGTGAGTTCGTGGAAATGCATTTTTTAAGCATAAATAAGCATTCTGTGAGTTGCTGCTAACATATGTATGTCTATATAAGTGTACTTACAGACTAACAGGGTCGTTAATGCATATAGATTACTATAAAGTGTGTCCACGAACTTAATATGTGTGGCCCATTAACATAAATTGTAGGTGGACATGACCACTAATATACTATGCCCAATACAATAAACTCCATGTGGACATGTCCACCTACAATTTGTTTGAATGGACCACGTGTAGTGAGTTCGTGGAAATTCATTTTTATGCATAATAAAGCATAAATAAGCATTCTGTGAGTTGCTGCTAACATATGTATGTCCATATAAGTGTACTAACAGACTAACAGAGTCTATAATGCATATAGATTACTATAAAGTGTGTCCACGAACTGCATATGTGTGGACTACTACTGTAATCTGCAGGTGGACATGACCACCTGCAATTTATATGAATGGACCACGTGTAGTGAGTTCGTGGAAATTCATTTTTATGCATAATAAAGCATAAATAAGCATTCTGTGAGTTGCTGCTAACATATGTATGTCTATATAAGTGTACTAACAGACTAACAGAGTCTATAATGCATATAGATTACTATAAAGTGTGTCCACGAACTGCATATGTGTGGACTACTACTGTAATCTGCAGGTGGACATGACCACCTGCAATTTATATGAATGGACCACGTGTAGTGAGTTCGTGGAAATTCATTTTTATGCATAATAAAGCATAAATAAGCATTCTGTGAGTTGCTGCTAACATATGTATGTCTATATAAGTGTACTAACAGACTAACAGGGTCTATAATGCATATAGATTACTATAAAGTGTGTCCACGAACTTAATATGTGTGGCTCATTAACATAAATTGTAGGTGGACATTTGCCCCGTTTTTCACTAAGTCATACAGGAAGTGTCCACCTGCAATTTATATAATGGACCACGTGTAGTGAGTTCGTGGAAATGCATTTTTTAAGCATAAATAAGCATTCTGTGAGTTGCTGCTAACATATGTATGTCTATATAAGTGTACCAACAGACTAACAGGGTCGTTAATGCATATAGATTACTATAAAGTGTGTCCACGAACTTAATATGTGTGGCCCATTACTATAAATTGTAGGTGGACATGACCACTAATATACTATGCCCAATACAATAAACTCCATGTGGACATGTCCACCTACAATTTGTGTGAATGGACCACGTGTAGTGAGTTCGTGGAAATTCATTTTTATGCATAATAAAGCATAAATAAGCATTCTGTGAGTTGCTGCTAACATATGTATGTCTATATAAGTGTACTAACAGACCAACAGGGTCTATAATGCATATAGATTACTATAAAGTGTGTCCACGAACTTAATATGTGTGGCCCATTAACATAAATTGTAGGTGGACATTTGCCCCGTTTTTCACTAAGTCATACAGGAAGTGTCCACCTGCAATTTATATAATGGACCACGTGTAGTGAGTTCGTGGAAATGCATTTTTAAGCATAATTAAGCATAAATAAGCATTCTGTGAGTTGCTGCTAACATATGTATGTCTATTAAGGTGTACCAACTGACTAACAGGGTCCATAATGCATATAGATTATTCTAAAGTGTGTCCACGAACTTAATACGTGTGGCCCATTAAAATAAATTGCAGGTGGACAAGCCAAAATTAGTTTGCAAGTGGACAAATAGTGCTTCCGTGGTACGGGGGGGGGGCGGGGGTCGACCCTGGTGGTCACCTGACCACTTTGGCAAAAGTAGTTGGTTAGTGGACAAATAGTGCTTCCGTGGTACGGGGGGGGGCGGGGGTCGACCCTGGTGGTCACCTGACCACTTTGGCAAAAGTAGTTGGTTAGTGGACAAATAGTGCTTTGGTGGTACAGGGGGCGTGTCAGGGGGCGTCGCCCGCCAAAAGAGGGACCAATCAGTGAGAGGAATTGGGGTCCCAGGACCACTTGCCAAAGATAGTTGGGAAGTGGGACAAATATCACGTTCGTGGACACTCGGGGGAAGCACAGAACGCCCACCCCTGGACTATGGCCATGGAACGAGCCCCATTCATTTTAGTTGGGCCGTGGACGGTCCTTGCTCCCCCTGGTGGAAGAGTGCCGAAGCGCAGCATATGGCCTCTTCGCTTGGCGCGCCTCCCGTTCGGACCCCCTTGGGCGGGGGTCCGAAATTTCGCCTCAGGTCCGCTCGGGGCGGTCCCCCCTTCGGTTGACCCCGACGTCGGACCCCCGAAAAATCTGGGGTCTTCCCCGCGCAGCGTCCGCGAAACCATTTCCACGAGCCTGTTAGCCTATTGACGATGTGGACTGCTCGCAAAAGTTTGGGACTTCTATGAGTAATTACCCTACAGCATTACTCTCCTGAGGAGTCTTCTAGGACTTTGGATTCTACTCTACGTTTGTGTGTGCGCCTTCAACTCCTGGCTCTCTTGTTTCCCGTCTGCTCCAGTGGATTAACATTCAACTCTGAAACCAGATAAGATTCATAGACTCTCTTAGCTCAAGCTCCTCGTTTCCACTGGGTGTGCTTTAACCTGATTCTATCTTGTATCTCAATAAAATCCCTTGTCATAGCACTGACCTCTGTGTCCCGTGTCTGTCTGCTGACAGAAGACCAGACCTTTAAAAACATCTGGAGATGGAGCACGCTGCTTCCCCGACGGATATTCCTTACGAGGGGTTGGTCAGCGCCCTTCGTGCAGCTTTATCTCTGGATCCTCGTCAACAATCTGCCTCAGTCAGTCCCATGGGCCTTCCTCCCAGCTATGTTGGTGAAGCGGCAGGATGTAGCGGTTTCCTGCTTCAAGTTTCCCTATACATTGAGATGCACTCTCAAATATTTACCACCGAATGAGCTAAAGTGGCATTTCTCATTTCCCTCCTCTCTGGAAGAGCGTTGCTCTGGGCTCAAACCCTTTGGAGCTCACAATCCCCTCTGACTAACTCTTTTTCCATCTTCTCGTCTCACTTCCAGGAGGTATTTGGTCTCAGTACCGGGGACCTGGTTGTCTCCGATCAGCTCTTCCGCCCACGTCAAGGAAATTCTTCGGCGAGTGACTACACTCTACATTTCCGCACGCTAGCGGCTGCTAGCGGATGGAATGAGGCAGCACTGATGACAGCTTATCGCCAAGGATTGAACTCCCAACTCCGTAAGAAGGTAGTCATCTACGACAATAGCTTGGGACTAGAGAACTTCATGCAGAAAACTGTGAAAATTGCCCAGTTACTCACCGCATGCCAACTGGACGCATCACCTCGTTCACCGCTCTCACCAGATGCCTATCCTTCAGTACCTGAACCCATGCAGGTTGATACTCACAGACTATCTCCCCAGGAACGAGCACTTCGTATGACCCAAGGTCGGTGCCTGTATTGCGGGGCCTCTGGACACCAGATCAAAGCATGCCCAATTCGCCCGCCACGTCTTATAGTGAGTACCATTCCCGGATCTCCTGCTATTTCTAAGTTAACCCTTTTAGAAATCCAATTAATCACTTCCCATTCGATCGTTGCAGGACGGGCACTCCTCGACTCGGGCTCATCAGGCAACTTCATCTCCCCGTCGCTACTAAAAAGACTTGAGTTACGGTTTCTACCTCATGCGGAATTAAAGGTAGAAACCATCCAGGGAAAGCCGCTGGGATGAGGCAGAGTCAAATATCAATCACCACCCATCACCCTACGTATCGGCTGTTTGCACCAAGAACAGATATCCTTCCTGGTGTTGGAGGGATCCACCGTAGATGTCATCCTGGGACGCCCATGGCTCGCTCAACACTCTCCGGAAGTCGGATGGGAGTCCAGCGAGATTCTGCGATGGAGCCGAGCCTGTTTTCAACAGTGTATCTCCTCGGTACCCAAACCTCCGGTTCATCACTTCCCCGTCCAAGTAAATTCCACGCGTGTTGAGAGCCCTGATCCACCGTCAGAACTCCACATCCCATCTGATTATATGGAGTTCCAGGATGTTTTCAGCAAACAGGCAGCAACCCTCCTACCACCTCATCGGCCATGGGACTGTGCCATTGATCTGCTGCCTGGGGCTACGCCGCCTAAAGGACGTGTGTATCCTCTGTCCATCCCGGAGCGTAAGGCTATGGAGGATTACATCGAGGAGACTCTAAGCCAGAACTTCATTCGATCTTCTACCTCACCCGCGGCCTCAAGCTTCTTCTTCGTGGGTAAAAAGGACGGTGGTTTGCGGCCCTGTATCGATTACCGGACCCTCAACAGCCAAACTGTCAAGCTACCCAATCCTCTTCCTTTAGTCCCTGCTGCCCTTGAGGAACTCCGTGGTGCTCGCATCTTCACCAAGCTGGATCTGCGGAGTGCCTACAACCTCGTTCGAATCCGGGAGGGGGACGAATGGAAAACTGCGTTCATCACCCCTTCGGGACACTACGAATACCTGGTGATGCCTTACGGACTGTCCAATGCTCCAGCTGTCTTCCAGGGTTTCATGAACGAAATATTCCAGGAGTATCTCCATAAATTCGTGATCGTCTACATAGATGATATCCTCATTTACTCCCGGGACTTGGCTGAACATCGCCACCATGTCATAAAGGTCCTCCAACAGCTCAGGAAACATCAGCTGTATCTGAAACTTGAAGTGCGAGTTCCATCGCCCCACGGTCCAGTTCCTCGGTTACATCGTCAGCGCGGAGGGCATTAATATGGACCAGGGAAAGATCCTAGCCATCCAGAACTGGCCACTTCCTCAAACAGTAAAGGAACTTCAACGTTTCCTGGGGTTTTCAAATTTCTATCGAAGGTTCATTAAGAGCTTCAGTTTCATGTCCTCTCCTCTCACCTCCCTACTCCACCGTAAACCGAAGTCACTATCCTGGAACCCCGAAGCTCGAGCTGCTTTCGAAGAGTTAAAGAGAGCCTTCATCACTGCTCCTGTGCTCACCCATCCAAACCCAGATCTCCCCTTTGTGGTGGAAGTGGACGCCTTTACTACCGGCGCGGGAGCGGTGTTATCCCAACGTCACGGAAATCCTCTTCAACTCCATCCTTGTGCCTTCTTCTCCAAGAAGTTGTCCCCGGCGGAGCAGAATTATGACATCGGCAACCGGGAGCTGCTAGCAATAAAGTTAGCACTGGAAGAGTGGAGGCATTGGCTGGAGGGAGCTAATCACCCTTTCTCTCTCATCACTGACCATAAGAACCTGGAATACCTCCGCACCGCAAATAGACTGAACCCACGTCAAGCCCGCTGGTCTCTCTTCTTCACCCGTTTCCACTTCACCATCACCTACAGGCCCGGAGATAAAAACGTAAAAGCAGATTCCCTTTCCAGAATTCATGCTCCAGAGGAATTCCCCACACCAGAACCCATCCTTCCTCCAGCCATACTTGTCAGCCCTATCCAATGGGATCTGGATGACCAAATACGGACCGCCACAGTTGCTGAACCTGCTCCACCAGGGGGACCAGAGGGTAAGGTCTACGTTCCAACCAACCTACGCAAGGACCTTCTGGGCTCAACGCACTCTTCCCCGGGCTCAGGACACCCAGGCAACCAGCGTACCCTCTCGCTCCTCCAGGCTCGTTACTGGTGGCCTAATATGGTCCGGGATGTCTCACAATTTGTAGAAGGATGCTCAGTTTGCGTCATCTCCTGCACGCCACGTCAACTACCTGCTGGAAAACTGGTACCCCTTCCTATTCCACGTAGACCCTGGTCACACATCGGGGTTGACTTCGTCACAGATTAACCCAAATCAGATGGTTTCACCTGCATACTCGTAACGGTGGACCGATTCTCCAAGGCCTGCAGGCTCATTCCCCTGCGGGGTCTACCTACCGCTCTAGAAACCACAGAGGCCCTTTTCCACAATGTATTCCGCAACTTTGGGATCCCAGAGGAAATCGTCTCTGACCGTGGACCACAGTTCACCTCACGTGTGTGGAAGGCCTTCTTCAAATTCCTCCAAGTGGCAGTCAAACTCTCTTCCGGTTATCACCCTCAAACCAACGGCCAGACAGAGCGGAAGATACAGGAGATAGGGAGATATCTAAGGACCTACTGTCATGACAACCAAACCAGCTGGAACCGTTTCCTTCCGTGGGCCGAGTACGCACAGAACTCCCTAAAACAAAACACCACGGGTCTCACCCAGTTCCAGTGTGTACTGTTACCAACCCCCATTGTTTCCCTGGACTGAGGAACCATCGGAAGTCCCATCTATTGACCACTGGTTTCAAGCGAGTGAGAGGGTATGGGACTCGGCCCATATCCACCTGCAGCATGCTGTACGGAAACACAAGCAATTTGCTGATGCCCGACGATCCCCTACCCCGTTCTATCGTCCAGGGGATCGAGTTTGGCTTTCCACTCGGGATCTGCGTCTCCGTCAATCCTGCCGTAAGCTGAGTCCCCGCTACATAGGTCCTTTCCCAATTGAGAAGCAGATCAATGACGTCACCTACCGGCTCCAACTCCCCCCGAGGTACCGCATTCACCCTTCATTTCATGTTTCACTCCTAAAACCCGTGCATCCATCCTCCACAGAACCAGAGGAACTATCCATAACTCCGCCTCCAGAAGCAATTGAAGAAACCCTAGTATACCGGGTGGAGGCAATCCTGGATTCCAGGCGACGGGGTGGCCGACTCGAGTACCTGATAGACTGGGAAGGTTATGGACCCGAAGAAAGATCCTGGGTTCAGCAAGATGACATCCTCGACCCTGCTCTACTGACGGATTTTCACAGAGCTCATCCAGATCTTCCTGCACCCAGAGGCCGAGGCGGCCCCCGTCTGCGGGCGTCAGGAGCCGCCCCTGGAAGAGGGGGAGGTAATGTCAGAGAGTCAACAGACACCACCAGCTTCACCCACTGCAATCAACAGATCTCACTCACCTGAGTACTGATCACTCACCTGCCACCAATCATCAACCCCACACTATAAAGTTACACTTCCCTGGTTCACTCACTGTCTGGTCTCAAACCTTCCATGAGTAATTACCCTACAGCATTACTCTCCTGAGGAGTCTTCTAGGACTTTGGATTCTACTCTACGTTTGTGTGTGCCTTCAACTCCTGGCTCTCTTGTTTCCCGTCTGCTCCAGTGGATTAACATTCTACTCTGAAACCAGATAAGATTCATAGACTCTCTTAGCTCAAGCTCCTCGTTTCCACTGGGTGTGCTTTAACCTGATTCTATCTTGTATCTCAATAAAATCCCTTGTCATAGCACTGACCTCTGTGTCCCGTGTCTGTCTGCTGACATTTTGTGTGCTCGTAGAGCTTTCAGAGCATGCTCTGACCTGTTTCTGGTTCTTGTGAGAAAAGCAACTGTCAAACACCCTGGCCTTTGCAGCGACCCGTCAAAATAAATGTCTGGTTAACTTGACCAAGTTATAACACACCCACATTTTACCACACCACCCCTCTTGATTTTCACTTTTCACAGTAAACTTAAGAAAATGTGCTAGTAACATTTATTATATAGTAATTTATTATAAAAATATGACTTACATTTAAGTAGTAGACTTATAATCTATTTTTTTTTATTTCTATTTGAATTTTTCAGTGTATTGTTCAAGTATGTACTGCAGGTTTTTTAATATAGCTCATAAGTGAATACTGTAGTATACTGAATTATTTGTTCATGTGGGCAAATATATTGCTTTTGTACATTTACATATTTGGCAGATGCATTTATCCAAAGCAACTTACATTGCATTGTATTATACATTTGTTTCTGACTATGTGCAATCACCTGGGATCGAACCCATAGTCTTTGCATTGCTAGTGCCATGCTCTTAACACTGAGCCACAGGAAAGCCATATTGTATAGTAAAGGACCGAAAACACAAAATCCAGAAGCAATATCTCTCCGACACGTCACTTTGGGATGCTTTTCATGAACTGGCCCCCATGACAAACTTATTGAATAGCCCTGCTATATGCAGTAAAGATATAATTCTCTGCAACATTCCTAGAACTAACAAAATATGTACCTTATTCTGTAGAACCCTATGATTTCCGTGATGCAGAATACGTGAACGGAATCATTCATTAAACGGAGTCCAGGCATTAAAATGGAATTTGCTGTATAACACGGAATGGCACGGAATCTGGCAAATGTATTACTTCTAACAGTGAACAAAATGCCTATTGTGCTATGAACAACATTAGAATTATTCAGATGCAGTTTAAATAATCTGCTTGTTTTGCATGTAAAAGTTGTTTGATTGCATGTAATGAACGCGTTATCCTTGTGTGGTGCTTTCAACAGGATTGAAGCTACTGTCAAACAACCTTTGTGGCGACCTTTCAAAATAAAAGTCTGGTGAACTGGAATAAGTTATAACGCTCAAATATTACCACACCGTAATTCGACAACTTAGTATATTATTTACTTTAGTAAATGGAAGTTGATGTGCTGGTAAAATAGTTGTCACGGGGTGACAACAGAAGAAACGGGCAAGCGGAACTATTTTTGTGAGGGCGGTTTCCAACCAGACCGATTTAACACCCAGCCAGTTCGGATCGCTCGGCCGGGGATTTAACGAGCAAACAGGCGTCAGGTGTGCCGGTTAAACGTGGTGATGGCTGAATGGGACTCAACAGAGAAGGATGGGCTATAAAAGGGATGTTGAAGGAAGGAAGAGGGTTGTCGTTGTTGTTGCTATTGTGGAGCTCTCATTCCCGTTCTGGTTGGAGGAAGAGGCAGCGGTTTGGCGGGTGGACACAGGAAGAGTGAGTTCAAGAAGGGTAAAAGGACCAGACCATTCAATTTGGTTGAAGAGGAATAAATGCTGTGAATAAGGATCTAGGAGAAAACGAAAACGAAAACGGATGTGAACGGATGCCCCCACGAATGAGAATACTCCCTTCTGCTGTGTTGTCGCTGGCGATGTGAAAGCGAGAGGCCGACAGGAGCATTGCCCTATTATATCAGAGCTTCATCGTGTCTCGGCTGTGCGAGAGAAGAGGAGCTAGCGTGGCCGGCGGGCAGATTTGCATGTGGAAGCGAAGTACTGTCTATGTGGTTTCTATCTCCTTACTACTATCAGACACTTCGACTCCAGGAGACGGGTCTTGGTCAAGGCGGCGGAGTATAAGCCCTACGTTGCTGTGAGTACTTGGATTTCAGTTTGTGTGTTGTGGATAGTTACACGTGTGTATTGCTGCGGATTGGTTTGACTATTATTGGAGTGTGTGGAGCAACGGCCTTGCCAATGTCCGTGCCTGTGACCGTGAGTACCGTCTACGTGAAGAGCTGAAGTTCCCCACTAATGAGCTGGAAATAGCTATTATATGAAAGCCCTATCTGGATCTTCAATGTTGCTTATATAAGGAAGCACTTTGTGTCTACTGCTGTTTGCCCATGTTTGAAAACCTGTCTGCATACTTACCATTGCTACTTGCATAGGAACGTCTCCTCTGCTTCCATTACTGTGTGCTTGTGAAGCAAGCCCTGTTCGGATGTCCATTGTTGCTTATATAAGGCAGCCCTTTGTGTTTACCGCTGTTTGCCCATGTTGGAAAACCTGTCCGTATATTTACCACTGTTTGTGTCACAGGAAAGCCTTTTGGTACCCATTGTTGCTTGCTGAAGAAGGAAATTTTCATTCACCTACCTATTGTTGCTCTCACAGGAAAGCCCTTTCTGACAAACCCCCCTCCAGCCTACCGGTCGCTACGAACCTGTCAAGGGAGGTCCGCACCATATACTTACTGCTGCTGACCTGTAAGGGAAGTTCCCTCAGCATATCTGCTACTCTACACCTGCCAAGGGAAGTTGTTCTGTATACTCACCGTTGCTGATCTGTGGAAGAAGGTCTGCTTTGTATACTCACCGGTGCCGACCTGTAAGGAAAGTTCCCTCAGGATATCAGCCGCTATACATCTGCCAAGGAAAGTCTGTTTTGCATACTTACCGTTGCCAACCCACAAGGAAAGTCCCCTTAGCACATCAGCTGTTATACGCCTGCCGAGGAAAGTCTGCCCTGCATATTCACCGTTGACGACCTGTAAAAAGAAGCCCCCCCCCTTGTATACTTACCGTTGGGTTGGGCCAGCCTCAGGAGAAGTACGGGCAAGAGGCCTGTCGTCCACCTGCCCTGAATGGCCCTGAAAAATATAAACTTTTATATAGTTTATAATTGAAAACAACAGTTTACTTAAGTTTGATTTTCATGCTAGCAAATATATTACTTGCAATTGTACAGTAAAAGTGCAAAAAAACAGAATCCCAGAAAAATATACATGGAAAAAAAACATTTTGGGAAAAAAATTAAACAGATTTCATAGGGCCCAAATTCTCTTACAAAAAGACGTTATCAATTGTGCTATTGGAAGGCTTCATTTAAACTTAAAATAAAAAGTACACTTTTTTACCTCTCAGAAAAGTCTAGTTGTAAACTAACTGTATACTCAAAGTTTACCACTGTTACACATGAAAGTATGAAAGTTTAAAGAGTAAGGAGCATATGATCTTTAAGGTCCTACTTTGGTTTATGGAGTGTCCAACAACAAGTTTATGTACTTACAAGGTGTAAAAACACTTATGTTGGAATAATAGGCAGATATTCTTACCATACTCATCATGTGTTGCAAATGGAACGCCTACCATCATTACAGGAACACGGTTTACAGGTGGTTGGATGTCATATATATTATTAGGCGATTTTACCTTACCAGTTTGAGCCCGAGTCTGACGAATCCACAACAAACTCCACTACGACTGGAGCAGGATGTTTCTCAGTGGCAAGTGCTAACTCTTGTCATAAAAACTCCCAGTGTGACAACATGCATGTTGTGCTTTTGCTCATCAATTTCATAAAACATTCTATTAAGTTCATAAATGTTGAAAGTATTTAGGAAAAAAATGTATCCTTCTGCAGGTGCTAGTTGACATGGCACACAGTGTACGGTGTTCATATCTTCATATGTTACTACAATACAGATAGTACTCGACTCAGTTCTTGAAATAAGTAAACAGTAAGATAAACAAACTGTAACACCCCAGAAATAACGGTACATGCTAACGTTAGCATTATATGCATTAGCTAAACACAGATATAAGGTACACAAATATTTCTTGAAGTTCAGACAAAAATCAATAGTCACACTTACAGGTTGTGATTCGGTGGAGCTAAAAGGTCCAAATAAGGTTGGTATTTCCCCCTCTTTCAAGGATAGTAGTTTCACATAACCTGCAGTGAACGCGCCAATATTATTGAAGCAATCTTCTGTGAATACGCGGCAGGACAGTTCACGTCTCCTTAGCATGATTCAGAGTCGACTCCCACTTTTACAAGCAAATAACTTTGTTATTTATTCACATTCGGACTTACGACTTGGCAGACTGCTTACTTTCAAACACGGCAACATAACAGATTGCATGAAATGTCATTTTCATGACCTCATGCTACCTACTCTTTAAGAACTTATATAAACTAAAAGTGTATCAGTTTTAGACGTGAGAAATATTGCAATACAATAGTACGCTTTCATTATTATTAGGACTAGTACTAACTATGTACATTATACTGTACTTACAGTTAAGGTTTTAATATGTTCTATAACTATACTCCAAGTGAACTTGTTTGTATACTGATAGTTTACTAGTTCAATCCCTTTAGCACATGTTTAGACTACGAAAGTACATTTTGAAGTCTACTCCCAGTTAACTATTAGTTAAGTAGTCTATATAATGCAAGTATACATGAAAGTTTTCTTTAGGTGTACTGATAGTTTACTAGTTCATTATCTGTAGCACCGTTGATGTTTATAAATGTAGAAGCTAAGTATACTTAGTATCTGTTCAATGAAGCCAACCGACGTGTCAATGAAGATCTGACAATCAAAGTCTATCCCTGACATATGTTTACAAAATGCTTTTGAAATCAATGTAAAATTCATATTAAATGTTTTTTTGAGTGTAAAACTCCTACTAATGCCTATATTTATATAATGTTTGTCTCTGAGTATTAGTCGTGTTCCTTCACAGAAAGAAGGTTTGTGGTTCATGTCCAGAAGGTCTGTCTGTGTGGAGTTTGTATGTTTCTCTGGGTGAGTGTGGGTTATCTCCGGGTAACTTTACCTCCCCCACATCCCACACATGATTAAATGAAAGCCTTTAGATGTGTGAGTCCCGTGATGGACTGGCCATGTGTTCAGGGTTCTGGGGTCCAGTGACCCTTCAGCTGGTTTGGAGGATGGATGGAAGGATAGATTGTCAGCCAAAGTGCAAGAATACTGTTGTGACTTTGATAAAGGATGTAATATTGTAATATTTTGGATAAACAACGTCTTTCCTTAAATTGAATGGTATGTGATGTAAGATGCAGAATATCCCTCACGAATCAAGCAGAATGAAGAAGTATTTACTCAAGAGCACCAAAGAACACAAGCCAACTGTTCATCAGACTTCATCCGGATGCAAATGTTTGTGTTTTCCAATTTATCCAATATATGGTCATATATGGTTGTAAAATTGTGCTAAAATATGTAATGCATGTGCTTAATTGATAAAGTTTTGCTGCACTAACCCATTCTGTGTTGTAGTGCTGATGTATTAGCTTCATAAAAGAAGCATTATCTTTAATCCCACACAGAAGACACCCATTATCACACAAGTACTGAGCAACATCTGAGCTACTAAAACCCAATGTTTCAGTCTGGACTTTATACAGTGCCTGCTTGATGTGAGCAGTGTAAATGTGATCAGATAGATTAGAGCTCAGAGTTGAAGTTGACTGGGGCATGCAGTGGGAGGAACGCTTCGCTGTGTGAACACTTTGTTCATCTAAACATAAACAGACAAGATGCCTCAGGTGAGGTTTTTTAACTCAACACGCTGAAGATATAAATCACAGCTCTGTGCTACACAAACACAGAGTTTAATGGCTTTCCTCTCAGAGCTCAAAACGCAGTTACGACACAGTAGAAAAAAAGCATTAGACAGATTGCCCGACCGTCAGCGCATTCAGGAGTTTGGGTGCATTCAGGAATCGAATAGGTTATTTGCACATGACGTCGCGGCACTGCGCCACGTGCCGATAGAGGGCAGCAAGTGATTTTTTCCATAGGATTTCACTATAAATAACTCCAGACAAACAAACCAAAATGTATTGCGTTATTATTTTTTAAGTTTCAAATCGATTGAACCATGTACGGTCATTTTATCATATAGCAAAAGTTTATGTTCATGAAGGGGGAAAATGCCAGTATTGAATGAGAAACGGAGAAGTGTCTTGTAAACCTGAAACCAGTTGGGATCAGCCGAGCCTGATGACTTTCTAAAACGCTTAATAAGGTTTAACGTATAAACAATGATCAGATGAGCTCAAATTTATGTCGAAGCTTTACATGAACTCTAACTGCAAAGATTGAGTCCTGAGTAAAGGGATAAAGTGATAAAACTAGCATTTAGCTTTTCCCCACCTGAGTAACCCATTATAATGGGTTAATTTCTAGTAAACCTTAATTGTAACGAACACTAGCTACTGTTAAAAGAACAAGCATCTGTTTCAAGAATAAGAGTAGTGTCATGTGAAGCTTGATCTTCATAGAGGTTCATAAAGGAAGCACATAATAGTGGTTCAAGACAGCGACATACTGACAACATAAAACTTTTCTCTTGTAATGATTATCGATATCAGTGATAAACAAAAGTATTTATTTTGGTGGTCTGTGGTTGTTATGTTGGTACGTTAAGCTGTTTCCGTATAATGGAATTCGATGGGGAAGAAACACTTAACGCCAGAATTTTCACTTCCATTCATGTAATAAGGGCATGTTCTTTTAACAGAAGCTAGTGTTTATAACAAGTAAGGTGTGACAGAAATTTGGACTTACCTGGTCATTGTTTAGGTCATTAAACAAAGGTACTTTGATTTTTTGACAGTGAATTCCTATGGAGGAAAATCACTTACGACTCTGATGATGACGCTTGGTGACTCTAAACACCAATGATTTAGTGTGAGCCATGAATTGAGCATGTTTGAGAAAGAAGGTCTGTGACACTTCTATATATCTACTTGGTAAACTTGTGTTACTCGAGGGCAATCGAATGTTTCTCATTTAAATATATTTTCACTTGAAAGATTTCCATGAAAATAAAATATTACCATAATAGTATAATGCTAACTGTATTGGCATCCACACTGTGGATAATAACAATATGTTTATTGTAAGTTTGTGTGCAGATGCGTCACAATTCAAACGTCCAAGCCCATTAAATTTGAATTGATTTTGATAGGCTGTCTACTGTATATTTAGGACAAAAAGTCCTCGGAAAGTGATATCCCCCATGATACTGCTTCTCTGTATTGCTAAATTTGTGATGTAAATGTGAAAAAGAAATTAAGTTTAAAGGGATTTGTTTTCACTTTATAGTTATTCACACATATTGTCAAGATTTGGTGTCACATTACAACAGTATTATTCATAATAATAATAATAAAAATGAAAATCTGATATTGTGACAGACCTAACAGATACATTCAATAGACAATATTAAAATAAGAATCAATAGTCATCTTTAAAATGGTCTGAACTCAATTCCTTGTGTCCTCAAAGTGGTGATTGTTTTCAGTTTGACATTGATATCATGTATTAATGTAGATTAACAGTGAGGTGTTGAACCGTATGGTGATGCTTCTCTTGGTTGCAGTCGCCCAGGGTTACCAGAACAATATGCCAGAACACTAGTGTATCCAGTAACCTGTGAAATCTGTCTCCAACAACAGCAAATGAAACAAAGGATGAGAAAGAGAGACAGAGATGTCATCTTTGATACATACAGAGAGCTGTACAGTGCTGACCATCTGCAAATGAATAAAGTCAGGAACAAAAGACATCAGGCACTGATCACTGCTCACATGTTGTGTTTAGGATGTAGGTCTTCAGGATTGGGATGTTGGTGTGCTGCCTGTTGTCCACATCTCTCCTAGCATTAGACCATTCATTTGGATTTATTCTTACAGTAACTTATGTATGTGTGTCAGTATGTGTGTCCTCATCTCCTGGTGGAAATCAAACCAGCTGAGATATAGAAAGTTATCTTAAAAGCTCAACTCCAAATGTTTTCTACTATCAAATGAAAAGCGTTGAACATTGACAGAGTGAAGCTTGCTGTAGGGTCAGTGTACAGTTGCCCTGATCATGTGCTCTCTCCTGAATAACATGAAATTCATTTGCACTGTTCTCACTCTACAGAAGGAGAAATTAGCATTTTGTTCCCAATAACCCACACACACATGCGTGCACACGCACGCACACACATGCACACACACACTTGTGCACACACTGAGGGGTTGGCTCAGGGGAGAGTGGTAAAGTCATGGAGCAACAGTGAATCGATAGGTCTTTACATTGCGAGGTTTGAAATCGATGTTCATGGGAAATGAAGCTGTAGTCTGTGAATAAATGAAAGATATTCAAGCACCAAACAACACAAGGCAAAACAAGAAACCCTCCATGGGCTGAAAGAAAATACAACTAGAAATCAGTACAATCTGCTTATATTGTCCTGTGAGATTTTCTGAACCTGTGAATTTTCAACAGGTTTAACGATAAGAGCCATTTATGAGCCTTGAATTCTTTTGTTTGAGCGACAGCAGATACTGCATGTAGTTGGAATGATCTATGATCGGTTTTTGCACAGTGTGCGAGCTCATTTGTCTCTGTCTTTTTTCTAACTGTCTGGATGTGTTTGATTCAACCTCTTCTGCATGTATGCATATGTCTACACAACGGCTCTGAGAATAACAATCAACTGAAGAATTGTCCTAAGAGAAAGACGACTGCTTACACACACATGGAGAATGATTGACATGACTGGACGATCACACTCGTGATGACAGGACGATGACAAGTTTATTTAGTGCTAAATACAAACTTTCATGTAAATACAACTTTCTTAAACATTTTTTATTAAATTCAGAACTGATTCAGGACCATGTCAACTCAACTGTCTATCAACTACAACAAGGATTACATTCATTTCTGCTCACACGGGGCTTAAAAAGAAAAACTACCTGTTCAAATATTTGCAAAGAAATATGCAGATTTGTCATGGGTTTCACATGAAGGTTTTCCTGAGAGAAGCCATAACATGACAGACCATATGAAACACACAGATGATGTTCTTCAGAAGTGTTGACTGTTCATATCAAGAATTCAAAAATAATATAAAACACACACACCTTTTAATATAGAAAGAATAGAAAATGGATTGAAATGTCCACACGCACTAACATAAAGGCCCGGTTCCACAAACACAGCTTAGTTTAAACCAGGACTATGCCTTAGTTGAATTCAGGTCCGACTCCACAGGAGTCACCTTATAGGAAGCTTTGCCCAGCCTGGTTCCACCCAGAGCCGTTAAGAGAGACGATCTGAACAGCCATTGCTGTAAAAAAACTGTTCCGTTGCAGTAAACAGACTTGGTGCGACTCTTTCTTTATCAGTGACTTTGATAAACACGCAACCGCAGTAATTAAAAGAACACCTGACATCCAACAGCAGCACTAATTTAATTCCGTACCCGAACGGCAAAATGCCGCAACCCAAACCGCATCAGCATTACATATACATTAGGTAGACAAAAAAATTTAACGCAACAAGTAACAAAATATTAGGAATTCCTTGGTAATGCATTTTAAGCTTGTAGTAACTAAATTTTCTCATGAGTTTTGGGAGAGACAACCAATAGTGAATCCACGACAATATTGTTAGCTAATAGTAGCTATTCTATATTTGATTAGTGATTTATGAAATGTGTTTTGAGTTATACAAAATTTATAAAAATATAGCCAATATTGTTCATGTGACAGTTTGTGACAGAATTCTATGAAATAATCAGAAAATTAATGCTGTGAATTTTATAGTGATATTGTCATGAGTCTGCCTCATCATGTCATGTCTATTCTTGGTCTTGGGGCAGATTCACGGCGATGCCTTAGGTTCTATGTGGAGAGAGAAATTTTGACCCTTTCGGCCTTCATTACTCTCTCTCCGGTCCATGTCTATGTTCCCGCCACCTTGTTTCTTCGTTTACTTTCCCTGAGTGTTTCATTAACCAGACCTGCCCCTTGTCAATTATCCTTTGTTAGTCTCCCCTATATAATGCCATCTCGTCCCTTGTCCTGTGCTCGTTCATTGTATTGTACACCCCTCGAAGCTTTTCTGCCTACCTGTGTGCTTCATGCTCCTGTTCTTGTTGGATGTCAAGTCACGTCTAGTAAATGTTTAGTTTAGCTTATGTCAATCATTGTTTTAGTCCAGTATTAGTTAGTCTAGTTCTTGTTTCCCTGTTCTTATTTCTATCGTGTCATGTCTTACCCCCTTGTGGGTTTTTGTTTTGTCTTTTATAAAGAAACCCCCTTTTGTTAATTAACTAGCATGGATGCTGTAAGGTCCCACCAGGCTCGCCTCCTGTGTTCGAAAGGGGAACGCAGACTTTTGGGACTATGTGGACAAGTTCCTGGACGCTGCAGGGGAGGTGGTTTTCAGGGAGGGGGAAGTGGCGATGCTTTTCAACTCAACCCAGCTATCCTTCTCCACTGGCCGCGATTCCGGAGGATCATTCCCTGCAGATCGGGGTTGGGGGCATCGCCACGCCATCCGCTTCATCCCCTGCTACTGTAGAGTAAGTAAACCTCACTCTGCGGTCTTTAGCCTCCTCGCTAGAGTGCCCGACTCCCATGCCGGACCGACGCGGTTCGAGGCCCGCTGAGAGCGGTGCGGAGCGTTCCGGTTACACTACCTCTCCTTCACCTGTAGGCTTAAGTGGTAAACATGGGAGGAGAGAGTCCCGGGGGTCCCAGCCGGAGTCAGCCGCACCCTTTACCTCCTTTCTGCGGCCGACCACCAGACGGGTGGCTCGGCTTGAGAAAAAGAGGCAACAGAGAGGAGCCACAGGCTTCGAGTCCGGTGCAGCAGCCGCCGTCCAGTCCGCCAGTCAAGCTGGTGATTCAGCCGGCAGTCCGGCCGATATCCAGTCCGGTGCAGCAGCCAATGTCCAGTCCAGTCCGGTGTCCAGTCTGATAAAGCTGGCGTCCAGTCCGGTATCCTGTCTGGTGTGTCAATCAGCCTTCCAGCAGGCGTCAAGCCCTGTCCAGCCGGCGTTCCAGCCGGTATCAAGTCCTGTCCAGCCGGCGTCAAGTCCTGTCCAGACGGTGACTCTGCCGGCATTCCAGCCGGAGACCCATCTGGCCTCACCATGTCCGGTCCTGCGGGCATTCCAGACGGCAGCCAAGCCTGTCCCTGTTAAGTCCACAGGGACTAAGACTGTTCTCCCCAGGACTTCCCCTGTCAAGGCCCCAGTGCTCCATGCTCTCATGCGTGCCCCCACGGGCTAAGACTTCCCCAGCCTTTCCCCATCCTTTTTTGACTTCCCCCTATGGACTTTGGTGTGACCCAGCCCCCCCTCCCATGTTTGTTGTTTTTGTTTTCGCACCCCAACCCATTTTTCATGCTTGCTTGTCTGCCCCTAGTTTTTGTTTACTATGTTTTGTCTGATCTTAACTTCTCTCTCTTTCACTGGGATCGATCCGCTTGCTAATACTTGTTCCTGTTCAGCTTGTACTTCATTAATACACTACAGTAGTGATCATTGTAGGCAATCATTCATTTGGTTGTTCTATAAATTTGAACTTGCAATCAATCATCAAAGTCAGTTTTCCATTTCGAGTATCTGAGCAGAGGAAATACATTTACTGAGACCTTTAACAGGACACATCATTTAATTACTGGAATTCTGTTTCTAACAGGACTGCAGCTCTGACGTGAGTCATTTCAGTCCACCCCATTAGTCAACCACAAGCGTGTGTGACGTCATGCTTTATGTCCGACAGTCATAATCCATTTAGACATCACTCATCATGCGTGTGTCCAGACAGAGAAAACATATTGATTTCCAATAATTGGCCTTCTATTTATTTCGTGTTATTTCTGATTTCAACCTCGATCTATCTAATGAATGTAACAGTGATCCAATGAAGGCACATGTTTGCTTTCATTCCTGAAAATCTGCAGCACTCAATGAAATGTCCATTAATTAGATGTCAGATTCCCTTTCTTGACATCAACACGCGCGCACACACACACACACACTGTCCTTTCCTCATAATGCCCAGCTGACCTCCATCAGAAAGCTGACATTTAGTGGGAAGGAATAGCATTACTTTAAGGCCAAGAGGTCACGACAACCTGCACACACGCTGCACACTCCAAACATGGAAGATTCTGAAATCTTGTGTATAGATTCCAGCTCAACCTCTGACACACTCATTACCTCTTTGTTTTTCTCTTTATCCCTCTTCTGTTCACATTATCCATCTTTCTCCATCGCTGCATGACTCACCGGGCTTGGCATTTCCAGCCTCGCACACCTTCTCTCTCTTCTGAACCCAAGTGGGTTTATAGGCGTCACTTTTAAAAAAAGTGCAACACAACGTTGTTAAGAACCTTTATTATCCAAAGAACCTTTGTATTGTACATAAGTTGGTTTGTAGCGTAAAAGTGTTGTATAGACTACAAACATGGCCGACATTAGGGGGGGCAAGGGGGACAGATGCCCCTCCATGTCGTAATTTAATTATTGGAGACAAAGAGTTGCAGATATGAAAATTGTTTCCTATGTGATTATATTTGTATTTCCGCATTGATAGGTGGCAGCAAAAAGAAAAAAGAGCAATAAGCTACGCATTACGTACTATGTTACGCATTACGTGGTAATACGTACTACTACTATCCAACAAAATCTGTCAAAATGGCTAAGCGTCCCAATATGTTGGATAATTACTTCAACAAGAAATCAAAAACAGATAGTGCTGTCAATGAAGGACATGTAACCGAGCAGACAAGCAGACAACAGAGCAGATTTGAAAATGAGAATCTCCAATGTGAGCCGTCAGGTCAGTTTCAAATTGCAGCCGTTAGCCAGGCTTCGACAGACAGAGCGCGTCCTGAGCGAGATCCAGTTCACGGACCAAAAATGTCTACCAACTTTATTGAAATCGGGCCGTATCAACCAGAAATTTCCTTTCCAGTGACTGACGGTGGAAAGTTCAGAAAATAATGGTATGGGATTTATGAATGGCTGGACACATTTCAAGTCACTGGATTTGCCAACTGGAAAAAAGCCACGGAAAAATTCAGTGAACATCAGAAGAGCAGAGTGCACATTTCTGCAGGTTTGAAAATGAAAAGTCACTTACAGACACTTAAAACGGGAAGCGTAGCGACGCAAATAAGCAGTGAACACGCAAAAACAGTAAATGAGAACAGAGAATATTTGAAAAAACAGATGGTGAATCGTTAGCCATTCTATTAAAGAATGTATTGACAAGCTTCAATCTTGACATCTCCAATTTGAGAGCGCAATGTTACGACGGTGCGAGGATGCGAGGACTCTATCGTGGTTCACCTGCACGCATTTTAAGCGAAAATCCGCTGGCAAAGTACGTCCACTGTCACTCGCATATACTCAACCTCTGCATTGTGGATGTCTGTCGCACCAACAAAGCCGTGAGACACATGCTGACTAATGTCCAGTCTCTCTATAACTTTATCGAGGGGTCAGCAAAATGGCACGCTGTTTTTGAGTCTTTGCGAGATCAGAACAGCGACTTTGCGGGTAAAAGTTACACACTGGAATCTCTCAGCGACACAAGATGGAGCTGCCGTGCAGAGGCTCTCAAGGCCATACTTTATAACTTTGAGACTGTCGTTGACACTCTTACTGAAATTTCTGAAAACGATGTGCGAATCGGGGGACAGGCAAGTAGTCTGCTGACATCAGTGGCCCGACTTTTGCTTTTTGTTCCCTTGTAATTTGATGCAACATGTTCTAACACAGTGCAATATACTGTACAAAGCCCTACAGTCATCCACATTGCATTATGCTAGTGTAAAAAGCCTAGCATCTACCACAATCTCAGCTCTTTTAGCAATGAGAACGGATCACCACTTCCAGCAGCTTTGGGAGTTCACTGTCGACTTGTGCGAAAAGAACAACTACCGTGGTCCCCAACGTCCATGGAGGAGATCCAAAGCAGTTGCGACAGGAACAAATTCAGCTTCAGCCCAGGACTATTACAAAGAATTGCATGTCTGCGTACTAGACAACACGGTTAGTGAGGTCCGTGAGCGATTTCAAGAAAATGACATTAACACTTTGATTGCTCTTAACCACATCCTTAGCTCTAATACGGGCACCGAAGAGGACCTGACATTTATTTGTCGTCACTACGGATTTCCGGAGGAGGAGACGAAAGCCGAAGTGACACTTTTCAATGCTATGCCAACTGGAGAAATGAGTTTTGAACAACGATTGTCATTATTCAAAGAGTCAAAGCTAGTCCACAGTCTAGTGAAAATTGGCAACCTCTTATTTTTGACTGTGCCGATGAACACTGCATCGAGTGAAAGAAATTTTTCTTGCCTGCGCTGACTGAAAACATACATGAGAAACATAATGACACAGGAGAGACTCTCGGACATTGCAGTACTGAACATTGAACGGGCCTATCGTGTGGATTTTGTTAAAACAGTTAATCGATTTGAAGCAGCGCCCGGTGGATGCCGTTTAGCACTTCACTAAGGTATGGCTGTTTTTTTGTTTAGTTGTTACTTAAATCTGCTTGTTTAAAATGTCTGTGAATAGTTTGATGATGCAGGTACTGAAAGGTGTGTTGATGTTTTTTCTTGCCCCCCAAATTTGATTGTTAAATGCCTCCCATGACTACAAACATGTCAGAAAGAACTGCTTTTAAAAACCTCTGACTGTACTGGTCTTTAGGGAACCAAAAATGGTTCTTCTGTGGCATCACTGTGAGCTGACCTTTTGTAGCACCTTCAATTCTACCACAATGTCTCTGAATTCTAGGGGAGCATCAGATGCAGAATGCATTACATCACGCTCAGTGAAAAGTTGTCAGTTGGCGGATAAACCTGCAAGAAAAACACCTTCAGGAAACCCCACAGACTTGCACTGAAAATAATTCATGTCAAATGGAGGGACGGGACTATCACAGAGAGCTGGTGGTGTGGGTCTGTGTGAACAAACCCATGCAGAAACCTTCACATCGGTTCAAAAGCCTTGAAATTGAAACTCAGTTTTGCTCTCTCTGCCTTTCTGAATTTTGTATTTGAAAGGCAAAGCAACAGAGAAATGACAGTGTGTGAATCCTGTCTATGACACCACAGTGAGCTGTGCTCACTACTGCTTCAACCGCATAGCACAACCATCCATCATACCCTTCTATAGCATCATAGCTGTGAGTTTTGCACATCCAAGCACCGCTCACATTTTCTCCAGAAAGTGAGAATATCATCATGATCTATCATACAGCAAACATGTGAAATGACTTAAGAATTGTGATTGTGATTCACTTAGGATCAAATGTGAATCAGCTCAGCTGATATTTGCTTTCTGCAGAGGTTTTTAGAAATCACAAATCCATAAAATGTAATGTAGTCTGGTGATTATGTATGTATAACTGGGGGTGGTGTGTGCGTTTATTTTTCCCTGTCTCTGAGAGCACTTGATTTGATCTGGAGAGCTGCTAATGTCATTGTGTAATTGTGTTTGATGACAGGCTGAGATTGATGTCTCGTGAGTGTTGTTGAATATGTGAAATTGTTTTGTTTATGTGTGTAAGTGCCCCTTCGGAGGTTTACCATTCTCTGTTTTGTGCCTCATTTAAAAAACCGTTGGAATCAGTCGTGTGTGTGCCTGTCGAGACATGATTCATAAATATCAGGTCAGCTTTGAGAAATTTAGATGACTTTAAAAAACGGTTTCATTCTGACCTCTGTGAAATACCTTCTCAGGTAATGGTGAATGTTGTGTTATGGAAAAGGTCAGTGTAATATATTGTGGTAATAGAGACAGACTTTAATTGAACAGTCTCTGGAGAAGAATGACTCTAAGCTTTCACACATAATCACATATATAATACACTGTCACACTATCAATGGAAATAGTTGATGAACCTAGATTAATACGAATCAAATAAGAACTCATTTCAGAGAAGCACTTTAAAGTGAAAGAAAGACTTTTGTTGATGATTCTGGTTGACAGTATAATTTAATATTTGATCTTGCCAGGCAGCAGAAGCAGTATTTAATCATATACGCACCATTGAAACAGACCATATGGATTATGTTGTGTGGGAAACTACATGGTCCATTCAGAAGTATAGGATAGGCAGATGTGCAAGTGTCAAAGAGAGACATAATAATAATAATAGTACTCTTATAAATAGTCATCTTTTTTAGCTTTTGCTCACTCTGTGAACTATGAACTAAAAGCCACTATATAGGGCATATTGAACAGTTGTAGACACTTGACACCAGCTAATTAAAAATAATAATAATAATTGACAATTGATTCAAATTAATTTCAATTAAAAATGAAATGAAAAGAACCCTGGTGTCATTTATTTATAATGACATTAATACATTTGGAAATGTGCCCATATCAATTAAAGTAAGGTCTAATTTCTATGTTAATGTTCAATCTGCATGTGTGTTTGCACGGCTTGTGCGGGGCACAGGGGACAGGACACAGAAGATAGGAACCTCTTTAGCTCTTTGTTTTTCTCTTTATCCCCCTTCTGTTCACAATATCCATCTTTCCCCATCGCTCCATTTCGGGCGCTCGGGAGGCCTGGAGGGCGCTCGGGCCATCCTGCCCGTATGGCGTCCCCCCAAAAAGTATTTGGGCCGAGTCCAGGTGCAGGCTCCAGGATGGAGCCCTAGGCAGGCTGGCTCGGAGACCACTGGAGGACCGGACGGGACCGGCTGGAGCGTCTCTGGAAGGCCGGACGGGACCGGCTGGAGAGGCTCTGGAAGGCCGGACGGGACAGGCTGGAGAGGCTCTGGAAGGCCGGACGGGACAGGCTGGAGAGGCTCTGGAAGGCCGGAATGGACCGGCTGGAGAGGCTCTGGAAGGCCGGACGGGACCGGCTGGAGAGGCTCTGGAAGGCCGGACGGGACCATATTTTTGGAATTGGTCAAGTATTCTGTAACAAACGGCACACGGATGAAGACGACCAGAGACGAAACTGGTATAGTCCAAGGGGTTTAATGATAACAGACACGGGAATAGGAGAACATGGGAGACACAACCGGGTTTACAATACAATACTCGACCAAGGGATTCAATGAAGGGGAGAACTTAAATACAAGAGAGAACGAAGGAACAACAGGTGCTGGGGATTAACTAATAATGAAGAACAGGTGAAGACAGTCAATGACGAAGGAGTGTGTACAAACGGCAGTCCATAGGGAAAATGTGGAAAACAAGGAAAGGGGCAAAAAGGAGTGTTATAATGGTGGATGGATGTGGGTTAAATCAGACACATAGTGTGTGTGTCTGTGTGCGTGCGTGCATGAGTTAACCAGAACCAAACACAAATCAATGTCTGCTCCCTAGAAAGATCTCTTTCATTCTTGCTTTTAATAAGTTGTTCACTTGTTTTCCATAAGTTTGTCACATCTTGCATATTATATGGTGCCACATTAACAGCTTCATCGTGGAGTGTGTTTATTTTATTTATGAAGCACAATAAAACAACGGTCTTTGACCCTTGTGCTGTAGAATACCTATAGAAATTCACATAGAAAAACCCAAACAACATTAAACATCGTTTAGAGGCGATTCCACAATTTAGGACCTTTTCTTTTCAACCTTGATCTACAAACAGTTTCTGGCTAGAAGACCTTAAACATCTTGCTGAACCGTTAACAGTAACAAGGTCAGATGAATAAAAACCTTAAAGACAAAGAGCAGAATCTTCAACTCTATTCTAAAACATACAGGCAACCAACGCAGAAAGAGTAAAATGGGGGAAATGTGCTCATTTTTACATGTGCCAGTAAGCGTTCTGGCCACTGCATTTTGGACTATTTGCAAGCGGTTAATGTAGGACTGAACAATACCTCCATAAATTGAATTGCAATAGTCGAGATAAGAGGATACAAAATACATTTATAACTTGCTCGAACTCGGCCTAAGATACAGTAAGCTCAGCCACTAGTCTCATCTGAAAGAAACATGATTTGACTACTGCATTTACTTTATCAGATATCATGGCAGAGTCAAAAATAACCACAAAGTTTTTAACAGATTGCTTCACAAAAGCAGCTAAGCTGCCCAGCACTTGATTTAAGATGCCAGACACAGATAAAGGCCCAAACATGATTACATCAGTCTTACTCTCATTTAAATCTAAAAAATTGTCACGGTTCGGGATGAGACCAGGACAGAGAACCCAGGTGCAGACAGAGGGTAATTAACAAGACTTTAATAAATAATAAACCAAAGACAAAACAAAGACCCACGATGGGGTATAATAGGACATGAGACCAGGAACAAGAACTAACTACACCTAACAAGACTAAAGATAAAGTTTACCATGGAATACAAATAACTAACCTAGGCAAACAGAGGCAGGAACTCACCCACATGAAACGAAATGAACCAGGACAGGACAGAAAACACAGGGGCATTAAATATGGGATCAAATCAAGAGGGAACCGGTGAAGGGCATGAAATCAATAACAAGCAATAGTGTGGAAACAAGGGGGCGGGGAACAAGACAAGACCGGAGAGTATGGAAAGCCATCAGTGCCATAATTGCCTCTCTCCACATAAAACATGAGGATCTGCCATAGTTCTGCCTCTTCATGTCATGTCTTTCTTGGTCTAGTGGCAGAACCATGAAAAAAAGGATTGGATATCCATGCCTAAATGTCTGACAAGCACTCAACTAAAGCAAACAGACAAACATAGTCATTGTGCTTGATGAGTATTTATATTTGAATGTCCTGAATACAAAAAATATAGTTGAACGGTAAGTATAAGATTGACAGTTTGTTTTTTAAAAGCATAAGACAATTGTAATTGATAAACCTTAAGAAGCAAGATAGCCCATACCGGGGTCTTTTAACCCCCTCAGAGTGACAAGCTTTCTAATAAAAAAGTAAGCACGTATTGGTCATTTGAAGTTTGTTGACATGCTGTGTCTGTATTTCAAACCGCACCCTCATTCTTTCATTAGTAGCACAAGGCCAGTGTGACAGTAAAATAATTAGCCTGCCCTAATGCACTTCACTATCTCTCTGACTGGATGACTGCTCAAGGCGTACCTATTAAGTTTTAAAGGTTTTTAATTTGAAAGGGGTGGAACAAGGCATTTATCTGTGAATGAGAGAGAGAGAGAGAGAGAGAGAGAGAGAGAGAGAGAGAGAGTAGTCCCTCTCCCGGGGCGAGGCCTTTTTCTCTGCCCTCATCAGTTCTCTAATTTGCTTCCTTTTGTGGTATCTTTTATGATAAAGTAAAAATAATGTACCTTGCTAGAGATCACATCACTCTCTCTCTCCTCTCTCTCTGAATAACTCAACTAGAACTGTGCACAATTTCACTGAAGTCTCACTCAAGTTAATTTCAATGAAATCATTGTTGAATATTCTGTACTAGTTAAGTTCGATTCAGTTCTTCATATGTAGAAACATCTTATTTTATTGACAACCATGACACAAGTGTGAAGATCTGTATGTATGATTTTATGATGATGTACAATATAATACATGATCAGGAGGTTTTGAACAATCACTTTAAATGAAAATGATTGTTTAATAGTTTTAAGGTAATTTATGAAATATTAATAAGTAAAGTGTCACCATCTGACAATTTTTTAAACTGCTGTTGACAAAGACACTTTTGTTTTGTTTATGGTTGTTAAATTGTGTTTTTTCCTTTATATAAATAGTTTTTCATTTAACACAATATAAAATTTGAACTTGAGATGTGATGTGATGTCAAAACAGTTTTGTTTTCAAATCTGTGTTGAAGTGGCATAGGTTTGGATTTGGATAATCCCACACCAACGTCTCACCTCACCTCACACCAAGAGTTCTTCCGTGACTACTGATCGGTCTCCTGGGTTTGTCATTTAACCTAATACTGCCCATTGTAGACATGTCCATGTGAGATATCACTATAACTCAGTGTGTGTTTATGTGTGTGCGTGTGGATTATAAAAGGTCATTAGAGGTGGACACAGTCCAGTAATCTAGTTGATTTAATAAAGCAGATTATTGGATATGTGTGAGATCGATGACGGCACACTGAGGTCAGTCATGCAGCAGGACGGAATTCTGATTTCTCTATAATTCATACAGAGCTAAGAGATGTGATAGCCGAACTCTCTCTCTCTTTCTATCTCTCTCTGAGAGCTTCAACCATGAGAGGCTTCACACTGAATCTGTTTTATTTCCTTTAATAAACCACACAAGAACAACTACATTTCAAACAAAGCCTTATTTTAACTAAATACATGCTACGAGGAAAGGTGCTTCTGGGGCCCTTTAAATCTGTTGTGTAATATAAATATGAATATCATCAGATAGGTGATTTCTGGCTTCTTTACACCACATACAGGACATGCCGTTCTTTATAGAGAACTAGAGAATATTTGTTTTACTTCCTTTAAAGATGGTGTAGGGGAGTTGTTGCCTACTGGTTAGAGACTGAGACTTGTAACCCAAACGTCGCCGGTTTGAGCCTCAGTACCAGCAGGGGTTGATCAGTGCTCTCCACCTTCAATACCACGGCTGATGTGAGACCCTTGAACAAGGCACCGATCCCCCAACTGTTCCCCTGGTGCAGCAACAAATACTGCTCACTGCTCTGGGTGTGTGTTCACGGTGTGTGTGTTTGTGTGTTACTCACTGCTGTGTGTGCGGTTGGATGGGACACCATACATGTACTTGGCCTCACATCACTTTTTCAATATTTATTCATTAATATAAATCTTTATTTTTATGTTCCAGATATTCTGACAGAATTTCATAACTACAACTCATATATATTTTCAAAATACAGTGTGTGCACTCTAAAAAAGTTGTTTTCAAGCCATGCTTGACACACACATTAAGGTTATGAAAAGAGCTACAGTATGCTGGGTTGTTACCCAACCATGGGTCAAAAACTGTCAGACATTTTCCGACATTTCTTCACATCTCGGACCACTTCTTCATCACTTTCAACATGAAAGTTCGCTCTCTCTCCCCGAGCACCCTCTCTACTAAAGTGACATCCTCTCTTCCCTCCAACATTGCATCTCTAGATGCTGACACTGCCACCGACACCTTATGCTCAACACTTACATCCTGTCTAGATAACCTTTGTCCTCTGTCCTCCAGACCAGCTTGTGCCACCCCCTATTGCCCCTGGCTGTCTGACATCATCCATGAACAACGGAGTACACTCAGGGCTGCTGAAAGGAGATGACGCAAGACCAAGAATCCTGCTGACCTAAGGGACTACCAGTCACTACTCTCCTCTTTCTCTGCTAGTGTTACCAAAGCTAAAATGTCTTTCTATACTACCAAGGTGAGCCATGCACCTAACACTCGACAGCTTTTCAAGACATTTAACTCTCTTCTTTGCCCCCCTCCTCCCACTTCATCTTTGACTGCGGAAGACTTCGCTGTATTTTTCACTTAGAAAACATCATCCATCAGCAAACAATTTTCGGTACCTCAGACCTTGGTACACACCTCCCACACTTCAACCATCGAACTCTCCTATTTCACCCCACTGACGGACACTGAAGTAATCAGACTTCTCTCCAGCCACCCCACCACCTGTCCCCTTGACCCAATCCCCTCCAGTCTCCTTCAGGCCATATACAGCACACTAACACCTGCACTCACACACATCATCAACACCTCCCTGCTCACAGGCACTTTTCCATCCACATTCAAACAGGCCCAGATCACAACCCTACTGAACAAAAACCCACATTGGACCCCTCTACTCCCGACAGTTACAGACCAGTCTCTCTCCTCCCATTCATTGCAAAAACACTTGAAAGGGCAGCGTTCAACCAGGTGTATTCCTACCTATCCCAGAACAAACTACTGGATGACAAGCAGTCTGGCTTCAAAACGAACCACTCCACCGAGACTGCACTGCTATCGGTCACAGAAGCACTCCGGCTAGCCAAGGCAGATTCTAAATCCTTGGTCCTGATTCTGCTAGACCTATCTGCAGCATTTGACACTGTCAATCACCAGATACTGCTAGCAACCCTGTCATCGCTAGGAATCTCAGGCTCCCCTCTCCGCTGGTTCAAATCCTACCTCTCTGGCAGATCCTTTAGGGTGTCATGGAGGGGCTCGCTGTCCACTGCGCACCACTCGATCACTGGGGTCCCTCAGGGATCGGTCCTTGGACCGCATACAGGCACATGGCTTCTCGTATCACTGTTATGCTGCCGACACCCAGATCTACATCTCGTTTCACCCAGACGATGCCACTGTAGCAGCTCGCATTACAGCTTGCCTTGAGGACATCTCAGCTTGGATGAAAGGGCATCACCTCCAGCTGTACCCTGCCAAGACAGAATTACTTGTGTTTCCCGCACACCCTACGGTGCAACACGATCTCAACATCCATCTTGGCAATACCACAATCACTCCTTCCAAAAGAGCCAGGAACCTCAAGAGTCATATTTGATGAACAGCTGTCCTTCAATGATCACATTGCAAAGACAACACGGTCATGCCGATACGCCTTATTCAACATTAGAAAGGTGAGACCCTATCTCACTGACCATGCGGCACAACTCCTTGTCCAAGCCCGGGTAATCTCAAGGTTGAACTACTGCAATGCTCTCCTTGCTGGTCTTCCTGCAAAGGCTATCAAACTACTCCAGCTGGTTCAGAACTCAGCAGCACGCCTCATCTTCCAACAGCCCAAAAGGGCTCATGTGACACCCCTTTTCATCTCTCTCCACTGGCTACTGGTCGAAGCCCGTATCAGATTCAAGTCACTAATGCTTGCCTACAGGACCATCACTGGATCTGCACCGGCTTACTTTCACACCGTCCTGCACTCCTACACCCCATCAAGATCCCTGCGCTCAGCAAAGCAGCGGTGTCTTGTATTGCCTTCTCATAAGGACAGTAAATTGCGTTCCCGCTCATTATGCTTCACAACTTCATCCTGGTGAAACATTCTTCCTAACTCGGTCCGGTCAACCACATCTCTCACAACATTCAAAAAACTACTTAAAACCCAACTCTTCTGTGAATACCTGACAGACAAATAAAAAAAATTAAAAAAAGAACTCTTTCTCTCAACAGGTTGTGGTCTAGCTTTAGTTGAAACCAGTAACTTTGTATTGGCACCTAATGTATTATGGCTCCTGTATGACATGTCGCTTGTTGCTCCCTAACTCTGTGTAAGTCGCTTTGGATAAAATTCATTTTTTTTATTCATGTACTCTCAGGATCTTCATTCATGTACTCTCAAAATCTGAAAAAGCACTTACACTTTATGACGTAAATTAGACAGCTTGGGCGGAGCATCAATTAACTGCTGTCAGTCTGCTGCCAGTTTAATTTCAAAATCAATACAACAGCTGTTTTTACACATCCAATCAATTCGCACTGAAAAATGCAAGCCACGGCCACTAATTTTCTCCTTAGAAAATTCCTTTTCACTCAGAAATGTGTCAGAATAGGGAAGTAAAAATGATCCCAACTTCCGGTTCACGGGGACTTTAAAGCTAATTTTAAGGCCTTGTTCCCTTTTGATGCTCTTAAAGGGTTTTGAATTTGATTGGTTGAGATTTTGGAAGTGAGTACGGCAGGATTGACCCTTATAAGTGAGAAATGGGAATGTCTTTCATCTGAAGGATGTTCTAGCCCAAAGACAAGAATGTTGATGTGTTGACAGTCAGTCAGCTGAAGACGTGCAGATGAGCTAATAGAAAGATTAGCAGTGTTTGTCATCTGTGAGCTCAGTTGAGACAGCTCATCTCTCTCTCACAAACCACACACACCTCGTGTCTGTTGTCTCTGCTAATTTAAACGAGAACATTTCATTCATCAATTTAATTCCACTCCAGTAACACTCTTTCCCTAATGCACAACAAACATCTGCACACCAGTAATCCCGATGAGAGAAGACACCATGAGCGGTCAGTCTGAATGAGTGTTTGTCCTCCTGCTGTGGGTTAGGGTCATTGTGTGTATTTTTATATGTATTCATGTGTGTGTGGGGGCGTGGGGGTTCTAATAGATTGAAAGTCTTTGTCAGTCGCATGAATTCCCGGTGCTGTCAGGAAACATCACAGCTGAGTGCTCATGAAGGTCCCATCACATCACAACACCTGCTGCTGCTCCATCTGCTCCACCCATCACACGCACACACGCATGCATGCACGCACGCACACACACACACACACACACACACACACACACACACTTAACTGCATCAATGAGAATATACACAAAGACTTCTACTCTTCTTATATAAAGGTCACCTGAACCCTCGCTTTTCTTTTGATTGACAAAACATTTTAGGGAACATTTTGGGAACATCAACAAAAAGACGTGTACATCTGTGTAGAAGCATAACATACACACTCACTAGTTTTTCAGTGACTTAATATTACTTTATGCATGTTAATTATTTTTCATATTACAGTCATAGCCTCTCCCAACACTTTTGCATTATTTTCCTTAAAAAATGTTGACATGTTCATGTGGACTTGAGTGAAGTCTACTCCAGTACATGTGACTTCAGGTGTTGCAGTGCCTGTGGGGATCCACACACGTCTCTTTTAAATAGTTTTCATAGGATCCATAACATCAGCATGGGACATCCAGACATCTTTGTGAACTTCATATGACGCTCCATCAGTAAAGGGACAGGAGTCTATGAGTCTGTAGATATACCAGCTGAAGGACATTGTGCTGTTATCAGACCTGAAGGTGGTGTTCAGGAACACACAAGCCCTGATCACGAGAAATTCAATCACCAGTTAGTTTGCTCACGTTGTCATGGAAACACAGCATCTCTGGAGCTCATGCCAGCCCGTGCACCATCGATCGACAGAGCATCCGAAAGAAAAAAAGTATAATGAAAATTAATTCTAGAGATCCGGTGAGAGTCAGAGATGCAGAAAGGACTAATACGTTAAACCAGATGATGTCCACTACTAATCAGGCTTTAACTCACAGGGGCCATTACTATGAGCTTCCACTCTGTCCATTTTCTGTAACCCAGCAGTAACATTCACTGCCTGTCTGCTTAAAAAAATGATGTCAATGTGTCACGAAATGGAAGTGATAGAACCCAAATGCAGGCAGCGGTATGGGGTAACAAAAATACTCTCAGGAACAGAGTGCTGGAGCAGAAACACTGGGACACAGCGTATGGATAAATCCTTCGTACATCAGATAAGACGAGCAAGCAGATACAAAGTTACAAGTAAGTACAAGAGCAAACGAGCACAAGACAGAGAATACCAGGGCATTAAATAGGGAGACGAACAAAGGATAATTACAATAGGCAGGTGTGGGTAATAAAACACTCAAGAGAAGCTAACGAGGAGACGAGAGGGGCGGGGCCATAGACGAGACACGAGAAGGCGCATGACAGCTAATATCTAAGCCATGCCATGTCCTTCTCACACAAAACCCTAGACTTAGTCATGACTCCGCTGCAAGAATAAGAATAAACATGACATGATAGCGGAATCATGACACAATGACAGAAAACGTATCTATTGACATACATTTTCTTAAGTCACTGGCAGAACACTTGATTTTCATATGGATAAAATTCAACCTTAATGTCTGAATTACTGAAATAAGAGTTTCAAATGGATTCTGATGTAATACTTAAATTCAAAGCTAAAGACAAAGAGAGAAGATGCCAAGAGCCTCAAGGATTCTCCATACATACACCTGCCGGTGTGCCAACTGTTCGAAAGTCTATTCTCCATCCATTGAAATAAAACCAAATGTCGATATCCAAAAGCTAAGATCATCAGAGATGTCCGTATGATATTGAACAAAAGATTTGATCTCTGAAAACTCAGAACCAATTTAGTGTTTCTCATCTCTTTTAAATGCCTTTTAGGCAGTAATGTAGAAAGCGGCCTCCTAAAGCTCAATGGTAGCTGGCCATTCAGTAAAGGTTTCATTGAGCTCTGCCAGCAGGTTTGCCCCAATGCACTTCAAAAGGACTTAGAAAAGTCCACAGGAATCCCGTCAGTTCCTGGGGCATGACCATTAGCTAAGCCTTGTACTGCCAAATACAATTCATGTGCTGTTAATGGCCTCTCCAGTTCAACTTCTGCTTCCATTTGTACCTGTGCTACTCCTTCACAATAACTGTACCCTGACCACAAAAACCTGTCAGTTCATGTCATTTTGAGTCAGATTGTCTTGTTCAAGTGCAGTATCAACCCTTTTTCTTCAACTATTCTCAAAAGAATTGTAGAACTTTTTTTAGACATAACTCTCAAGCTATTTTCCCGAGGCTACTGTATGTCCTGATGTCTTCTGTCTGTATTTCTCATTAATTCTTTTGCCAACTCGTCGAGCATAGCCAGGGAAATGATCAACAAAGATGTTTCTCGTTTCTTGAGAAAAATATATATTTTGAAAAGTTCTAAAAGTAACTTATTTGTTAAAGAGTACATAACATGAGATCATGTAAATGACATGCCATGCAGTGTGTAATGTTGGCGTGTTTGAAAGTGAATGAATAACAAAGTTATAGGGATGGAAAAAAGTGAGTCGACTCTGAATCACACAAACGATACGTCACTAGTCCGGTTCGTCAACCGCCGCAGATTTACATCACTACATATAGTCCTGCCTGCGTTTTGCAAGGACTGCCTGCCAAATCACACATCTGATCAATCACATCAGACTAGAGCATCTGACCAATCACATCAGACTATGCTAGCGGACAGGAGGGGATTAGACAGATGAATCGTAGATCGAATATATGGTGAGTCAGTCAAGAAGTAAGGTAAGAATAACTGCCTATTATTACGACATATTAATGTTTTTACAGCTTCTGTGTACATACTTGTTGGACACTCCATAAGCCAAAGTAGGAAAAATTCCTAGTTGTGTACTCTTTAAAGAAAATTATCATTAGAACACGCACAGCATCAAGAGTGATGGACATGTTGGATACTGACAAATGACACATACAGTTTTGAAGTTGCTGCAACAATGCCTTATAAAATGAAGAACTAACACGTTTCAGATGATCAATGTATTCTGAAAGATTGTATGGTCTGCATTTAAGTAGAGTATCACAAATGATAAACAGAAATGTAAAGTGATGGTTCACCTAAAAATAAAAAGTAATCATTTACTCTCTTTCTTGTTTTTGTAAACCTGTGTGTGAGTCTTTCTTCAGTGGAAAACAAAAGATGTATTTTGAGAAGTGTGTCAGTAGTTTTGTGTTCATACAATGGAATTCAATGGAGTTCAGTGTTGTTTGCTTATCAACATTCCTCAAAATGACTGTGTGTATTACTGTGTGACAGTGACTGTATGTATTTGTGTGATGTTTCATGTGCTTAAGTGCTTATGTTGGATTTATTTATTTTATGCACAGTTATATTATTGGGAAAGGGTTCCTTTACAGTAGATTCCTTAACAAGTCTATCAAATTAAGCCATTGCTTTTGTTAAAATACACTTGTCTAGCCCAATAACAACAGGACAAGTGTTTGAAGGGTTTATTATTCTTGCACATTTGTTTCAGCCATTAGTGGTGTAGAAACATCATGCTTTTCTGTTGAGTGTAAGACAAGATCAATAGCACTTTGTCTTCTTGATACTGATCATGTGCACATTTCCTCATTGTGTCACTTGCTGAATTACACTCGACACTGACCACCACTTCAACTGTTATTGTGTGAATCGCTTGATTCCCCTTTCCACCTTCATACGGGCCATGGCAGCCAGCCACAATTTGAGCTTACAGTTATCCTCTCAATCAGGCATGAAGTAAGTTTCTCCCAACTGAGAAAACATTTTTTTTACATATTTTTAAGCATTTAAAATACATGTTATAAGTTTCACAGTTCCAGAATGTGGGTTCGCAAATGGGTTTTGAGAAGGATCGCTTCATTTCTGCCTTTAGTAATGACTTCTAGCGCTCTCTCAGAAACACTCGATGTGGCTTTGTGTGCCTGAAGGAGGCAGACGCATGCCGTAGACTGCTGCGCTCTGTTATCTAGGTGTTTTCTACAATATTGCCAGCAGTAAATACATTTGTCTTAGTAGGCAATTACACACAAAGGAAAAACTACTGATGACCAGACTTCGGGGACCCCAGCGGTGTGTACGGCCATGCTCTGGACCAAGGGGTTTTCTCAGAAGGGCAACCCATTTCACATGATCAAGGTTAAATGCAGATGTCTTTGTATCTTGGTGATGTTGAAGAAGCCGTGGTTGTTGTTAGGGGTGCTCCGATCAGGGTTTTTTTAGCCGATCACCGATCCTCGATCACTGAAAGCTGTATCGGCCGATACCGATCACAGATTATAGGAGCTATTTGAAGCTTTCTCAGTACCAGAAGAGAAAGTGTCATGAATTAACAAATGAATATTAGTAAGTAACATATTTGGTAACACTTTCCTTGAAGCATTTATGTATAATTTTTTTTAGATTCAACTTTATTGTCATTACACATATACAAGTACAGTGTAACGAAATGTAGTTTAGGTCTAACCAGAAGTGCAATTAGCAAGTGCAGATATACAGTGTGAATAAATACAGATACAATATTAGGAAATTACTATACAATGGGCATGTACTATGAAAATACTTTACAGAAGGAATGTACTATGACAATATATACAGAAGGCTATATACTGTGAACATTAATGTACAGGAGGTTATAAACAGATAACAATATAGACTATACAATAGTGCAAGTGACCTGAGTGTGCATTAGTTACAGACATTAGCTATTAAAGTTACAGTGCAGTAGATGAGTTAATGTGGTTATTAAAGGTACGGTGCAATACATGAGTAGATGCAGATATACAGTTGCAGTGCAGTAGATGAGTTAGTGCAGTTATTGAAGCTAAAGTGCAATAAATGAGAAGATGCAGTTAGTTATGCGATAGATGCAATAATGCAATAGATGAGTTACAGTGCAGTGAGTTAGTGCAGTTATTGAAGTTACAGTGCAGTAGATGAGTTAATGCAGTTATGAAAGTAGTCCATTCGTGCTAATGAGCATTCAGTGTAATATTCCTGGTGTGCAAGTGAGCAGTATAGAGTGCAAATGATGCTGTGTGTGTGTAAACAGTCCGGTAGAGCAGATACATGAAGTACTGGTGTGTACAGTTCCGTCATGCATGGCAGCCCTGTAGTGCAATGTTAACATTGTAATAGCAGCATTAAGTTAAAGTTATGAGAGGTAGTGAAATCAGTGGGGAGCAGAGTTCAATAATGAAACAGCTCTGGAAAAAAGCTGTTTCCTAGTCTGCTGGTTCTTGTCCGGAGGCACCTGAAGCGCCTACCGGAAGGCAGGAGAGTAAACAGTCTATGAGCGGGGTGAGAGGAGTCCTTGAGAATGCTGCGAGCTCGACGCAGACAGCGTTTCTTCTGGATGTCCTCAATGGAAGGGAGTGCAGTTCCTGTGATGCGCTGGGCTGTTTTCACCACCCGCTGCAGTGCCTTGCGCTCAGCAACAGAACAGTTCCCGTACCAGACTGTGACACAGTTGGTCAGGATGCTCTCTATCGTGCAGCGATAGAAGTTCACCAGGATAGTTGAAGACAGTTGGTTCTTCTTCAGTGTCCTCAGAAAGAAGAGACGCTGGTGAGCCTTCTTGACCAGGCATGAGGTGTTGGTGGTCCAGGACAGGTCCTCCGAAATGTGGGTCCCCAGGAACTTAAAACTGGGAACACGTTCAACAGCCGTCCCGTTAATGTGGATGGGGTCGTGTGTGCCTCCTTTCGCCTTCCTGAAGTCCACGATGATCTCCTTTGTCTTGGAGGTGTTAAGGAGCAGGTTGTTGTTTGAGCACCATGTGGCCAGGTGCCGTACTTCCTCCCTGTAAGCAGTCTCATCGTTGTTGCTGATGAGACCAATCACTGTTGTATCGTCTGCAAACTTGATGAAGGAGTTAGATCCATTCACAGGCCTGCAGTCGAGTGTGAAAAGGGAGTAGAGAAAGGGGCTCAGTACGCAGCCCTGTGGTACACCAGTGTTGAGGGTGGTTATGGTGGAGCAGATGTTGCCTAACCTAACAAGCTGAGGCCTGTTCGTCAGGAAATCCATAATCCAGTTGCAGGTTGAATTGTTAATGCCTAGGTTTCCAAGTTTGATGATTAGCTTGGAAGGGATTACAGTATTGAATGCAGAGCTGAAGTCTACAAACAGCATGCGTGCATAAGTGTCCTTATTGTCCAGATGTGTGAGCACGGAGTGCAGCGCCATGGACACTGCATCATCGGTGCTCCTATTGCTACGGTAGGCAAATTGGTATGGGTCCAGTGTGGATGGTAGAGAGTCTTTTAGGTGTGACAGGACCAGCCGCTCGAAGCACTTCATAACAATGGGTGTGAGTGCTACAGGGCGGTAGTCATTCAGGCATGTCGGGCTGGAATGTTTTGGAATGGGCACAATGGAGGTGGATTTGAAACATGCTGGAACCACTGCTTGGGCGAGGGACAGGTTGAAGATGTCCGTGAAGACCCCAGCGAGCTGCTCCGCACATGCCCTGAGTACGCGACGAGGGATGCCATCAGGGCCAGCAGCCTTGCGCGCGTTTATCCGGCTTAGTGCAGTGAAAACATCTGTGGAATTTACTGTGATGATTGGGTGGTCAGTGGAAGGTGTGAGCCTGGTGGCGGGTTCCTTATTGTCTCTCTCAAAGCGTGCATAAAAGTCATTAAGCTCGTTCAGAAAGGCAGCATCTGTGGTTATGGGGATGGAGTGGTTGGGTTTATAGTCACTAATGGCCTGGATGCCCTGCCACATGCGTCGAGGGTCAGAATTGGTAAAATGCTCCTCTAGCATAAGTGTCCTTATTGTCCAGATGTGTGAGCACGGAGTGCAGCGCCATGGACACTGCATCATCGGTGCTCCTATTGCTACGGTAGGCAAATTGGTATGGGTCCAGTGTGGATAGTAGAGACATATTACCACATATTTTCATAAAACATTGCAGCATGTGACATGAGTCCCAGAAACCCTTTGTCTTCCACAATATAAAGTGGCCGTGATCAAAGCAAATTTATTACATTATTTTATCTGATAATATGATATTTCTTTATGCTACTGTCCTTGCAGTAGGGTTGATGCTTTTAAAAATGTCTCTGTTACTGACAGCTGAGGAGAGGTTGCGCTAGACTTAGACTTTTCATTTATTTTCAATGTTTCAGTTGTCGGACATAAAATAATAATCTAAATACAAGCAAATGTTTATGTTCTTTATGTCCATTCAGTAACAATGACAGGTGCCTGTAAAAGGTGTTTTGTACTCACAAGAATGCTGTGGTTTGGTCATATGTGACCCTGGATCACGAAACCAGTCTTAAGTAGCACGGGAATATTTTTAGTTAAAGTCAAAAATACATTGTATGGGTCAAAATGATAGAATTTTCTTTTATGCCAAAAATCATTAGGATATTAAGTAAAGATCATGTTCCATGAAGATATTTTGTAAATTCAATATGCCAAATATATCAAAACTTTATTTTTGTGAGTGGATGGCCATTAACAGGGCCTTTTATTAACAACTTCAAAGGCAATTTTCTCAATATTTTGAATATTTTGCACCCTCAGATTCCAGAGTTGTAAACGGGTATATCTCCGCCAGATATGATCATATCATGACAATTTATACATCAATAGAAAGCATAATTATTCAGCTTTCAAATTATGTAAAAATCTTAATTTCGAAAAATGTACCCATAAGACTTCTTTTGTTGTCCCGGTTCACATATATGTGCTTCTTCACTGAACAGAGAAAACGCAGTTAGAGACATTTTTCCACTCACTGAAAGCTATTATTAATACAAAAAGACGCTATTTTATGAGGTAAAAACTCTGTAAAGACGGCACCACAGCACGCATGTGTGTATGCGGGGAGTGATGGATGCATATGCACCTCGAGTCTCTGTTGACCACATGCGCGTTTATCAAAACTGAGCAGACATTTGAGAGTGAGATCATGAATAGAAACACACGTCAATTCGAGATTGTCTACCTCCTTCCGCTCACAATCACGTTCATTCACGATCACGTTCTAATGACACGAAATGATAAAAAGGGGAGTTACAAATCACCTTTATTGTAGTCCGTCAAAATAACAGATTGCCTTCAGATTTTTCTATCACTGGTAGAAAAAATGAATCTTCGGTTGACGCGATCTCTGCAGCTGAGTGGCGCTCGAGCTTTACTTTAGCGCGAGGCTAACTTACTCGCTACTCGCACAGTCGCACTGCTCTACGTGACTAACCCTCAAATGTCTAAAGAGGTTTCTGGTGTAAAAATGTTGTGGGTGCTTCCCGCATCGTGGAATTCGCATAGTACACACGTATCAGATTGATAATGAATTGTCTATTTCACACACCTTGTAGAATTGCCAGACCGGTGAAGCCATTCTCATAGCGCGTAAAATAAATGTCTCGTCAATTTTACGTCATCTGATCGGTTTTTCTGGATCGGCCTTTTAGAGACCGCCGATCATACTTCCCAACGTGATTATCGGCCGATTATGATCGGCGACCGATCAATCGGAGCACCTCTACTTGTTGTCCCGAGGTCCCATTCCCATGTTGTAGGTTATGTGTTGCTAATGACAGATGCATCTCTCACGGTCTGGGATATACTGACATTCGGGCAGCACCCCTTGCGTCGTTTTTTTAACGCACAGAGTACCCATTGGGTGCGTTCCTTCCATTAGAAATCATTGGCGTCAAAACGCAGACGCAATGGGCACGCAAATTGTACTTTTTATAATGAAGTTATATATTGGGGTGCAATTTGCAATGATGACATGGGGTTTGACTTTCAGTTTAACAGCCAGGATAATTGCGTTTACGTGATTCTATTCAGAAAATGCAGGTTGTTCGTTTGTAATAAGTTTATAATGTTTATTTTTTGTGTGTGCAATAAATACCCGTGACAGTGCTTTTATTTGTGTGTTGTGTTTTATATGGTTGAAAATTGTTTAGGTTTAGTGCGGGGTGGGATGGGATTAGGTGCTCCAAATATCTTTGAAACAATAAATATTTGCGAATTCAGTTATATTTGTACAAATGCAATGAATTAAACGCGTCTTGGTATGTAGTGTATAGCAAACAACCTAAAACAACGAAATACACCGCTCGTAGAAAAATTTCGCCAAGGTGTATGATGCATGCTAAATGGCGAAGCAGAGGGGCGCTGACCAAACATCAATATATGAGGAGTCGGGAGTGAGTTCGAGTTGCCAGGAATTTCTGTCAGGAAGGCCCTGCTATAACAAACTACGATTGAAGTTGAAGTAAAACATTTAGATATCAACCTGGATGAATATTTAGCCTGCTTATTGACTAGGCTGACAAGGTATTTGCAATCCTCTGAAATCAAACACACAACCTTGCGTTGTTACCGCAATGCTCTTACCACTGAGCTACAGGAAAGCTATACATATAGCAACTGTGTTTTGTCTGATTTATTTCAATTTGAAACTATGGTCAATTTGTGGTTCCAGTGCTTTATCACAAGTTAACACAAGCACATTTCAGAAAATATGCACACAGAAATTGATAAGAGGAGCTTAAATTTTATTTTCAAGTATCCGATTCCTATTCCTTTCGATTCTAATCCGTTTCCTATCCCAAAACGATTCCGATTTTCGATTCCCAACCCTACCATCACGCATTTACTTCTTTTCCGAAAGAGACAACGCATTTAGAAAACGTGTTCTGTAGAGTAGTTTTTCTGTTTAGTCCATACAAGGGGTCCCGCAGTGTATGTAGCTCATTCTAAAGTAATATCATTTTTATACACATCTAAAGACATACAGTAGGTACAGTATGTATATTATATTGCATTTCTGTAAATAGATCCTCCAAAAAATTGACCGGGCACTGACACCGGAAAATGTAAATCACTTATCGATGTGAGCTCATCAGATTGCTAAATGTATTGTAAATTGTAAATGATTTTGTAGAAAGGTTTAATAAAAGGAAGGAGGCGGGAACTGGCAGACAATTAAATTAAGTTTTTAATCAAAATAAAGACAGCCGGCAGCCCCTCACGGTCGAATACCCGCGAATAAAACAAACTATAAAACAAACACTGAAGTAAAATGTCACAAAACAAAATAACATATATACAAACGTAAAACATGTTCGGGCCCGGTCCTCTTCTCTCGTCGACGGTCCGGTTGCTCGTTCTCTTATGCTCTCGATCTCCTACGTGATACGAGACCGGTGCGCGCACAGCTGACGCTCATTAACAATTATTCACCGGCCTCGAATCACAGTCTCACCCCGCCTACTCCACTACAGTTTTATTCCAGTAAAAGCAAATATTTATCTATAGGGTTTCACACTCAAGAGTTGACAGGTGAAAACCTGAGAGATATATTAGTTCTGTTTTCTCCGAGTGAAGAGCAAATATTTCAAACTGGAAACTCATCTGACCTTTGGTTCTTACAGATGTAAGTTTCGGTGTGTGCTTGTCGTGCGTGTGTGTGCTTTTATTAAAACAAATGGGTTGCAGACCCTACCAGCAACAACACGTTTTATACAAGACCGCATGCCACGTTTGATTTATATTCGAAATCTTATTTTGATCACATCTGTTTCTTTGATTGGTTCCATATTTTTACAGCATGCCTACATTCCTCCTGACTCAAAAAAATTAATCATGTTCTACTTTAATACATAAAGCAGCACAAAACACATTTTATTTAACAGTAGAGCAAACACACATACAGACATTAGTCAGCAGTTTTAGGTGATGACAGCCAGTTTCGTCTTCATTACGCACACACAATCCAATTTAGCCCTTAAAATAGATGCAGTTGTGTTTGGACAGCACAGTAACACAAGGGTCAGAGGCTTGTATATGAGGGAATTGTGTTTTTTTTTTCTTTGCAGGCTTATGATTAAAGAGTCTGTCAGAGTTCCACTTTACACCGATGGCTTCATCGCTTTCTCCTGAAGAAGAGCTCCTGACTCGCGGCTCTCAGAATCGATTCTGTAGGGTCTGATAGTACAGAAGTGAACAGATAGTTCACTATAGAAAATACTCAATTAACTGTCTAAACAAATCCATTGTAACGCTAACATGAACAAAACACGTCAAGGGCGAAAGATCAGTGGTGCCACAGACCCAGGAACATTAAATTTTTACTATGAGTCTTTCTAGCTTACCGAGGAGCCTGATATAAATCTATTGGTAAAATATGAGTGATGTTAAAATGATCACATGTACAGAAGGAAGCAAATATAGCACAAAACATCTCATGATCTACTTCAAGATACAATAATACTATAGAAATAAGATATGGGCTAGATAAGAAAAGCAAGTGAAAGCTGAACAAATACAAGAGATCTGTCATCACATGTAATCCGTTGTGTTTGGATGCAGGTCGACTGGAATGTAACTTTCTCATAGATGTCAAGAGTAGTGGGACATTCACAATAGAACAGTGACAAATAATGACCTTCAAACAATTAATCTCAAACAATTTATTCGACTGCTGACTTAAAACCCAATCAAAAAATGAGGAATAAACTTTGTGCAGTTAATCTAATATTACACAGTATAATTCATATATACTTACAGTATTAATAGTAAACAGATTTAATTATACCTGCAGAAGCAACCTGGATTAAAATTTAGTCTCAAATACATTTAGTTGTGACAGCAAACTAAAATGGAACAGTGGAGAAAACACTTTTTCTATCAGAACTACTACTAAATAAAAAGTACCTGGTGATGCAGTCGGCTGAGGAGGAGTTGGGGAAGGGGGTGGGTTTTGAGCATGATACACCAATGTTTGAGTGCACCTCGGTTTGCGAGCAGCCATTTTGAAATGTACATGAAGAGGCAACACTCAAATAAATAAAATAATAGTGTAAGGTTTAGGGTTGGGGACAGGTTAATAAGACTAAAAAGTGGCGTATCATATGCACACAAAATTGAACTTAAGCATACATATTACATGATATTACAACAGTGCGTGTTATTTATAGGCAATTGATGAGGGTTCCTGTGAGACAGGAAATTGTGAAAGAAGAAGAAAGAATTTATCGTGGATATTTAGATGAGTTTGATATAGTGTTCAGAAGAGGTGACAAGTAAAGTGTAGTTATTCATGGGAAGTCTGTAAACTGGTCTTTTCATTTTCGTTTAAAATGCTGGTTCACCACTTTTAATGTTCTTGAGATGAGATGAAACTAAAGCAATGCTGACCAGGTAAAGGTATGACCATAGACTGTTTAAAACATGGACGTAGTGTCCGTGAAGTCACCCATAGGTTTCTGAGGAGCTTTTTTGAAGCCTAAAGTGGGCAGAGCCGGATGTCTCAATGTCTGCTCAGTTTTAGAGCCAGACTCTAGCGGCTAGTTGATGAGCTGCCGTTTAAGTCACTTCCGTGTTGGTTTTAGGCAGGCGCGCAGATAGCAATACTTTCCCTATGAAAAGTGACAAAAATTGGTAAAACTGAGGATCAATCAGGATTTCCAATATGTAAAGTTACATTAGCCTAAGTAGTGGAGGACAGGGCTGCTGCTCCTTAATTATTTTGCCGTCACTGCTTCAGAACTGGGTCACCGCCGACATTTACTCTGTACTTTCTGTGTGCTGCTGGCTGCTAGCCTGCTACGACTCCTGACCCCGCCCCCTGTGTCCTATGAGAAGCTGTTAGCTGCCTCAATTGTGACTTTAGTAGAGGTAACCATAGTGATCAAATGCAATTGTCGATGACTGAGCTGGTGATTTTTCTAGACTGCATAACTGCCACATAAAGGCAATGAAAAGACAAAAACAATCACCTCGTTTTTCAAAAGCCAAAAATGTAAGTGTCCTATGCCTTTTGACTTCACCCAGATGTGGCAGATTACTTTTGTTACTTAATTTTATAGCTAGTCTTTTGCATTTAGCAAACACAGCAAAACGTGGAGAGCAGACTATGCATTTAGGTGAGTGGACAGAGACAAATTAACACAAAAAAAAGGTTGGACAAATTGAACAATTTATTGTCAGGAAATAATGATTTATGTGGACTTGCAAGACTAAATTAGGGTCTTGGCATAACATTATCATCTAACCCAATGTACTCTATAAATTGACTGAAGTAAATTGACTGATTTTTTTTAAATGTTTAAATAAAACATATTTTGCCGAAGGCATGAAGTTTTGGTGGGTGATAAGCATTCTAGACAAATAACCGTTTGATCATGCATTGCTAGTGTTGATAGGTAGGTTTGTTCATTGTTGTTAATCCAGGATTTCAAATAAGAATCCTCCAATGGCTTTTTAGTGCAGACCATTAGCCCAAGTTACACAAAGTAACTAATTGAGCACTAGTTAAAGCCCAAATTACGCAAGATAACTAACTGAATTGAAATCATTTGCTGACAGCTTGGTCCCCCGAGTAAAAAAATCCCAACTGCACTCCTAGTTTTACGAGAGAGATCGGAAGGTTACCGCTTGGGTGTGAAGCCACTCTTTCCAAAGTCTTGCTATGTTTTTTAATTGCCTAATGTTTTTAGATCAAGCTTGGCAACCAGGGAAAATAAATTAGAGCAATTCACTACTAGACATCACAGGCAGCCCATTCATTTCAAACTGTGATCAAACTGACTGGAACTTTTAATGCACGCATCCCACCCAAACGGAATTGAGTTTTCTGTCAGACCATGTGGTGTAATAGCTTCTCCATAAAGACTCTTTTCTTTCTAACATAAAGCTCTAAAATATCAGTGTTTTTTAGTTTTGGGGTACAAAATGTGGTAAGTGTGAGTCATATGTCTCAGAGAGCGGTTACCATGAAGATGCAACACCTCAAAATTTATTTTACCGGCCAGATGGATGTTTGTAGCTGCTTTACCCTGGTGCAGTATAATTTGTTTTAAGATGGGGGATTTTAAGCGGGTTGTGGATCCCTGAATGTGATGAATAGCAAACAAGTATCAAGCAAAGCCGAGGGAAAAGGACCTGAAGGAGACCACCTCGCAGCAGGGATTAGTTGTTTTTCTTACTTCAAAACTCAATCCCACACCTTTACTTATGTGTGTTTTGAAGCAATCTGAGATTGCATGAGCTCAATTCTTTGCCATCTAGGCTTCTGGAGTAACACCAGCATGCTGCCCAGTTCCCATTAGGCTTTACGGCGGGATGTCTCTCTTGCTGGTTTAAGAGAAAGTCTGTGTTTGAAATAACACATTACAACCTTTACGAAAATCATCCACGGTTTTGCTACAGTGTCCTGATAGTTGGATGCCTAGCCAGACTATTTACTGTACAATGAAATGCATTTAACGCTAGTGGTTTTTTATTCAGAAAAGACCTCCTTTGTTTGTTTTACTGTTTTAATGAAGCGTTTTATATTCCAATAAACTCAGAGATGATATAAACAGATTGTAAAAGTTTGAGTGGTCATACTGAAACTGTATAAGCAGAGAGAGTTGTGTGATGAATGTCCATATGGCAGTGCCTTTATATAAATGCATATGTTTCTCTCAGTTTTAATCTCAGAAATAAATTCCCCTCGCTCTAAGAGAAGCATAATCATATAAACAGCCATATGTTCAGCTGCTAAACAAAAATGAGAATCTTAAAAATCTCACGACAGATTCATAGAAAGACTGGAAAGTGTCCTGTCAGAGAATAATTGGAATCTTGCAGCAACCAAAAACAAGATCCGCCCAGTGCCTGTAAAAATATGATTGGAATGATCATCAGAAGAATGTTTAGTGTGTTGTAAAAAATGTGAAAACTTGTGTGATTCTATTAAAAGAGGTCCTTTTGTGCTCAACAATACATTTTCATGTTTTGAAATGTTTGAAAGCAGTATACCACTGCTCAGTCTTTTATAGTGGCTTAAAATGACTATGTGCAATAACCCAGATGAAAAAACTATTTGCTGAATTATATTCGTGGCTTTAGTATCCATTGTGTCATTGCAGTGTTCATTTTGACAGCAAATTTTGTTGTGGTCATAGTCTTTTGACGAAAATGTTTTAGTCATATTGTAGTCATCCCCGTTGTTTTAGTTTTAGTTGAATAAATCTAGATTTTATTTACTCTACTAAATTCTAACGTGTTTAACTAATTTACTTGGTGTAATTAAATGTTTCCTACAAATATTTAACTGTTTTGACATAATTGCCTTAGAATTAAAACAAACCAGGTCATTACCTTTATTTTTCAGACAGGTACAGTAACTACTGGACACGCATTATTGCAACACAGATATTAAACCATGCACAACATGTACCAGTTTATTCAATCTCATTTGGGCTCTGTTGACTCGTTCAGTGAATGGTGTATTTATTCTACATTTAACCAATGAAACACACGACACCGCACACACTCGAACTCCATTGTCCAATGGCTCTTTGATAAAAAAAAAGGCCTGCACTGTCTTTGATCAAGTAGTGAGATTCAATGAGTAAGAATTTGATAAATATATTTCAAAATACATATTACATAAACTCTATTACATGTAACACACTACTTCATACTCTGTTCAATCTTTAGCATGTAATCCTTCTTATAATGTACAAACTAACTCTAACTAACTTGGTCATCTATCTAATTGGTGCATTTAACGTTCTGCAGCAGCACGTGGATAAGGTACCGCTGGCAAAGGCCACGAAAAGGTCAAAATTTGCTGTCAGAATTAACCTGGCCCAGTCGAGGAGCGCTGGCTTATATGCCCTGTCTGCATACCTATTTCCCCACCCCTGGACTCACACCACCCAACTTGCTCTCTTGCGTCTGTTGGATGATCTGGTTCTGCCTGCTCTGCTGCTTCTGGACTCTTCACTGGCTCCTTTGTGTGGAACTTGCCTGATTTGCTGATCTTTGATCCTTGACTCTGTCTTTGCTCGTTATTTGCTGCCCATTGGCACATTCAGCCATGTCCAGCTCACTGGCTCATTCCATTCCTCAAGATATGTTTTCTCTGTATAGTTATTGTTTTTATTATGGTGCGGAGTCTGCTATCTTCTTAAATTTGAGACTTTATAGTTATTACCATTGTATAGTTATAACCAGGTTTTAGCAGTAGGACTCAATCCCCCGTTCCTGTGAGCCAGCAGCTGTCCCAGTACAGGGTCAAACTTAAACTTCTAAAACTCTCTCTCTCTGAGGTTTTTGGCATTAATTTACACATCTGCAGGGTGGACAGCTGAAGTCTGATATTTCTCAAACTCTGGTTTATCTCTCCATACTGTGTAAAGTCAAGACTGTTCCAACAGTTCAGGCACATCGAGAGCAGCCTGTTTTAATGAGCTCTCTCTTTCTCTGTCTCTCTCACACACACTATTATTCTCAGTGTTTCTCTTGTGACATTGGGGTAACATGGATTATTTTTGTACAGTACTTTAGGGGACACTAAGGGCTTCTTTACGCTTAGTCACTTCACAGATCATCGATCGCATAGCTATCTGTTGGGGTGTGCACCTTCAATTTACAACTTGGACATATAAACATGTATGTACTGTATGTGTAACCGGCCTTATCCGCTCCTGCTCCGAGCGGGCCTCAAACTGGCAATTGGTCCAGCCTATAGAATCTGTCGCTATAGCACCTACTGAGTGTGGCAAGGGGGCCGTGGTTTAGTGACGTCTGTACCGGGGAGGAGAGACACGGGAAAGACGGTAAGCAAATGGGCCGATTGCAGATTAAGATCACCTGCGTCTCTTTACAGTGATTGGTGAGGAGACAGCTCAAAAGGCTCACAGTTCGGAGGAACGAGAGGAGAGAGAGCTGGGATACGCCTGTGTGTGAACAGGAGGCAACTAGCCTGAAAGTCAAGTCGTGTGGACTGTCTTTGGAATCTTACCACGTGTTGAGTGTGAAGCGCCATTGCGCTATTTATGTTTTTTTTAAATTAAGAATAAAAAGAATCTTACGTCTCCCAGCAACCGCCGACCCCGTGTCCTTCCTTCCAGCTATATATTGAACCTATTTACATTGGTGCCGAAACCCGGGAGGAAGGAGAGACATGCTGTCGGAGAGTCCTCGCCGCCGAGTGGCCTCGCGGTGCCGGAGAGTTCGGGCAGCGCGGATGAAGGGCGTCCGCCAGTGGCTGCCCAAAGCGGTGGCTCTGGGGAACGGAAGTGCACAGTGCGGCCACCGTCAAAACTTTGGTGGAACGGCGACCTTTGCTGCCGCGCCCCTGGGTAGAGGTGGGGTGGCTGTTGTCCAAGCGGGAGTGGGGGATTTACCGCCAGAGGCCGGAGCCTGCGTCCGTCCGCCCGAGGGGGAGGAGCAGGGGGTGGGAGTGCCGAGGACGGCCACCGCCTGCCAGAGGCCGGAGCCTGCGTCCGTCCGCCCGAGGGGGAGGAGCAGGGGGCGGGAGTGCCAAGAATGGCCACCGCCTGCCAGAGGCCGGAGCCTGTGTCCATCCGCCCAAGGGGGAGGAGCAGGGGACGGGGAACTCGCCCCGACTCCCAGATAAAGGAGGAGCCACCGCCAGCCGCCAGGGGGCGGACGGTCGAGCCGTCCACCGAAGCCCCAGGGCCACCGCAAGGCACCGCGAAGGAGAGTACTCGGCTGGTTGAGGAACGAGCGGCAGCATGTCAGTGAACCGGACCTTTTTTTTTCCTCTCTCCTCTTTCCGGTCGCTCCGAGGGCTCCCGTCTCCGTTGTCTCGTCTCGTTGCTGCGAGGGAGGGGGAGGGAGCATGCACAGTCGCGGGGGTGCCCCCCGGCCTGTGAGGGGTGATGGGGGTATGTAGTAGAGTAGGCGGGGCGAGACCGTGGTTCGAGTCCGGTGAGTAATTGTTAAAGGGCGCCAGCCGTGCGCACACCGGGCTCGAATCCATTAGGAGAATGGTAGCATAAAAGGAACGAGCGACCGGACCGTTGAAGAGAGAGGACCGGGCCCGAACTTGTGTGTATTTGTATTTATATTTATGTTTTGTTCGCCGGCGGTCGTCCGTGAGGGGCCGCCGGCTGTTATGTTACTTTATTAAATGTTTGAATGTTTGCCGGTTCCCGCCTCCTTCCTTCCCTTTTATGGAGATTTGTTACATTGCCACTCGGCGGCGAGGACTCTCCGACAGCATGTCTCTCCTTCCTCCCGGGTTTCGGCACCAATGTAAATAGGTTAAATATATAGCTGGAAGGAAGGACACGGGGTCGGCGGTTGCTGGGAGACGTAAGATTCTTTTTATTCTTAATTTAAAAAAAACATAAATAGCGCAATGGCGCTTCACACTCAACACGTGGTAAGATTCCAAAGACAGTCCACACGTCTTGACTTTCAGGCTCGTTGTCTCCTGTTCACACACAGGCGTCTCCCATCTCTCGCTCCTCTCGTTCCTCCGAACTGTGAGCCTTTTAAGCTGTCTCCTCACCAATCACTGTAAAGTGACGCAGGTGATCTTAATCTGCAATCGGCCCATTTGCTTACCGTCTTTCCCGTGTCTCTCCTCCCCGGTACAGACGTCACTAAACCACGCCCCCCTTGCCACACTGAGGTTTACTTGTACAGCTCTAACTCTAGATGGCCTCCATTACATATGTGCACATAATTGTAGTCCATCAGTGCCTGCTAACAGAAGACTGGACTCTATCCCAGCTCTAGTTGACGGAGAACCCAAGAGTTTGTTTAGGGTCCATGATGTCCCCACAAAAACAGACTGTTGTGCAACATTGTTTGTCTACAACACCACCACCACACCAGACTAGACCTGTTTGTGCTGTAAAGCTCGTATACCTTTGACCATCCAGCGATAAGCTGATTGTCATCCGTGTAAACAGTTTTCTTCTTCCATTAGGCGGCTTTGCTTTGTTTCCAGTCAAACTGTTAAAGAATGCGAGACACGTGACTCTCTGAGGTTCTTTACAATTCATCCATTCGAAACTCTGCATTTTGGGACTTTTAAGGAATAGGCCTTGCATATCAAGAAGCATGTTTGTGTGCATGTGTAAAAGTAGTGTTTGGGGCCATTATAAGCGTGAATATTTAATAAAAATCCACAAAATCAAGTGAATACATTAAACCCAAACTGGGTTATAAGTGCATGCTTTAAGACATTACACAGCCTAAGGTTCCTATGATAATGTGATGGATGGGAAGAGCAGCCGGTTGTCTGGCCTTTGATCTGTTTCTCTCTGTGTCAGGTGAAATATCTTCAAACTCTTCCTCCAAAAGTCTAAAGGTTCTTCATAGCACGACGTTCTCATTCTCCACACAGGGTTCAGCTCCGGCGTGCCTAGATGTGCAAAAACTTTATTGGCATGAAAAAGCAAAGTTACTTTTATCAAGTAATCAGCATTTAGACAGACTTGATGAACTATGAGGAGATATTTGAGATCACTCATAAACACTTCGAGGACTTTAACACGTGGGGCATTTGATGTAGACCTCTTGTGATGTCAGAGGCTGGCCTGTAAAAGTGTTGTTTTTTGCTTAACACTAGTATGATGTATGTTGGTATGATAGACAACTAGACTAACCCTTAAAACTTTATAAATTCAGATGCTGCCGTTTTACATTTAATAATGCACCATGCTTCTCATAGCTGCTTTTTCTTTGGGAGAGTAGCTCGCAATCTTTGCATCTCCTGCAATGTATGTGCGTGACAGAAAAATGTGTGTGTGTGGTGTCATTTTTGTTTGGTAATCCAAAGGGACAAATGTTTCGGCAATAAAATGGTTCACTTATCAAGATAGGGTTTATAAACAGATAGGAACTGAATGTGGGTTCAAACTAACTTAAGTTTCAGTCCTCCGCTGGTATGATCATACAGTGTGATTCATCTTTCACACACAAATAGCAGAAGCCTTTAAAAACAATAAGCTTTTATCAGATTGGTTTTTCTTAACTTCTATACGTCACAGGTTTTTTATCAGAATTCTATTGCATTGTTGTTTGATTCTACACAGAGAGCTATTATCCTGGTCTTCATCAGTCGGCAAAGAGAAATGTTTGCCTTTGTTGAAAGATTTATATAATGAAATTTTATACATACTGTTGCACAACAATTCATATTCCTTGTCATTGACTTTCTAAGTGTATGTTACCGATAATAATTGTGATTTATCTGTGTTTGTTATTCAAAACTTATTACACGGCTCATTGGAATGCTTGATTCTGATTGGCCAGTTGCAACATTTGCAGGTTCGTTATTCCCAAATAACAAGCTCTCAAAACTATTTACGCATGTTAACTCAGATGCAGCATATCATTTTGACAAGTTAATTTGACAAACTTTTTAGAAATATGTCTTTCAATAACATATATGACATTATATGATGTGATAAACTCACTTTAACTACCACCGCTGGGGAAGCAGCACTAACACACCTACATTTACACACACACCTACATATTGCATTCATTAACCGCTACCTTCCATTTCCCGTTAGCGTTGTCGGGGAAGTGGGTGCACACGCAACACCGATAGCACATGGACACATTTTACCATCTCTTCACTTTCCCACTTTCCATAACTGTTTCCATACATTTCATACATACCTGCACTTTGTCTTTGTTCGTCTTATGTTTGTTAGTTGAAGTGTTAATTGTCTTCCAGAATGATCGGCCGACTCAAACAAACCGCCGTCAACAAATGACGGCACTTCCGGGTCGCGCCGATCCAACGTGGTCGGGAGTGGGCGATACCATTGTGTTTAGTGTCTGGGTGTTTTTGTAGATGTTTGTGTATGAAGATCATATATTTAATGTATTAGGTGAAGAATGCCATGTTTGTTATTTGTTATGTCTATGGAGTGTATATGGTGTCAGTATTTATTAAGGTGGGAGATACTAGTAACTGAGGTACTAGTAAGTTACATAGAAATGCATACTTACCTGGAAAATGGTATGGCCCCGAAAAAGGGCGGGGTTTGGCCTTTATAAGCCCAGGAGAAACCCCAAATCAAGGCTTGTTCTGGTGAGGCAAGTCAATGCAAGAGTGCAACTGTGGTGCCTCACGTAAACTCTAAAAACCTGTCATAGTTTTGTTTGATTCTTATTGGTGAAGGATTAATCTGCTACTTTGGTTTTCTTTTCTATTTTATTATTTTGTTTGATACTTTTGGGGTTTTGGTAAACAGGACACTGTAAATAAACATCACCTTGCACAGAAGTGTTTTCAGCGAGTGTGCCATCATTTTTCATCTTTTGAATTCACAAATTCCTCCCGAGGACGAGCTGGTGGGTTCGTTTTCATCACATATTCACAAATGATTAGTCCAAATTGCCTGTTTTCGTGACATTTGAACATCGTTTCTTACCTTAAACCCGAAAGTAAACAGCATTTTTTTGCGGAAGGTCTGCTTTCGGCTAATAAAATATTTCAAATCTACATTTCATCTCCAGTTTTCATCTCATGTGGCAGGTAGCCATGTAATAAGTGGGATAATGTAAAAGCAGCCAGTTGTTATCGCGAAATAAGCCCCTTTTGTGTGATACAAGAACCTCCGCTTATTTCTGAGATAACAACATGCTGACTCCACATTATCCCTTACATGCCACACTTAGCTGACATAATTAATCCCACTTTCTCTTCAGGCCCTTCCTCCAACAACTCGTCTCCATTCTGCAGTGTAACGCCCACTCTTCACAATCCAAGCCAAATTCGACATAAACAGTCACATCCTGCCCTACGTTGTTTTTTCATTGATTATCCCATCGCTTGCAGAAATAAGTCACATTACCAAAGTAGGAAAATATAAGTATTCACAGATGAGAAGGTGTCTCCCGATAGCTACAGTATGCTAATGCTGAGCGCTAATCACATTCAGTGTCCTGTGAAAGTCTGCATTTAACCGCTCGTCCGATCGATGTATGGCGTCCCCATCAGAGAGCTCTCTGCTAACCTCAGCTTTACCTGCCACTAAGTTTCACACGCGTCCATTGAGCAGAGCTGAGCTCAAATCAATAACACTGTGACCTTGAAACTAAATCCCCAAGGTCACAAGAAGAGAGAGTGATGAGGCCACTCTAACAGGGCTGGATTAGTGCTTGTGCACATGTAAACAGGCCATTATGTCTTCTGTCTGGATATGCAAATGTATCTTATGCAGGATCAATACCATCGAGTCCTCTGTATTGCACACTAACCACTTTACGTTTTAGCAGATGCGGCCTCTAGACTGCCAATGTGCAGCTGACATTAAAGTTCAAGCTGTTCTATCAGTGTCCTGCGACCGTTATGCCATAATTAAAATAAATGACATTAAAATGTAAAAGGTGTTTTTGTTACACAAAATGTATTTTTCATAAACGTATGAGTTGAGACAACATTAAACACTTATAACATTGTAGCACTATTTAAAAAAAATAATTAAGACAAACTAAACTAGATAGATGAACCCGAGAGACTTCAGTTGACATCTTGTGGACTGTGTAAATGTTTGTCATTTTTCATTTGTGTAATTTTTTTATTTCAGCTTTTTAGTGCTAAATTGCTGGCCTTTCCCTATTGTGATCAAATTAGGCCGGTAAATAATGTATGTCTTTTTTTATCTGTATTTCTGTCTCTGTCTTTTTTAAGTTAGTGTGCATGCTACATTTAAAGCAAAACTTGAAACGTAAGCAATGATGAAATCATATTTATGGTTTTATAGTAAATTTGGTTAGAAATCCTAGTTTATTGATTTTTCCTTGCACCCATTGGTTAAAAAAACTTTGATTCTTTTGAATCAAATCACATCCAACACATCGATGCATTTGGCAGACTTTGTTCAAATCCGATTGGTAAGTTTGGTCAAATACTGCATATACAGCACTTTGAAACTATCATTGCAGTTTGACCAATCTCAGATATCCATAGATCTCATAATAGCGCTATTCAATCTCCTGTTAATTTAACACCTCAAGGAGAATGAATCAATGAAAAATTTTTAAAAATGTTGCTTAATTATTTAGCTTATTTTTGCCTTTTTCATTCAACTCAAAACCCTTACATACTGTATGTTTATGCCACGCCTGTTTGAAGTATATCCCATGTGAAATAGGAAATCTTGCTCAGTATTTTTTCAATATTGCACTTTCTGTAGAACTTAAATCAAATTGCAATTTTTTGTTTGAAGGTGCAAGGCATGCTGCTGGCCAGCTGGAACCTTTATCATGCCGTACTTCAGGATTCTAGAAGCACCGAGTCATGTTATTACTGAACGGTCCACACAGAATAAATGAGCAGATGATGTGATGTATACAAGCTACTTCACTATAAACACACACACACAAAAGAAGTTGCAAGAACACAAAAGTTGCAAGCTGTTATGAACAACACAGCGATTGCTTGAATTTGAAATGATTTGGTGAGTTCTGTCATTATAATGAAAGCGTTAGTTAACCATACCCCCATGTTTTACTGAAACCGTCAGAAATACATTTAGAAATACAAATAGTCAGAATGTTTCGCCCACATAAACCTGTGTGCGTTCTAGCTAATTAAACATGCCCTCTTTTCTGAATCCAACAGACTTTGAGAGAAATAATTGCTATTCTTCACTTTTCTCAGGAGGTGTGAACACACGTGAAAGTTTTGTTCCTCATCAAAACTCCCACACTTCACAGAAACACCACAGAACAGACATGCAAGTTTTCTTTTTTTGACAGTGAGAAAGATTCTACAACAATTAGACATTTGAAACTTCAACATGAGGCATCACATATTAATCAAGAATATCAATTGAAGGTCCAAGAGGTCCTGAACAAAAATGATAACAAATCATTGCATCGTTCAGAGTTTCCTTTTAAAACCTATTCACAAAGCTGCAGAGAAACGTTTTACTACTTCTGACTACAGCATGAGCACACAATACATCATCGCATTATCCCTAAATACGTATTGTTTACTTTATGTACGAACGCAACGATTGCCAACAAATGAAGAGCGTTTAATGAAATGAACCAACTAGAATAATCCTGGCTGGTAGTAATACCTTCACTATTGAAATGAGTCGTTTGTAAAAGCTCTAGGACAGATTGCTGGTGTTATAGTCATTTAAGGATTGTGAGGAGTCATCATGAGTACTCCTAGCTTTCCACACTTTGGGAAAAACACTCTGTGAAACAGAGTAAATACTGTATTTAGAAGTCCTAAGATTGGGATGACACGGCTATTATTTTTAATAGTTTCTCTTGTGCAAGTTATGATCTGCAGTTCTTTAGCCTCCAGATGTTTTCTGTATACGGGCCTTGAACAATTATGACCTGCACTGTTTCTGAGCCAAATGAAATTCTGTTTCTTTTACACGCAAGGTCATTAAAAAGTGTGTTAAAAAATAATGAGGTCTATTAAAATGATCAGATACTTAAGGTTATAAAATGGCCATTTTTAAATCGAGTACATTCATTTACTTGTCCGTCAATCTCAGTGGTCTGTTTTTCATTTCTCAACCAGAAGAAATGAACAAACTCAAATCACATTAATATGTTTTCCATTAATATTTCTCTGATCTAATTACAGGTCATTGACTTTAGTGGATTCATGATTAAAAGCGGAGCTGCACAGAAGGAAGGGCCGGGGAACGTCTGACAGCTCCTGAGGGCGACATCTGGATCGGGCCACTCGTTTCACAAAAGAGCATATGGACAGGCGCTGTAATTTTCCTGTCACTTTAAGAGCAGGTAAGTAATAGGTAATTGGGTTACTATTCATACAGTCTGCCCCATCTGTCCACTGTGCACTTGTAGAGACCAGTGGAAAATAAAGGCCGGTTAAATATAGTAGTGGATAATGCTTACGGTGACTCACGAATAATCAGCCGACGCAAACTTGTGGTAATTGCTTTCTGGGAGAGTCATTCTGCAGGGTAAAATCTGTTTAGGAACCAGATACATCTTTTTTAAAGGAAAGGAAGAAAAGCGTGCCTGCACACGGCGTCGTCTTTGTAGCGGTGGCTTTGTCTAATTGTGTTGCTTTAACACGCACATTAATCTGGAGTGTCAGAGGGCCTACGCTTGTACTGCACTAATAGAAAAGGGAATAAGCACATTTATTTCAGTAATAAGCCATTAGTGTCCTGTGTCCAGGCCAGGGAAGAGAGAGAGAGAGAGAGAGAGAGAGAGAGAGCTAATGGGTTCGTCTGCTTGGTGACTGCTGTGTTGTTTATCAGAGTGGGGTCAGGGTTCACTCACTACCACAGCTTTACACAATACATCTCACTTTACTTTTAGGTGTAACTCCTGTCAATGTCCATTTTAATTGTAATGTTTTAATGTGTTAAACAAAGCTGATGGTTTGACACTACAGAATAACAGCAGCATGTTTGATGATCATGTTTGCCACATGAGCCCATTATATATTGGCCCTGATGCCATTGACCCTACAATCTGATCATAACACAGCGGTGACGTGTAATTCATACAGTATTTCTTACTAGACACAATTTACATTTACATTTAGCACTGGATTGCACGCTTGTGATAATTGTGATGCACATCTGAATGGATTAACCCAGATTACAATTTTTGGTTCCCAGAATGTTCCCCTAACGTTAGTTTTTGGTTCTAAGAACCCTGATCAGTGAATTGTTCAAAGCTGTTTTTTTAACATTTATTAATTTAAGCAAATTTATTAATTTCATTTGGTCAGTATAACATGTTTTAATGGAATCTTAATTTCTGTATTGCACATGTCACTGACGTTTACCAGTTTGACAATTTTTACCATAAAAAAATAACCATTCAGGGAATGTTATTTTCTCTTATCAAAAAATAACCAATAAATAACCATCAGGGAACTTTATTTTCTGGTTATTTAACAAAAACAGCCTGCCAAGTTCTGGGAACATTATTGTCTGGTTTAAATAAAATGACCAATAATTAACCATCTTGGGAACCTTACTTTCTGCAAAAACTAACCATCAGGGAACTTTATTTACTGGTTGCCCAAAATAAACCAAAAGGTAACCAAAACTAATGTTGGGGAACATTCTGTGTTTGCTGGGAATACATAAGTATTCATATAAACTGTGTCTTACGTGTTGAATATAATGAGATCAGATATGTGTCAAAATATTACATCTGCACATTTGGGATCGTAATGTTCTAGACATACTTCCGTCTATAATATCATTAAAAACAAAGAAACCTGGGACTGCTCTTGAAAATAGACAAAGCATCTAGAAACACTAAACTCAGTGCATAGTCTTCTGCTAAAATCACATTTTTTATTTCTTTGTATATGCGGGCTGAAAAGATTTGTCAGTGCAATTACGGACAAAATAAAGATCAAGTTAACAACATACAGGTATTGAACAGCATAAGTGAAAAATGTTTTGGGAGAACACTTTCTTCTTCACTCACCTGAAGAGATTGTGGTGTTGATCTTTGAATGGAGGATGATCCAGATTCAGTGTGAATCTGTATGATTCAGTCTCTCTCTCTGCGTGCTGGGATGGATGACGGTGTCTTGCTGTCAGCAGCACAGGTGTATGAGGCGGAGGTCAGAACACAGCCGCTAACGCTAACCCTGCTAGCTTGATTAACTGTCACTTACAGATGTGGAGGGTCCGTAACACCCCTCAGCATTCACATGAGTAATACTGTCATTGAAATAACCTCCAGACAAACAGACATAGATGCTCATTTACAGATCTGCGAATGCATTCAACTGAATAACCAGGATTAGTATACTTTTTTCTTTTGGACAACTGAAGTTAACTGGAATTTGGATTAGTAAGGCAATACATTTAAAGAGTCAAGAAAATCTTTATATACTCTTAATCCTGAATAAAAGTATAGGCTGAAAGGACTTTACTGACGGATGAAAATAGCTATTGAGTGGACCAATGAGAAATGCTGACATATTACATCAATCTCTTTTTTCCTTTCAGATGAAACATCACAGAGTCAATAATAATTAAGTGTTGGCACAGCGGAGACGTCTGAGTGCGTAATAAACTCAAAACCCACAGGACAGCTTTTGAATTTCAAACACTTTTGGCCAGTAGTTCATATTATATGAGAAGTTATTTACTTGGCCTGATGTCAATCCAAACCTTAAAAATTGCTTTTTGACACAAAAAATAGCAGTAACATTAAAAACACACCACGAAGGTACCTTTAGTGGTCCAAATAAAGATGTGTAAAAGGCTTTAAAATAACTATTAATACGGACATCTCTTATAGCGTTTTGTTTCTCATTTCGTTCAGTTGTGCTAAAATGATAATATATTTAGCACAAATGAAATTATTGAAGCAAAACAACATTAAAGTGTAATTTGAGTAGCTTTACAGACATTGTATAGAAAAGATCTTTCAAACATTCCTCTTGTATTTTATGAGAGAAGAAATGATACTGTATGAGGTAAATAAGTAATGACAAGATTTCTCATTTGCAGTGAACTATTCCTTTAAAGTCCAGGTAAAGAGAATTTTGAGAATGGTTTCTAAACACATTATAGATGTTAGAAATGTATTGCTGAAACACATTACAAAGACTAAGAAGTATGTAGGACTGAATTGTAGAGATAAATAGTTTAACAGTTTTTCACAGACTCTCTGTTCAGGATTTTTTTACGGGGGGATAAGACGGGGGCTCGATGAGGCAATGGACCGTCCATGCATGTATCCGAGGACTGGATTGGTCGAGAAGGATCAAGCTCGAAAAAATTGAATGGTGGCCGAAACGTGCGTTGTAGCATAGTTTTGAGTAAATTTAAGTTTCACTTTCACTTTCAATAACTTTTGATTGCATTTCTAGAAAGAAATTAGTATTTTAGTTTTAAAACATGTGATTTGTTAAAGCCAAGACACTCTCGGTTTATACTTCAAATAGAAATCTGTTACACGGCCTATGAAGCCTGTCTGTCTTAAGCTGCTTCCGGCACCAATGCTATCTTTGAACATTGCCGGCTGCTTGTTGTAACCGCAATGCGTTCTGGGTCCAGGCTAATACCGGGCCCGGAGACTTCTCCACGGACACCACGTCAAATACACATAGAATATAACCTGCTCGTAAATGATCTATTGATTAATATAATGCGTGTTTTAAATCAAATTTTCCCATAAAATGTATTCAAATAATTCACATATTGCCTAATGGGCTGGGGACTCAGGTTGAGAGATTCAAGTGGGTGTGGCTTCAGCACCAACAGCGGACTTACCCCCAGTGTTTGAGAGTCCTGCTTATTTTTCCATTAATTTGACTACTTATTTTATTTACTTGGATGTTTTTTTCTCTATTCAGATTTGGCTGGGTGTTTATTAACACACTTTTCTGTTGTGTGACAAACTCAGAACAAATATTTCAGTGTCACTTTACTCTGACTTTAAGTTATGAGGGCGAGAGATCACAGTGATGTGACACTAACCTCACACGATGATACTACAGGACTCACACACACAAAACACAAGCCTGACAAAGCAGATGAACTCGCCGAACTTTCCTTCCTCTCCTAGGAGAAGGATCATGGACACCACAAAGAGAAAGAGTGCCTGAAGGGCCAGTACGGCTCACTCTTCTAATGGAGATCTGTCAGAGCCCAGAGGAGCAGCCAGAGAAGATGCTGATGAATGAGGGAGTAGGGATCAGTGCCCGAGTATGGGGGGGAAATAATAGAAAGAAAGATGAAAGAAGTTTGACAGATAATGTCCCCAGCCACCCTAACAGAGCACCCAGAGACATGGCGATCTGCAGGCATAGACAGTGCCAGAAAGACCCGCAACTCCACGACGTTATCACGGATCACTCTTCCTCACCGGCACCATCTGCTTCCCCCACAGCACATCCATTCTCAACACAAATCAGTGTCCGCAATCTGTCTGCTTGTCTGACGAAACCTAAAAAGGTTAGAAACAGAGAAACTTCTGCTGACAGAAACACGTATGTCTGATGAAACGCTGTGACAAAGACGGAACACGTCGAGCGGCACCGTCTCCAAGCAAGAGCGAAGCTGGTGTCTCTGAGGCGTCTGACGTGAGAAGGGAAGAGAAGTGGCGTTAGCATATGCCGCCAGAGCGCTCCCTCATCCATAACTCCCAGCGTGCCGAACAACCGAATGAACAACCGCTATTCTCTCCAGGAAGTGCTTCTTAAAAAAAAAACAATAAAAGCGTTGCCGTTCTGCTCTTGCTCCCAGGGTGCAGAATTACAGCTGTATGGGTGTGTGGCACGACGGAAATTCAGGATGTATGTGAAAATGCATCTTGACAGGTGTTCGTCACCTCAGCCTTCTGAAAGCTCCACAGCTCTCTACTCTCATAAAAATATAAATGCTCGTACGCTTTGTCTTAACCCATTCATACATGAATTATGACAACCTCAGTCAAGATTTTTAAAAAGATGAGGGGGAAATAAAAACACTTGTACATACATTGGCTAGTAACAACTGAAGATGACAGTGTACAGGATGATGTATAAGTGTCTATTCCAAAACCCATGCAAACACAAGCAATGACTTCATGAATAACTGTCACATGTAGTGAGCTCTAGATGTGAAGGGTTAAAGCTGAATACTAGCTACAACATATTGTCTTTACACTTCCGTTCTGTAATTATTCACAAGTCCATGTGTGATTATCTGACTATATGAACATATTGTTTAAACCCTATAATACATCATAAAGAAATTGAATCTTCGTAAACCATATAGCCAAGACAAGTAACTTATACTGCGAAAACAAAGTTTAACTTCAGTTTTCCAGTAAGTTTCTGTGAAGTGTATCATGGATGTTGGATCTTTTCAACACCTGTCTGAGCTCAATTCACAAAACTACTGAGCTGCATACAAATAAAACTGATGTGGGTTGATGTTGCATTTTAAGATTCCTTGGTTTTAGCAGATTATTGTTATGACAGTGGTGCCATTAGCTTAGCAACATGCTAACATCAAACTGCAAATGTAACATTATGTGCACTTTATGTAGAAGTCCAAGAAGTTGCTACCCATGCAGAACATCTCAAATCATGTTTCAGGTTCCTTGACCATGCATTTTTTAAAGGAAGCTGCCTGTTCAGGACGTGGACAACAAAGCATCTCACAAGCTTTTAGAAACTCAGCCTACGTGACAAGTAACAGCACGATGGACAAAAGAAGCTGACGGGGTTGAAGTGTGTGGATATGGCAATGTCTTCAGTCTGGTCATCCATCAGCCCAGAAATCTACAAAAATCTACAAAAAAGACCAAAATTCCTTAATACACAGATGTAAATGAAACATGTTGTGTTTAGTGAACTGTCTTATACTGTACTCTACAATATTTGTAGTAATAACTGTAGTAATTGGATAAGTTTTAGCAAATACTGTTGTATACTTTAATTTTTACTGTGGTGTCTAGTAATTTTAGCAACGTTTACAGTAGTAACTACTAAAGAACCTTTTTTTAACATTGGTACTAATTCAATTGATGTTCGAAAAATTGCATTTATAGCAATGCTTATAAAGGTATAATGTTAGGCTTACTTTCATTGTGACCTAAACAGCCAGAAGGTGGCGGCAATTTTTTTGTGTCAGTGAATCATTCAACCAACTTATTTATAACAGCTGATTCATTCAAGAACGAAGCAATGGTCTTAATGAATCCATCCATCCATTTTCTACCGCTTATCCGAACTACCTCGGGTCACGGGGAGCCTGCGCCTATCTCAGGAGTCATCGGGCATCAAGGCAGGATACACCCTGGATGGAGTGCCAACCCATCGCAGGGCACACACACTCACTCATTCACTCACACACTCACACCCTACGGACAATTTTTCCAGAGATGCCAATCAACCTACCATGCATGTCTTTGGACAAGGGGGAGGAAACCGGAGTACCCGGAGGAAACCCCCGAGGCACAGGGAGAACATGCAAACTCCACACACACAGGTCAGAAGCGGGAATCGAACCCCCAACCCTGGAGGTGTGAGGCGAACGTGCTAACCACTAAGCCACCGTGCCCCCGGTCTTAATGAATGACTCACTGAATTATTATCTCGTCTGAGTCGTTCAAAACAGTGATTCAATTAGGAGGGAAACACCAAAAAAAGAAAAATGAAAGTGTTCAAATGAACGTTGTAACAAATCTCAATAAAAGGGAAGGAAGGAGGCGAGAACCGGAAGGGGGTGGGGTGGGGGGTATGCAGCGACGAGACGAGACAACGGAGATGGGAGCCCTCGGAGCGACCGGAAAGTGAGAGGGGAAAAAAATAAAAAAATCCGGTCCCCCGACATGCTGCCGCTCGTTCCTCAACCAGCCGGAGTACTCTCCTTCGCGGTGCCTTGCGGTGGCCCTGGGGCTTCGGTGGACGGCTCGACCGTCCGCCCCCTGGCGGCCGGCGGTGGCTCCTCCATTATCTGGGAGTCGGGGCGGGTTCCCCGTCCCCTGCTCCTCCCCCTTGGGCGGACGGAAGCAGGCTCCGGCCTCTGGCAGGCGGTGGCTCACCCGGTACTTCGCCCCCTGCTCCTCCCCCTCGGGGGACGGACACAGGCTCCGGCCTTTGGCGGACGGCGGCAACTCCTCCGCTCCCACTTGGACGAAAGCCACCCCACCTCGACCCAGGGGCGCGGCAGCAAAGGTCGCTGTTCCAGCGAAGTCCTGACGGTGGCCGCACTGTGCACTTCCGTTTCCTCAGAGCCACCGCTTCGGGCAGCCACTAGCGGACGCCCTTCGTCCGCGCTGCCCGAACTCTCCGGCACCGCGAGGCCACTCGGCGGCGAGGACTCTCCGACAGCATGTCTCTCCTTCCTCCCGGGTTTCGGCACCAATGTAACAAATCTCAATAAAAGGGAAGGAAGGAGGCGAGAACCGGAAGACAATAAAATAAACATTTAATAAAGTAATATAATAGCCGGCGGCCCCTCACGGACGACCGCCAGCAAACAACAATACAATACAACATAAAACGAAATAAAAAACACAAGTTCGGGCCCGGTCCTCTCTCTTCGACGGTCCGCTCGCTCGTTCCTTTTAAGCTCCCAATCTCCTACGGGATTCGAGCCCGGTGTGCGCACGGCTGGCGCCCTTTAACAATTACTCACCGGTCTCGAACCACGGTCTCGCCCCGCCTACTCTACTACAAACGTTAATGTGCATATGCAACATAAACTACGGCACTACGATACTTCAATTAAAAACAAAACAGCGGCATCGCAGGAATTTTGAAGCTTTAGCATCGCGAGCTACCATAGCATTGGTAGCAAGTGGCTCTCAGTCTGAAGGGGCAAATTTTGGTCAAATAGCCTCTTTTGGTGAGGAATTGTTGTAAATATGTTTAGTTTATCTTAAATCTTAACAAACAAGACAAATAAAAACAGATGTGTACTTTTCAATACTGTACACTAATGCAAATACAGCCTAATACTCCTGAGACTGTGTAGGATGTTATTAATATTAATCAAACAACACAGCCAAGAAAAATAAAAATTAACTTTTTTCTTACTGATTGTTTATGTTTATGTTACATCATTTTTAAATCATGGCAACCCTGTTTCCAATAAATGTGAAAGGCAGTCTTCAATCCATCATTTACTCTCACTTAACCTTAATTAAAGGTCTTGACTAATAGGGTAAAATAATTACTCTACAACTTCAGGCTATAGAAGAGAGAAAAACGGAGTGTGTGTGTGTGGTGTGTGTGATGTGACAGGAGGATGGCGGGTGGGTGCAGAATGTTTCAGAAATCTGTTCTCACAGGGACAGGCGAAGCTCTCGCCCCTCCAGTCACTTTCATGAGAGAATATCAGAGGTTAATTAGCAGTAAAAATATGCCTGTGTGTGTGTGAATGCTTCTCTTCTGCGGGCACATCCGTCTGTGACATCTATTAATGCCAGTGCTGTGCTCTGTGTGGATCACAACCATGTGCCCAAAGACCATATGGCCCGCCCTCCCTCGGCTGTCACTCATGCAGTGAAGAACTCCCCATTGGTCACAATTAATAGCTCTGCTTAATAGTTCTGTGTTGAGATTTCTGTCACAGCTGAATGATACAGCACATATTGTGTGTGGTCCTGTGGGTAGTAAACAAAAACAAAAATGCACCTAAAAAAACATGCAACTAACTTAGCAGGATTCGAAATGAGCAGAAACAGAGGGGTAGAGAGGGTCACTGACCACTGGTGCCGTATGAAGGGTGAATGCTCATAAAATGACGCCTGTTGATGTTTGTCTCTGTATTACTGCACAGAAAGAACAAAACAATGCAGACAGTACTTGTTACACGTCCACACTGTAAAAAAAAGAACAGTTGGATCAACTTAAATTTCTCAGCTAACAAAAGTCACATTCATGATGATCAGTGTTTCCTTGAGTTGGGCTCTTGACTTTTAGATGTTAGTTTATTTGCTGTGTTGTAACTGTGTGCTTTTTGTTGTGCCAATGAAAGGAGAGACCAACTTATTTTTTTAAGTGTTACCAATTGAAGTTCATCCAACCAATCTTCTTTTTACAGTCTTGTCAGCAGGGAAATTTAAGTTGGACCAACTTTTGTAGGTGTTTCCATTTGGCCTCATTTTTTTTTAAGTTGATCCAAGAATTTAACACATGATGTAAACAGAGGATTGAATTCAGAGTCAAAGCAGCCAAACCTGCCTCTCTCTCCAGCAGTAGACTTGGTGAGAGGCAAATAGCCGTTAAGGGCTTTGATAAAGTAGATTCATTACCCAATCTGAAGGGCAATCTGACTTATCTACCAGAGAGAGAGAGTGAGAGAGAGAGAGTGAGAGAGAGAGAGCTGGGGGGTTTATTCTCTCTTCTACAGTAGCTGAATCACAAAGCCAACCGAGCAAGAGACGGACAATGGAGAGAGAGAGAGAGAGAGAGAGAGAGAGAGACTCCCATAAACCCTCATAAAGAGACCAGGCCACAGTCAGTCATCATCACACACACTAACACACTGTACAATACTGTACGACTCTCTACATGTTCATTATTTCATGCACTGGATTGTTCTTCGTCACAATGAGACATAAGAGCAAACGGTTCTGAAATCAACGCATCAAGCAACAGCTGAGCAACTAATTAACTGAATAAAAATTAACATTACCATTGTATATTATACAAAACAAATGAATACAATTACAGAACAAGCGAAAATAATCAATAATAAAAAAAATTAGAATGGAGTAGCCATATTGAAACTATACAGTAATTATTGAAAATGAGTGTGATAAAGCAAAAGGGTAAAGATCCAGACTAGAAAAAAACTATCTCTGTACAGGTCTATTGAACTATAAATACTTTATTCTTAATCAAATCAGCTGCTTAAACTAAAGTCAACTAAACCAGGGGTTTTCACACTGGGGTCCTCTAGAAGGTTCCCCAGAAAAATTCAGGGGAAAAGATCAAGCAAAAATGTTTAGTAAACATTATAATGGTTTCATTCTTAGTGTTTATCTGCTTTCTGTGGCATTACAAACATACAAATTGAAAATGTGTCTTCTATGTTACATACAATACATTAAACAAATGTTGCAAACTATTATAGTTTGGAAACAATATGTTGTCAAAAGTTTCAATATTTCTTTACACATTAAAAATATAGGCCTGGATGGATATGTATTTAAGGAAGGGGGTCCATCACAAAAGGTTAATCTGGGGGTTCCTGGCATCATAGCTTTCCTGTAGGTCAGTGGTAAGAGCATTACGTTAACAACGCAAGGTTGTGGGTTCGATCCCAATGGATTGCAAATACCTATGTAAAATGTATAGGATAAAGCAATGTAGGTCGCTTTGGATAAAAGCGTCTGCCAAATGCTTAAAATGTAAATGTAAAACATGAAAACTAGGGCTATCAAACGATTTATCATGATTAATTGCATCCAGAATAAAAGTTGTCTGTGTACTGTGCCTATCTATTTTGTATTTATAAAAACATATACTCATATAGTGCTCTACACTAATATTGGCACCATTGGTAAATATGGGCCAAGAAGGCTGTAAAAATAAATCTGCATTGTTTCCAGTTTTGAGCTTTTATTTAAAGGAGACATCAGATGAAAGCCCCACTTTTTCTGTGTTTAAGTGCTATAATCGGGACACGGGTGCATCTAGCAACCCAGAAAACGTGAAAAAAACAACCCAGTAAGTTTGTGTTGGTGTGCCATTCCCTGGAAGCATGTGAGAAATCGAGCCGTTCAGATTTCCTTCCGGTTGTGATGTTCAAAGCAAAATTTTATTATAATGTTACCAGCCCTTCTTCTACACAGTTCCACCCACCACGCTCAGCCATTATTGTTTTCACAAGAGACAGCAGTGTACGTGACGCCATGGCTAAATTTCGTGGACAACATGCAATGTAGTCGCTGCACGGAGTCCAATCCTAGGAGGAAGCAGCAGTGGATTTATTTAATTTTTAGTGGAAATCCCTCAGAAACCATAAGTAAAAACCTGCTTGTTTGCGTGAATCACTTCAAGCCAGAGTGTTTTTTTTAACCTGGGACAGTACAAGCAGGATTAGCTCAAAAAAGTTATTTCTTAAGAGGTATCGAGACCAAGACAAAACTTCCGATGTGAGTAATATTTATCAACAGTCTGAATTGACTTAAATGTACCCTAATATAAAGGAGGATAACGTTAGCATGTGATAGCGAAGGGAGCTAACTCAGTCACGGGCTAAATAGAACATTCAAACCCGTGTTAAACTTACTGTAAATAAGTGCAGATGGACACTTGGGTGTGTAGCTGTATGAATGTTGATACATTATGTGCGTTAATATGTTTAGCTGTGGCAAGCTGTTTGTTTTGCTAATGAACAGGGACGAACACTGCAGGTTAGTTTCGTTTTAAATGTCTCTAATCATTTGTGCTTAGGCTAAAAAATCATTCACAGCTTACTAGATATGCTTTCACGATATGTGTGTAATGTTATAACTTGTCAACGCCAAGCGCTTAAATCAACGTTATTCCGCTGGGATCTGCAGGTGCGCAATCTGTGGATTTTTGGCAAACATACATGCACAACGTGAGCGTTTGCTGTGACAGATTTTTTTGTTTCCGGACGAATGATTTGATACGTTTAAGACGAAACTACCCACAGAGGAATTCCGGAAATAATAATTTAGCGAAACCATTGCCATGGCAGTACTACACGTGTGTTATGTTGACACGCAGGACAGAAGGGGGGTGGAGTTCGCTGTAATGCATTATCATTAACTCTTTCACCGCCATTGACGAGTTATCTCGTCATTTAAAAAAAAAACGGAATCCCAGAACCTAGAACGTATATTTTTTAGCGGTTTTTAATGATTGTTTTGAGTGCAATCTGGGAGGAATCTTTGACAAAAAACGTAAATTATCTGTTTAATCAAAATGATGCATTTTTTAAGAAACCTACCCACATCTACGGAGTGATAAAAAACAAACAAATGAAGATAGAAGAATACGGTTTCTTTTGTTTAAAAACTGAGACTCTGTTCTTTCATTTGACATATTGTTTGTACATATATTCTTTACAAAAAATTTACTGTGAGCCATTAAAGTTGGGTGAAAATGTTAAAAAACGCTGGTGAGGCTGGCAACTTATTTTTAAAGAGGCTGGCAATGAATGAGTTAAAGAGTCATGCACCAGAAAGGGTTGCTGTGAGCAGAGTGTTTTTAAGCTAAATATGTTCCAGACATTTCATGAAGAACCTAATAAATCATATCAACTTGTTGAAAGTTGATATGATTTTCTCACAGAAGAAAGAAGCAAACTCACTGCACTTGTTGTCTGAGAGCATTTCACTGGGAATCTGGTTTGGCGGGTTTGTCAGTCTCTCTACAGTAGCAAAAAGCGTGCGTGTGTTGTTTAAATTACTGTTTATAATATTTGAGAAGAAAGTCTGTCTAGCTTTGCCTAGTTCCATATTAAAAGCATGTAGGCTGTCTTTGTAGATGTTATAATGGACTACAAGTTTTGTCTTCCGCCATATGCGTTCTGCTTTTCTGCATTTTCTTTTCATATTTTGCACTGCTGTTTCATATTATTAATGCTGAAGTTACAATATTTGGTATTAAATGCTAAACTTAAATCACATGTCACCAGTTTGAGTGCAGCTATGACACGTCAGAGGAGATCTGGCCCTCCCGGCTGAGCCTGGTTTCTCCCGAGGTTTTTTTCTCCATTAATTAATCGTTGGAGTTTGGGTTCCTCGCCACAGCAGGGCAGTGTTGTTTTGCTCACCGGGAGACTGCATTCATTTATTTATTTATTTAGAAATTAGATATTATTTATTAGAATGATCTTACTCGTTGTATGAATACCATGCACTGTGCTGTGTTTTAACTTTTCTGTTTTTCCTGTTTGCCCCTGTAAAGCTTCTTTGAAACAATACACATTGCGAAAAGCGCTATATAAATAAACTTAAATTGAATTGAAAGTGCTCGTATGATTTCTCCTTTAAAAACATCTACAAAAGTCCTACATTTCATTCAAGTTAAACAATCTAAAGTGGGGGGAATATCACATTGTCAAAATAAATGTTTTTCTCTTATACACGCTGGCCACAATTATTTTCACCCCTAGAAATTCTTATGAGTAAAATGTCTCCCAAGTATATTCCAATTACTATTTCCATTTTATGAGTACATCAATGTGAATAGAAACATGATGTTGTCCTGTCATGACATGAGAGTAATATTAAAGGAAAAGTTCATTGCAAAATCACAATTGTGTTATTTTCCACATGACGTTCAACATGTTGTAAGACCTCCCGGCGTCTTCATTTTAAGTGACATCAGAGAGATTTCCAGGCCTCCTCATAGACATCATGGTTATAGTTGTTGTCAAGGTCTAGAAAAGTACTAAAGACATTGTTAAATTGGTTTCAGAATGTACAAAAAACAGTAATAGTGGCTAAACTGGGAGTAAAGATTTTTTTACAATGTGATATTCCCCCTATTTAATTTTTTTTTCCTTCAATGAAATATTGGAATTTTGTAGATTAATAAAAAAATATTGATCTAAAGGAGAAAAAAATGTAGATTTATTTTAACTACCTTCTTTGCTCATATTTACCAAGCGTGCCAATATAAGTGGAGGTTACTGTAACTGCATATATTTAAGAAAAATACAAAAATTTAATATGTAAATATTTCCTAAATATGTTTACGTGTTAATAAACACAAAATGAATATGCACAGTACACAGACATATACTATGGAAACACAAACATTGCTTTGACAACCCCAAAGAAAACCCCTGAACTAAACAGCTGGATTTGAGTACGGTTGAAGTTATGGTTGAAGATAATTTACAATCTTTACAGCTCAACTTCATTGTGTAGCTTACTACATGTGAGGCTTTTAAAACAAACAGATTCTCTTATATCGCAGATAAATCCTGGCTCGCTTGATCCATCATTTGTCGTTTCTTCATCTATCAGTTTTGCCAACTTTGCGCTGATTTCTTTACGACTTGAAAAGGTGTTGGGAATTCATGGAATAGCGATTGCACGGTCGCAAGTATTTTATTTCAAATATAACTTTTTAAGTAAATGTTCAAATGTTAATGTTAATAAAATGTAAATGTTAGTAAAAGTAAGGGGACCATTCTCGGCCCGATTTTTTTTCCTTGTATATGTTCCCCTTGGGTCAATCTTTCATAAAAGTAGAATAACAATTACTAGTCCAATCTTCATCCAGACTGCATTTTGTGTATTATGTGTACTCTGCACTTTTCATATACTTTTTTGTTTAACATTGTCTGTTTATGTGCGTATCTGGGATCTTTAAATCTTTTGAAATCTATGTCACACATGACCTTTCCAACGTGACTACGTAATAGGGAAGTCATGGACATGCATCACGAAGGTAGTGCAAGCTGTGTATTTCTGGCTAAAAAGTATAGAATTGTTTTATTTTTCTTAGAAAAACCCGTGTTAAACTTACTGTATATAAGTGCAGATGGACACTTGGGTGTGTAGCTGTATGAATGTTGATACATTATGTGCGTTAATATGTTTAGCTGCGGCAAGCTGTTTGTTTTGCTAATGAACAGGGACGAACACTGCAGGTTAGTTTCGTTTTAAACGTCTCTTATCATTCGTGCATACAAGGGTGCTTTCATAAAAGAGATCACATTACTCCAGAGTTCTTTACAATTGTTGCCGATCCATTATAGAATTTGTTTAAAATTGTAGAATCTGTCTATAAATCATTTCATGGTACAGTATATGGTGGAACTGATTGAAAAGCATGTGCCAAAACGGTTGTTAAGGTCAGTTGACCAGCTGGCTTCGACGATTCCCAATACAAATACGATAGCTCCTAAACGCTGGAATGATTTATCTTATTCTCTTAGATTGGCACCAACACTAAGGGCCAGATTTACTAAACAGGGCAAAACAGTGCGAGAACGCAATTTCAAAAAAAGCCTTGATGGGAATGGACATTTCTGTGGGTGATTCACTGACAAGGTGCACAATAAAAAACACAGACGCAATATCTCACTTCCATAATAACCAACACAATCCACTAAGAGCAGCGCAAATTAGAGCAGGCTTTAAATCAAGCTTTTTTGGCCGTTAATTAAAGCCACAAATACCAGTACAATGATGAGCGCAAACTTTAAATTCACAATGTGTCATTCATATAAAACTATCTTCCCAAAAGTTTGCGTTGAAAGAGGAAACTCCTACAACTGCATATCCAATAAGATCAGTAGCAAAAAACATCCGTGTCCAGGCCTTTCAGAGCAACTTTTCACTATGTGTCTTTAGTAAATACTGACAGTAGGTTTTTTTTACGCCATACGAGGTGTTGGCGCTGCTGCAAGCTGTTAGTAAATCTGGCCCATGTGTTTTGAAATGTAATGTTAAAGAACATCTTCTTGTATTGGATTTTAATGAGATTGTCAATGTATTAGAAACTGAGAGGTCTTCCACTTCACTTCATGTTATTTTGTGGTATTTTGGTGGTGTTTTGTCTTTTGTCTTCATCATATTATTTTTTTAAACAATGTACTGTTGTTTAAAAGTGCTTAAATAATAAAATAACTAAATGAAACGAATAGCCTTGTAAATAGGAGGACATTTTCAGAAGTCCAGAAGTCAACGCAATTTAAATCCATCATATTACTTAATACATTTGAACAAGCAGGGCTTTTAGTGAAAAATAATTACATTCTGTCATCAAACCCTAACTTCAGAACATCAGAACATCAGTCATCAGGTGACCTCCAGGACCTTCAAACAGTGTTAAGCAAAATCAAAAGTGCATTAAGGCCTGCTATAATGACTAAATGTACAACCCAAAACTCCAAACAGATAAAAATGCAAATGTAATTTCGGCTTTACAAATGCTCGACATGTCTAAAAATATTCCTACATTCATCCAGCATAATTGTGACATTTTTCCATCTCGTCTATTGTTCCTGGAAGCAGCATTATAATGTCATTAGTGATTGTACAGAGCGCTTCTATAATCAATCAGACACAGCTGCACGCTGCACTAATGTTCTGCTGCATTCATTCATTATCCTTCTGCTCATACACACACCACACAAGACTGAAAAGAAATACAAAGAGTGAAATATGACATCTGCTCTGAGGCTGCGCTGCACAAATGTTAACATCACAAACGGAGACACAGTTTGCTTGCCCTGGGCATCCGAGAGCTGGCACCTGCTCTGGCACACAAATCCAGTTCTGAAAGTTATTACTGTTTCTTTTTACATTCTTCGTGAAAAAGTAATCACATGAGACATTACTAGTACTAGTAAGGAGCAGTGCAAACAAAATGTGTTGGGTCAAAACGCTATGAACCCAACCTTCAGCTTATAAAAGAAATGCTCAATTGTTCAAACCCCAAATTTTGGGTTATTTGAATCCATTATTAAGTCAATAAATAAACACCATTTTCTCAATTAATTTAATCTCATTTCTAATAACATATTGCACAAGACAGTTGCTTAGAAAAACTTATTATATAGCAACCTGAGAAATTTGATACGAGGAATCTAATACTTAGAAATCTCAGCAACTATTTAACAATGAGGCAATTACTGAAGCCCCTCCCCTAATCCAAATGGCACTGAAAGAAAATCCTAGTAAAATGTACAAATGTGATTGTATGAGTTCATACGAATTAGCCACCTTGTGTTGTAATTGTGTTTAAAATAGATATATAAATATGACAAACACAGGACTGTGTTCTGAATCCTTATGTTCTTTAAGGGTCACATGTCTGTGGATTTCTGCTAATGAACATTAGGTTTCATTCAGGACGGTCTGATCATTGTGTGCACACAAGGGTCTGGTCCTGAGCTTGTACAGAACACAGTCATGTGTTCACCTCCTGGAACTCGTCGTGTCAATCAATATCAGATATTTTATCTGTCATGATGTGACTGCAGCAACACGTTCTTCTCTTGGGTTCACTTGTTTTCTGTCCCCTTCACACACCACATGCTCATTCTAATATCTGCAGATGATATTCATCCTCTCGTGTCTGAGCGGCCTGTCTATGGATGTTATTATCATCATATTCTGTGATGTGGAATCACTAAACTCCATCTGTTGAGTCTCTTGTATTCATCCTCATGTGTGTGTCTGCGCATGCGTGCGTTCGTGTTGGGTCTTCCAGAATACATCAGAAGCCCATGCCCTCTGCCCTCACACAGCTCTGATCAATGCAGTACTCCTCAGAGAAGAACAGATACATGGAGAGCGAGCAGAATGTGTAAAACACTGCTGTTAGCATAGACAAAGGGACAGTCTTTATCTGTAGGAATGCACGCTAGAAAAGGTCCAGAGGCAAGCGCTTAATTGATCTGATTTAATCTCATCACTGTTTGATTGACCACCTGTCGCACACGTCCAGCTCTGCTGAATGCACAAAAGCACCAGATTTATCTCGGTCAACCTTCAAGTGTTTCTATGTGTGTGCGTGTGTACAGAGAGCAAGACTGTTTGTCTTAGTCAAGCAGAAAAGCACAAAGGCCGCTTATCATGGGCCGACATCACCACACCTTTACTGCCAACAAAGAGCAAGACTGAGAGAAGCGGAGACATTCAAAGAGTTCGATAAATGAAGGCTTGAAAGAAAGAGGATGCAGCCACATAATAGATCTGACCCGCCGCATGAACATCACTCCTGCTTTCCGCATTTAGAAAACTGTGCGTAGGATTCTTACTAAAAGTGTATGTGCGCCCGAAAGCCCTAAATGGCATTCTCCAAGAATTGTTCAGACATATAAAACCGTGCGTACACACACCTGTAAGCAATATTCACTTTGTAAATCACAGATCACCTGCAAGTGTGCATAAGTGAATCAGCCTCATATCCTGCCCTGTACATGCCAATTTATACCCATAAATAGTCAATGCAAAGCACCTCATGAATGCTGATTTGTAAATAAATAAGCCTGGTATCCAATCCGCTTGTTAAGCCTGACGTCATGCACCATAACAGACGTACACCATTTCCGGGTCCAACCACTATCAGTGCAACAGTTCAACGTCTGCACATCCTTCTCACCTTCTCTTTCTATGTGGATTAAAGGAAACCCGTTTTGATTACCTGCCTGTTGTGAGTATTCCCTGCACAACCCGTAACAATCAGATGCCATAGAAAAATAACAAAGAAACTGCATAAAAAACCCAATCCCATCCCATCCCTTATCTCCGTAACGAAACCACAAATGGCCACACATGAGATTCACAAATTAATATTATTATAATTATATTAAAGCCAAAGAAGATCTCTGCAGCATTTATATGTTTATAGCATTTAGACCAGCATCATTAACACCTCATTAAAATCACATCACTATTAGTGGTGTCCTTCATCTGAGATCAAATTTGAATACATAATTGTAAAAGACGAATGTTTCTTCATTCCGGTTTTGTTATGAACAGAATTAGGACTGATAACAAGGACATTAAGAGAAATGATTGTGTTAGAGCTTAATGGCTTAGTTTCCAGATTTTGACATTTGATGATGGCACAGTATTTAAGGAAAATATATTTCGTTATTTATTCAGTTATGGAATTTCCTGTAATCCATGCAGTCGCATCATCTCCTCCTCATGCGCTCATAATGTGATGGAGAGACAGCGTGATAAAAATATTTAGATTGAATTTTTATTCAAGTTTTAAGTTTGATTCCCAAGATGAATGAAACAATTATCACTCAATACATGTGCAAATAACTCTGCAGATTTAATATAGGTGATAATGTGGATCTTTAAGCTAAAGTAAAATGTGTGTGAGGCATTAATGCTTATAATCGTTTTAATCAGACTTACCTTCTGCAATCTAACTTGAGTTCACTAACTCACCACCGGTGTCGCCAAACTGCTTTGTCTCCAAAATGTCCGTACGCATGGGTCAGAGTTTGCATGCAGGTGCACACATATTTCTGTCAAGTTTGGTTTAATAAATCACATCTTTTGCATGGGAAGTGGCGTACGACTTTCAGGAAATGTTTTGTGCGTAAGCAACGGTTATAAATGAGACCCCAGGGCTGGACACACACACCCATACTCAAATCATTTTGCAGTCTGAATTGGTTTGCAAAACAAAGATGTCTGTCTTCCTTTTGTCTTTTGTCAAAACTTACACGACTCTCTCTGCCTGCAAAATGACTTTTTTTTCGTCTGATGTCACAAATCCTTTTTTATAGCGGATGTCTGAACCACAGAAAAAACGAGGACACTTTATTTCTTTGATTCATGTTCACTGTAGATCACAGGTGATCATTTCAGTCGTATACTTTAGAAGACCATGAGAAAACTGCTCACTTTGCCTTCAGACACACACACACATCTGGTTTATTTTCTCTGTGGGGTCTATAACTGTAATGAATTTTATAATCTACAAATTCTTTTATCCCTTACCCCAAGCCCTAAACCTAGAGATCGTAGAAAACGTTTTTCATTTTTAGATTTTTTAAACAATATTATTCTGTACAATTTATAAGCCTATTTTGCCCATTGGGACTTCAATTTTGGTCACCAGGGTGACACAAGTCCACATCGGTTGTTGTGCATTCAGGTTTAGGTCCCCCAAAGATATGAAAACAAGGCCACACACACACATTCGGTAAGTGTATCAGAATAGAGATATTGGATGGAGGATCTACTGAATCCCTTCTTGTATGAGCAACATTATTACAGTGAGTTTTACCAGTGCCAACCTGCTTCAGATTAAATCTTCTTTCATTAGGACTCTTTTTTACAGTTTATTGTTAAAAATATTATGAAATTAGTGAAATAAAAAATTACAGTTCTTATTTTTTCATGAAATATTACAGCATTAACAGTAAATAGTTTATCAATGTGGGTGATTATCTTTTTAAAATTTATGTGGCCTCATAATCTTCAGTTAAAATCTGAAAATGCACTTCCGTCCTGATATGACTATCCTTCTCAAATGATGTATATTAGACGGCTTGGGCAGAGCATCTGTTAACTCCTCACCTTCAACTGTCAGTCTGCTGCCAGATCCATTGCAAAATGAAACACCACTTTCATACATCAAATTTAATCGAAGTGAAATACGAAAGCCACGCCCACTATTTTACTCGTTGGAAATTCCACTTTACTCGGAAATGCGTCAAAATACAGAAGTAAATCGATCGCAACTTCCGGTTCATGGTCACTAAAACCTTTTGAGTCTTGGATTTGTAAGGTTCTATCTGCATTCTGAGCAGCTCTGAGTTATTGAACTTCAAAGTTTTTACATTCGATTCGATTTTATTATTTAATCTTAGGCTTCTAATTTGTCACTCAAAAAAGTGTTTCCTTTTTATATGAATTTATTTGTATTATTTAAATTAGTTTAGTTTAGTTTAGTTGGGTCTTATCATTTTCTTAAATTGATGAAACTGCATAAAATTACACTTTTTACATTAACTCTCATTACTCACCAAAAAATGTTTTTTACATTTGTTTTTTTTAAGTGAAATGTATTCATTGTTTTTACACTTATACAGTTAATATTGTTGGTGGTGGTGTCAAGGTTAAGTTTTAGAAATGTAAAAAATCCCATTGGGGAAATGATTTTGACTATATTGATGCTTCACATTTAAAGACATCACTTGATCCCAACCATATGAACATAGATAGTAATATATATGTTACTGGATGCATTAGCATCCAGCTTTGAGCGGAGTCAAAGCTCCATTTGTAACATTTTTAAAATACCTAATTATGTCAAATGGGCAACAACTCAAAAAAGAGTGTAAATAGTGTGTTTTATCTCCCATTATTTTATGGGTAGGCCATGGTTTACATAGATTTTTTTACAGCTGAATACAAAAAGCAATAAAGTTATTAACTCTCTTGGCTGTTATACAACATTGTATTGTATCAGATTGGTTCACCACATTCACCTGCGTCTCTTTAATGATCTAAAGTGAATACACTGAGTTCAAGTCATCACGTCACATCCTGTCACACGATATGACAAAACTGAAATGTTTCCATCTGACATTGGTTAAGTTACTTGATGATATGAATGTGTAACATGTGGAACACTAAACTATTCTGAAGTTATAATTGACAAATGTGCATATCACGCCTGTAATGTGATGTGACTTCAGGATTGTTATCAGTGTAGAAAGATTCATTCTAGCATTCATTGTGCGTCGCGTTCCAAATTAATCTGACCTAGAGAGAGATTTCGGTATTCACAACATTATTTCACCTCTGTCCCAGAAAGTCGAGTGTTTAGTAGTAAAGTAAGTGTGTCAACCTGAATAGGAGAGCACACAGCCATGTGGGTATTTTAGGATCACGGTGAGCAATTCTTACAGTATCTGGAGTGTTTAAAGAACACTGCAACATCAAAGACTGTGGAGTTTTCATTGTGTGTGTGTGTGTAAGAGAATAAGAGATACTGTATGGGGCAAACAATAAAAATATTGTATTATATTGCTTCTCATTATCAATGCAGTCCGTGAAGAGGCATGAGTGTTTGTGCACATATCCTCTTTTTCAGAAGTCTCCAGAGAATACTCCTCCACACAAACATCTGTGCACTGCTGTGAATAAACAACAAACAATCTGTAAACAACAGCAAAAACTGAACACACCACGTTTACTTGACACTTAAGTGAATCTAAACGCCACAGGCCTGTGAGAAAGTGAATTCACAAATTAAATGGATTTCTTTTCATCTTAAAATAAATCTCACTTTAATAAATGTGCCTTTCTGATTTCCAGGATTTTGAGTAAGAGTGTATGAGCTGCTTTATAGCCAGAAGCCTTCACACACACACACACACACACACACACACAGTTTTTAGATCTCTTGGATCAACAAAGACAGCAGGATCCTAAAATGATCAATTTTGCTGCTTAGCTCTCATTAACACTATAATATACACACATCTACTGCACTACATCAGTTATTGTCGTACAATTGGACACGCAAACAAGTCAGAAAATACTTGAGGCTGTTGTTAGGCACAACATGTAGAACCCCCCCCCCATTAATAGAATAGTAGTCAAGAGTAAAGTAATGTTTCATTAATAATCAGTATTGCCTCCTAAAGCATAACCATCACTGTGGCTGAGACACTGGGTCTTGAATTAAATACATATAAATTAGCCTCAATGACGGTCTTTCTCTTTTTGACTGAAAGTTGTAGGCCTACTGTGACTATATTGGGGATTTAGAGTGTTGATATCAGATATAGGGGTGGGTCAAGATGGGTCCTCCCAGCCAGAGCATGTGATCGAAGCAAAGTAAGAGCGTAGCGGGGAGCCGAGTGCTAATATATCTCGAAAGTGAGTGCCTTTCAGGAAATTCCAGTCGCTCGCTCAGCCCTCTTGGTGATTTGCTTTTTGCCACTGGATTACTGTCCCATGTACACCGCATGAGCCTGAAGCCTGAATAATAGCACAACAGCATGTGCGTCATCTACAGAAGCCTTGTCAGTTTGCAGAGGTGCACGGGTAACCAGAGGTTTTATACAAGCTCATTTCAGTTAAAACATTATACAATTTATATTTATTTCTCGTAAGAAGTAACCACTGCAGTGTCACTTACCTAATGTAACAGTTGCTCTTCTAAAATACTGTCCAAGTTTATGAAAGTAAATTCTAAAATGCTGTTACTATTGAGGTTTTAACATTTTAAGACCGCATTTCCCCTTGTTTTGATCTGTTTTTTATATAGATCCTGTTTCTTTTATTAACACCAGTAATAATAAAGGTTTTCATACAGTGCATTTCATCTTTTTGTTTGTCTTGAATGTTGCACAATGGCAGCTATATGTTCACGGAAATAAAGTGATGAAAATCAAATATACTTTTTTGGTTATTATATAAGTATTTTAGGCATTCTTTAAATAAAAAGTTACTAAAAATATATATGTCAGGTCTGGGGTATAATAACCTGTCTTTTCTGTTTCTGTGCTTGTGTCGAGCATGTGTCATTGTCTTGACAGCTCGGAGTCTGCGTGTGTGTCCCGCCCCCTTTTGTCTCTCTCATTGTTCTTACCGGTTTCCACTTCCTCTGCTATTTGGCCCATTCAATCCCCTGCATTTCTCTGTCCTGTGTCAGACTGTTTTGCATGTGTAACTCCTCTGACCGCCAAAGTCCTGTCTTGAAAGTCTTGTCTCGTCTCGCCAAGGCTCCAGATCTCTGTGCAGTACCCCGGGATCTCGTCCCGGCCTTCCAGCGAAAGAGGCGGTCCTGTCCGGGACCTCAGAGCCTGCAACCCACCACTCGGCCTCCCTCGTGAGCTTCTTCTCCCCCCGTGTGGGCTCAAGTGTCCCGGGATGGTCTACATCTCTCCCAATGTGGGTTCATCTCTCCCGTAGGGGTTCAACTCTCCCAAAGGGGTCTCGTCTGCTCACCACTGCTCTCCCAGCCCCTCATCACCAGTCCCATACTCCCACAGCCGCCACTTTCGCTGGAAGGCCGGAAGGAGATCCCGGGTAACATGGATTCAGCGGGATCTGAGCCCCTCAATCCCAATGCCTGCAGAGCTTTCCTTCTCCAATGTGCACTGGTTTTCGCGCTATAGCCCAGACGTAACGATTCCGAGGAAGACCAAAGGTGGCCTATGTGCTCACTCTTTTCTCTGGTTGTGCCCGCAAAAACCTTCCGGAATGTCCAGTCACCCTGTTGCGAAGTGTTCTATTAGTTTCGACTGGAGATGGACTGGATGTTTGATCGATTGGCCTTCATTCCCTGTCATTGTCCCATTAGTGTTTCATTACCCTCACCTGCCAATGTAATCTTTCCGTTAGCTTCCCATTAGTGTTTGATTCCAGTGCCCAGCCCATTGTTAACTTCTCTCGTTAGTGTTCCCTTAAAGCCCTTGTACTCTTTGTCCCGTGCCAGTTCGTCATAGCTTGTTCATGTTTAGTCCCCTTGCTAATTATCTTGTTCCCGCCTTACTTACCCTGCCGTGCCTTACCCCGTCTTGGCTTACCCTGTCTTGTCTTACCCTGTCTTGCTGTACCTTACCCTGCCGTATTTGTGGAGTTTTTGTCACGTCTCGGGTTTAACTTTCCTCTTTCTTCCTGGCAATCTCCACGCAGCTGTTTTCACTCACACTCTCGCGCACCTGTTCGTTATTTCCTCATTATCTTTCGACTCTTTATAGTCAGCCTCTCCTTTCCGTTGCCAGTGTGTTAATTCTTTCACGATTACCACTAGTCCTCTTGTCATGTTGTTCCCTCCAGTTGCATCGCTGGTGGTTTCTTGTACGTAGGCTGTTCATCTCGCCGCTGCCTTCCATTTGGATTACCCGGTTTGGATTACCTCTGCTGTCTACTCTACTACGGTTTTGCTTTATTCCCTTGGATGACGTTCGCACCTCGCCTGACCCTGCCTGTCTGACACAGAGTTCTCTTCAACCCCACGGATCCTGTTGGCACCTTGATTGACCTTCACCTGTTTGACTCTGATTCAGCTCGCTCCCGTTTTCCTTTTGCCTCTTACGGCGTTGTTTATGTTTTATAATTCTATCTCCTAAGTTGATTAAAAGACTGTGTAACGCATCTGCATTTGGGTCTGTCCTCTATTCCTGACACTTTTGTGTTGTTTTTGGCCTTGTTTTATTTTGCCCCCCTTGTGGGAAGTGTTTGTTTCCAAATTTCCAAATTATTTCTATAAAGTTGATTCTGCAAGTTATAAAAATAGTGTCTTTGATTCGGTACTTAAGGGGGCCCCCTGGTGGTGCAGGGTTCTACACTACCTGCGTATTCTGGGTATAGGAAGGATCAGCTCTGAAACTGGAACACCACATTTTATATTACATTTTAAATTGAATATCGCTCCCCGTACGCTAGCATAATTGTATACGCAAATGAGAGTGGACGTATACGCTGAAGGCCCTGGTACTCCATGCGAGTCAATAGGATTATAAGAAATGTAGTTCTTGACCCGTAATTCTGCTGTTACGTAAACACAATTTCTCAAAACCTAATTTTAAAGCTTTACAAACTAGCATTAAAAATCTATTCTCTTATAGAAAAAAACACTAGAATCTGTACTTCCCACCATGTGCTATATACACAAGTACACCAGTACACAGTCATAAATATATATCACCCACATCGCCTACAGTTCTCATTTGGAATTCATGATGTTCACTTTTATTCGTGGAGTTGGAGTAAATCCTTGTAATAGAGTTATAATCGTTACGTGTGTCCGGGCAGAAAAGACCAATCTGAGTCCCCAAATCATTTATTGAAAAGCAAGACAGCAGCAAGTGGCATGAAAGGAACACCAGAGCGCAATTAACAGCACACAGAGGGGAATTACACCAGAAATAGAACGACACCCACCATATTTATTACTAGAGAGAGAGAGTCATCATTCTCCTCCACAGGAAATAAATGCTTCACACATCCTGAGACGCTCTGCAGAAAGATCATTATCCTCCTCCCCTCTCTCGCTCTGTCAGATAAGGAGTGGTTGTGTGTTCATTAGGAGATGCTGTCAGTGTCCTGAGGAGTGAGGAATAAACTGAAAATGAGATCATGCACAGACAGATGAGCAAAGCGCTCTCTCTCTATCTCTCTCTCTGTGAGTGTGTTGTCCTCTTTCCTTAGTAATCACGGTAAGAATAGCAGTGCTGTCCGCTCTGACAGGCTCTCACTTCATTAACTGTAATTAGCGGCAAGACTGAAATTAGCATGTTTAGCATGATCTGCTGAGGACCGGCAGGACAGACTGCAGCATGTTAATCCCAGTGGGTGCTTAGCTTGTTGTAACTCTTCAAAATTAAACTTCCTTTTTTTCTTTTATCAGTATCTAATAACACACATTCTTAACTATTTAAAATGAGTATTGGTCCATCTCAAAAACGTTATCTCATTTTTAAAAGGTTTTTAGGTGGAAGATGGATGCATTTACACATTATATAAGTAACAGGACTGAAAGTAACAGGACTGAGGTTTTAAGTATAAAATTAGCAAATACGTAACATAAAGCCACATGCTGTACATGTTAATAGCACGAGGAAACTCAGCAAATTCCAGTAATTTACCAAATATTAGCATTTTTACACTAAACAAATGTCATCTATGAAATAATTTATGTAACAGGAGAATTTTCAAAATAATGCTCCCAGTTCTCATTATACAATATGGTCAAATATAAAAAGAGATAATGAACATAACTTACCTTTGTTCTTTCGATGGCCTTCAAAAGACACATATGATTTCTTCCAGTTGAAAAACTAATCTATGGAAATTATGAATAAAATGTGTTTTTTACTAACATATTATATTATGTTTAAAAAAACTTTTTTTGGTGATTATTTTAAAATAAATGTATTTGAAGCAAAGATGATACACAGAGTTACACAGCAATGCAATATATATATATTTTTAAGATTTTACTGGTGAAGTGTAGTGTTAGAAACTGGGGACAAGCCTTAAAATGCAATTTTTCAGTGTTTAAGGTAGTGTTTTTATCAATCTTTTAAATGTTGCAGCTTAAATTTGCAGTAAGAATAGTATAGGACACTTTGCTTCATATTAAAATGTATTTCTCTAATACTTTTCATGCATATTTGTACATATAAAGTCCTGGGGACAGAAATTGCACCCGTTGGATGGAATGGGCCTTATAAAGTGTGTAAGGACCTTGGCTGTGTCTCAGTATGTGTTCTTCAGCGTTCTTGCGTACTTGTATTCTCACTCTACGTCATCATCAAACACAAAAGTCCGGTTCAAGAACAGAAGTACAGAAAACACATGAAAGTACCAAGATATGTTCTTGATATCAAGGATGTATGGAATGCAGACTCCAAGAAGTGAAGGCGGCGCATCCATTCGAGTTCATTCTTCCAGGGTTGCCTCACAATACCGGACTCCACGAGAACACAAGTCTGTTCTTTGCATTCTTGGATTTGAGAAACAGTGCTTGTGAAAGCTGGAAGGTCATTTAGAGTCATACGAAATTAACTATAAATGCAGAGGACACACACACACTTGACAATCATGTGACAAAAACTATTCTAAAAGGCTGGAAGAGCAGCTGACAGTGTATGTCCTTCAATGATGACAATAACTGTTTGACTAAAAGAACCAGCACACACTTGAGAAAACAATAACTCACTGGAGTCAGGTACTTTAAGATGGATGTTTGTGCTTTTTGGAGCTTCAACGTGTTGAGTCCCTTACGTGGAATTACAGTGACAGTTATAAAAACATAAAAATCTCAGTTTGTGTTCAGCTAAAATAATGAAGTCTGAGATGACATGAGGGAGAGAAAATGATGAGAGAATGTTGATTTTCAGGAAAAACAATTCCTTACGTCAGGTGATGTTAAAGTTCACATTTTCCAGAGATATCTGTGTTGTGTACAACCATCTGACAAACTTCTTGAAAAGTACCAAATGCAGATTACAAACATTCTACATCGTGTTCTCCCATATGTCTTGAAAACATTAGCTTGGAAACATTTGTCTTTCTAATATCCGACAGGGAACATTACAGAGAGGCTTGTGTAGATGAGCAAATGTGCAGAGATTTGTCATCATCCAAACATTCATTTTGCTGAAGAACTTGCACACATTAAATTAACAGATGGGTTTTTCTGTACAGTATGTCAATGGTCAAGAGTAAGCTGTTGTTTCTGATGGTGTGCTGGTCAAATATGAGTTCAGATTCATGGCTTTCCTCCCACACTAACACCTGTTTGTCATCTTCCTCTTTGTCTTTCTAATAAATATTATGCCTTGGGCCACTCAAGTGTGTGCGTGCATGGGTGTCCCTCTGGGCTACTGCACCACACTTTGCAAAGCGCTTAAAAAAGTCTTCCTCTCACCATTTTAAAGACCCCATTTCCCGCAATCCCAATTTTCAACCTTAAGTTAGTGTGGAATGTTGCTGTTTGACAATAAACAATACCTGCAGAATGATAAAGCTCAAAATTCAGTGTCAAGCGAGATATTGTCGCTTTTCAAGGACTACAGAGAACGGCTGGATCGGACTACAGCCCTCTACTTCCAGGGTACATGATGTCACTATTTCGAGTGCTTTTAATAACCTCCGCCCAAAGGAATATGCCAAAAAGGAGCGAGGCTTACCTTAGAGAAGAGGAAGAGCCTCGAGTATTGTTTGGTTCTCAGAGATTATAAACATTTGACTGAGCTACACACTAAACTACTTTCATTTTCATCACAGTCCTCCAGCTGGTCATAAGAATTCAGCTACACACATTCTAAGATAACCAACGCTCAAATAACAGCTTCATGACTTTAACATCGGCTGTGAAAGCTGTTCTGTGTAATACACTGATATTGTGTCTGTGTGCGCTTACCTCTAAAACACTTCTGTGAAACGCCCTTTGAAGTCCTGCTTGCAAATGTCATCTGGTCAATCTGCTTGTTTTATTATCCAATTAATAATATGATAATTATATATAACCCTTCTGACGCCATTCGGACCAGGTGTCATTCCCCTTGCAATAGTAGAAGAAAAAAAGAAAATCACAATCTCTAACAAAGATTGACGTTTGCACGTGTACTAGCAGACCTGCGTTACACTTCCATGGATCAGCATGTCTTTAACTGACGAAGTGAAGTTGACGACATTGTTACCGTTTATTGCTAAAGCCAAAGTTTCGCTGATATGATATGTGTGGGACACCTTCACACACACACACACTAAGAGGGGAACCAATCACGACAGACCTGGTCAGCTTTACCAATAAGAGCGTTTCGGAAGGAGGGACTTTATGTAGACCGGAGGAAATCCAGTTGTTTTGTTAGAAGAGGGAGAGCGGTTTCAAATTAGAAACATGAACATCCATTGTTAAACATCCAAAAAAACATAATCAAAGCCTCTAAAGAATGGCTCCTTATACTTCCGGATCTGTCTTATTTTCATCCTCCATTTGTGCAGATGAATGTGATTCAACAGGATCTCCGGTCACATCAGAAGACCCCGTACATCCTGCCAAACCCTATTACTGAATTCATCAAAAATTGAAGAGGAAGAAGGCCGGAGGCTCACTGCGCGTGCTGTGTACAGAAGACCATCGCATCGAAACATTAGCAAAAGCAGCACCCGGTGATATATTTAAGCAATAAAGTGTGCGCTTTGTGCTCTGAACGAGATATATACTGATGCTGAATTCTCATAAAGCATTTGTGTGCCGAGGCAATCTCCTTCCACGCTGAACTGAACACCACTGATGCCACTTTAACTGAAGAAAACACTTCCATATGCATGACGGTCCAGCCGCTGAAATTAATAACCTGAATATTTCACTTAATGAGGTGAAAAACAGACCTCAGTTTTATCAGCCCAAAGGTGCCTGTTTTCCTCCTTTTATTAGAAGATTAAAGGAAAACACAGCACCTGTAGTGCTTATGCAGAATGTAAACATGTACACAATATGCAAATGACCCAAATCCACATACTATGCGTCCTAATAGTATTCAAAAGTAGAATAAGTACGTCCCAAATCGTAGTATGTTGAAAAAGACTATTCCACAGATTCCCGGAGGGTCGACTACTTTCGGTAGAAATTGGAAGTGCAGAACGATGCACACTCTGACGGCTGATATTATCCACAACTCACCATGAGTAGGCGGAGTTTAGCTACACTCCACTGCATTAATACATTTTATCACAGGGCTCTTTGAGTGCTTGATTCTGATTGGCCAGTCGCGACATTCCAAGGCCCGCTCAAAACTAATACACCCTGTAACCCGGATGCTGCAAATCATTTTGAGAGGGGCAGTTTAATATTACACAAAAATGTATTATAAATATGTCTTTTAATAACAGATATATGAACCAATTTGCCTGTTTGTGACGATAAAAATGAGCTAATAAATTATTTCAAATTCACATTTTATGTCCAGTTTTTATCTCATGTTACAAGTAACTGTGCAATAAGTGGGATAATGTACAAGCAGCCAACTGTTATAGTCAAATTAGCCCCTTCAGTGTGATGCAAGACCCCACATCGCATCGGGTCCTTATCACATTGTCGGTGTAACGGGACACACAGAATACAAACCCGAAAGACACCAACTTAACTAAATCCACTTTATAGTGCAACAAAGGAACATCCACTGCAAACTTGAGACGGGAAACATCCACAGAAATAAGGAACAGGTATACATCCAACGGTACGATAAACAAGGAACATCCACGGGTACAATCAATGATACACATCCATGGCAGTCAGTGGTAAGTATTTGAGGAACATGAAACAACTAACAGTTTACAACTAGACCTGACCATGATGAATGTGCTGGTTAAATGTGGTTTGGATGATTGCGTGCAGGTGTGACCATAATCAATGATGATGAGTGAGTGCACAGAGTTCTGGGAAGTGGAGTCCATAATAAAAGTCAGGTAAGAGAGTGCGGGGAAGTGTTACAGTCGGGGTTTATTTCTGCGATAACAACCGGCTGCCTGTACATTATCACTTTCCTATAACTGATGCGTCACTAACTTGAGATATCGAAGTATGCAGTAAACATAACATATTAAATAATAAATGAATACATCCCTTAATGGAAAGAAGAGCTGTATTTTGATGTGTGTGACAGTTAATGGCCACAATGTTGTCAAGGCAACAACTGACACTGTAAGTATATCCCAGGGCGGGCAAACTTTTTTTTCGTGCACTCAAAAGTACACACTATTCCAACACAAAAACACTACCTACTATAAGGCCTAGTATAAGTAGGCGAATTGGAACGCAGGGAATGTTTTTTTGAATCAGACTGATAAGTCAAACTGATGTAATGGTGTACACTGAATTGAATGTGCATGTCTTCCAATCCTCTTTGTTTGTCATCACATGGGTCTGATGCGGTGTACTGTAGTGTAATGTTTTTCCATCCAGTGTTTAGTGAGTGTGATTCCTCACAGGCGTGTGTGAACAGGCCTGTCCATTTGTTTACTGTGGCAGTGAACACATGCGCTCTGACAGCTAATCCCGATGCTGAATGAGACCTGTCAAACACGCCGCTAACATCAGTCGAGCGCAGGGACGGGGCTGAAAACAAACTGATGGAACACATAAGGAGAGGAGTGGCTGACAGAGAAAATATATATTGAAGAAATTAGATTGGTTATTATGCTCTCTTGACAGGCGGGTGTATCACACACAGTGGTCTTTTTAGTGAAAGTGACTGATTGACTGTGCGTTAATGCATTTATATCATTTAACATCGTTTTAATTCAGCATCGTGTTAAGATTTTTAGGAAGTCTGATTGAAAAATGAGCGAGTATGTGATGCTAAATCTTGCGGCTGAAATCACATCTGGATTAAAGGTCAAGACCAGAACATTTGAAATCCTCACAATGTGCTTTATAATATACTGCATATTTGGACAAACCTAATAAATTGGTTATTTCGTTTTCATTCAAGAGAAGCGAATTCTGTGCACAGTACACATCAAACATAATGCAGTGTGGAGGAGAAAGACAACAGGACGGACTGGGTGGGGAATGTAAAAGTAAAGGGTGTGAAACAGAACAGGAGGAGTAAAGGTAAACAGATCTGAGAGGACTGAATGTCTGGCTCAAGGTCAGAGTATCGTCCTGTTGTGGAAATGTTGGCCAGCACTCAAACTCCCAGGAGGCCGAGGGGCGGACACAGCACCAGCAGGAGTTGCTGGCAAGGCGGAGATAACAAACACACGGTCAGGACAGGTCCCTTGTCCCGAGATTCACAGCCTCTCATTTAAAAGTTTCATCTAAAAAAAGAAAAAATGTTCTCTGGATGTATGTGTGTGTATTTAAGTTCTCTCAGTAAAATTCTCTTAACAATGAAAAAACTGAGAAAAGAACCTAGAAAAGTGTATAGCTGACTTTATCCATCACCGTCTGGGTTGAAATGCTAACAGGGCTCAGGTTATATGAATTCAGTCTGATTCTGACATGATCTGTTTGATGTAGAAAATGACAATAGCAACTTGATTTTTTGCTTGTTCCACCTCAATGACATCACACACATTGTACAAGATGAAAAACGGTTTAACTTAGGCCACAACAGAAGTGACGCAACGCTTATGAAAAGCTATTATTTACATGTTATTTCAAGTTTTTGTCCACACCTGCCAAGACGGTGATTCACACTGAGCTATCACCCATATAGAAATGGTTATTTTGTTAAAGTCCCAGTTAAATAAAAAATGACAATTCTTATTTTTTCTTGAAATATTGCAGCGCTTATACTAAATCGTTTATCTGTGTGCACTGAAAAAAAGGATATTTCCTGCCAAGTTAAATCAACATAATGTTTGTACAATTTTGTGACAACATGATTTTTTCATGTTCTGTTATGTACAGTAACTTAATCCGTTCATGTTGGCAAAACATAAATTATTTGTGTTTTTTTAACATATAATTGTTAAAACTAGGCAGAGGATTTATATTTCCCAGCATTCTTTCCGTGAGACTGCATTTTGAGTTATTTTCTTAATTAAGTGTTGTTTTATGTGTTTTTCAGTAAAGAGAACACTTTGTAGGGTTTAATGTTCATTTATCTTTGAGAATTAGAGGAGTTGTTTTGTGGTAACCATTACGTAAGCAAAGTCAATGCTTTTCTAAACAGTGTCAGGTGTAGCGGGAGGACACACGGGCAAAGGCAACAGGACACAAATCAAAAGGGAACTTTAATACAAAACAACAAAAGAAAACCAGGAACGAGGAGTTTACAGACATTGACTTTAATAATACTAGACAAAGAACTAACCAGGGGAGGAAAAAACCAAACATAACATACACCAACTGTGACATGTAGTGGGTGGTTACATTTTGAATTTTAATGTCTGTTAAGCTTGGTTTACTTCATATCTTGTTAAAAAAAAAATTGTCACATTAACTAATAACAGGTTGAAGATTTTAAATGAAAATATGCAACGTTAACATAAAAAAACATGTTTGTTTAATAAACATAAATTTGGCAGAGTGCTGAGTAGACATAACTTTATTATGTGCAACTGAAGTACATCATTTTTTCATGTAAATTCAACAGATTGTGGGTCATTATCTTTTAAAATCAGTTAAAATCTGAAAATGCATTTCCGCCCTCAAATGATGTATGTTGTATGGCTTGGGGGTAGCAACCGTTAACTCCACCCCTTCCACTGTCATTCTGCTGCTATAGTTTCATTTCAATATGCAACAGCTGTTTTTACACGTCCAATCAATTCTCAAGAAAAAATGCAGGCCACGCCCACAATTTTTCTCCTTTGAAATTCCTTTTCACTTGGGAATGTGTCGGAATACGGAAATTAAACCGATTGCAACTTCTGGTTCATGGGGGCTTTAAATGTCAAGCCGTGTGTCACAACTTCAATGTTGTGTCTGGAATAAACATGTAGTCTTACATCTATCCCATCCATCAAGAGTCAATTTGACGTAATAAAAATATTGTGTATTTCATGATACATCATTTTCTTGTGAGCAGTGGGCTATGAAGAATCCGTTTCACATCATGAAATCATTGCTGTAGTTTATCTGTAGACTAGAGATTTTACTTTAGACACACACTGCTCCTTTGGATTAGACTGTATTACACGTATGGAAAAGTGTGTGTGTGATTCATGTGGTGTACAGGTGTACAGTCATGTTTTATTCATCATGTTATAAAGCAGTTGTGGTGGGTGGTCAGTGTAACAGGAGAAGTGCTTTTTACCTGAAACTAACATTACCTGAGACAGGTACATAACTGAGACGTGATAATGAGTCAAATACAACAACTTCAACCTGACTAATCAGCTTTGCTGCTCTAGCCAATATTTCCACTTGTCCCACTGTTGATCTGTGATTTTACCAGACACACCAGTAACCAAGAGCACAAAACCCTTCTAAAACCAGCTCGACACAACAGTTAACCATCTTAGGTTGATGAGAAAGACTCACATGATTTTATTAGAGTAAAGCGTCCATACTACAGGGGTTCCTGTGGTAAATTCAGGCATACTATGGGTTTACTCCAGAAATACCCTGGTCATGGTTTTGGTCCATCATGACACACATAACAAATGGTTCCAGCTACAATTTTGCAGGTTTCCCAGTTTGAAGAAATTGTTGTTTAGCTGGTCAGCCAGTCTTTCCTCCTGCAGGCTTATATTTTCATATATCTTTCATGGGTTTTGTTATCCAGCTTAATGCAATGCATTCTGGGACTGCCTTGACATTGGGGTTTGGACAGAGCTGTTTTTTGCTTTAACTTCATCATCCATAAATGACACACAGAGAACTGTGTGTGTGTGTGTGTGTTTATATTTGAGTTGTTTTTGTGAGACGCAGCGATCAGGAAGCTGACACCAGCAGTGGTTTTTCCCATGAGGGGAGATTTCCTCTCTGTGGTTAAATCCTTCCCTGTGACACATGTTCCGTGATCAAGATGTTCCGCTAGAAGTGTTCCACCCCAGAGAACACGGAGCGTTTCCGCTGGAGTGAAGCGCACGGAACTGACACAGGTCAATATATCATCTTACACAGGTCTGCTGTAACGTGCACAGCAGTGTCCATTACTTGCTTCAAATCAAACACCAACCTGTGGAAACACACCTAACAACACACAAACCTCTCGTAAAGCATACACACACACCTCACATAAGGTACACGCACACTTGTGAGGTACACACCTTTTTTAAGGTACACGCACACACACCTGTGGTAACACACCAAACAACACACAAACCTCTACTGCATACACACACACACTTGTAAGGTACAAACCTGTTTAAGGTACACATACACCTGTGGTAACACGTTCGCACACACACACACACCTCTCATAACTCACTGTAACATAATAATGATAAAACTCCTCATTTAGAATGAAATACAGCACGAGAGGACTGAGGAAGTAAACATATTGATTTGTTATGTGTGTTTATATTTCATCTGGACGTTAAGCCAAAGTTGTAATAATGAAACACACAGTTCAGAGGGAATGAGTTGTGTAGTCGAGTACACATCATGATCAAGTTGCTACAAAGTTTACGGTTGAGCTAATGGTCTATATTACATGACGGATGAAGTGATTACAATTAGACGTGGATGTCTTTGCTGTTACTGCAACACACACGCTCTGATGGCCTGTTGCTTTCATTTACATCTTCATTTGCTCAATAACACATCGTGAAACATTAAAGAACGAACTGATATAAAACGTGTTTTTTTTGTCCTGATTTGTGCCGGCCTCTGTAAGATAGAGTGTATGTACTCGCTGAGTAATGTAATGCCTCTCTCTTCATGCATAAATGATTCACTTTAATTATTGAACACATTTGATGTATGATAATGTTAAGTTTGAAAACATCTGAATAATTCTTCTCATGAGTAATGTGTTGTTTGATGTTAAATGAGCAAGTGGATCAGATGCTGTGTGAAGGGCTGTAATAAACTTGAATTCATTCATCACACGTCCAGCAGAAAGCTGAGAGCAGAATAACAGCCACAGGAGAAAGAGCACAGAAAACACGTCTGAGGTGTCCATCTAAAAAAAAGATGTGTTTCTCCTGTGGCCTTTTCTCCAGAGGTGCAGGTTTAGATGTCTGTGGCTCCGCTTGCTTTTCCCAAGAGAAAATATATAGAGAAAATACATGGAATTGATCCGCTGACATCAGTATACAACCAGAAACCAAAATACCTCTCCGCAAGAAGAGAAAAACAGTGTGTGAGACTTCACGTCCTTCAAAGGTCCTTCTCTCTCAGCATACATCTCTTGTGATTTTGACAGAGCATCAGGAAACATATGAGCACTTTTACATATTACACTTTTAAAGCTGACTCGTGCGTTTGGGAATTTGCATTTTCAGAGTCAATCTCCCAATCAGCATGTCCTTGATGTCTCACAGAGGACACGGCTCAACTGCTGTCATTTGCATAATCTGATGTAAATGTCAGATGTCAGACGCAGGATTCTCAGGGGAATTCCTGAAGAATTCATGGCTTATAGTAAATGATAAACATGTTGATGTGTTTTTAAATGCATGTGTTGGATCTGATGTGATCCGGAGAGCAGTGAACGCGACTGTAAATGCCGTCACAGTTTCTTCAAAGGGATGTTTTTCTTTCTCTTCCGCTCTCTGATTTATTCTCAGATGTTCCTTTACTTTAACTTTAACAGGCAACAAAAGTGACAAACACAAATCAAATCCTCAGGGTATCAGTCATTCTGTGTGAGTCACTTGCTTTTATTACACCTTATGAAAAAAATATCAATCATTAGTCGATCAACTTTTACTATTATTAGAGTTGTTTCTTTATATTAAGAAATTATTATTTTACTTTTGCACTAAGCACAATAAACGTGAAATGATTCTTCGTTAAACACCATCATGTCATGATTTGCCAGCAGCTTCGTATGAATTAGTCTATTTCAAGAAACTGTGAAATATCCTTTAATGAGATGTTAGGTGAAAGAAACGTGTTATTCCAAAGTTGTTCATTTTATTTTGTGTCAAATTGTTTTTGATCCTGATTTTTCGGAGAGAATAAAACAAGGAAAAAATTATTTCAGCAGAATTCCAATTTAATTAAACTGAACGATGAATTAGATATTTTTTATTTGCTAACACATTAACCACATTATTATTTGTCATGCCGATTGTATGCTTTTTTTCTAGCAATTCATGTTTAATTCATTTTACACAACGTTCTGAGAATTTGTAGACAGTATTTGTAGTTTTCAGTGTCCATGTGCATTGTGGGTAACAGCTGAACCTGATGGTTTAAAATGATGTTGGTTAGATTTGTCTGTGACACCAGCATGAATGAAGTGTCAGACCACACATCTGGACTCTTAGATGACAGTCTAGATCTCACACGTTGGACTCATTGTGACTTCAGTAAATGAAACACTTGTTTGAGGAGGGCTCGAGGACACTTGATCTGTTATATTCCTTCAGTTTTACTTCTAAAGGCTGCTTTTCGATCTCAGTGTGTGGCGTCATTTGATTCTCAGTGAATATGTGGAAATGTTGTTTCCTGCGGTGTAGTATGGCAGTCGCTGTGCAGGTGTAATTACCGATGTGAGATATCGAGCGCCGCTTCAGCCCCAGACAAATAACAACACATTTATCTCAAACCTATTTCACCTCATTATGGAAACACCTTCACTGACTCCTGCAACACTTGGGCTCTCGTCGGGAAGCTGGATTCATGATAAAGTCTAGAGGAGAGATTTTCAGTTCATAAAGACAAACATAAATGCTCTTAACGGGCGGTGACGTGACATTAGAAAGTGAAGAGGCGTTTGAACAGTGGATTCATCATCATGATGAGAGTCGGTGTGTTCTGACAGTATATGTCAGGTAATTGAAGGTTAGAGTGAAATCCATCTCAGTGTAATACATGAGAATGACATGATCTGATTTTTCACCAGAGGACGGACAGAAATGTGTGTATGACCTTCATTTATAAAGACTTGTACCATCCAATTGACATCAAATATATTATGTTCAAGAAAACGAACAAACATACAAATTATATTATATACAATATATATGAAATTATATATTTTTTCTTGTTTTACAACATCAAACACTGTCATCTGTGCACACTAAGTGTAACATTGTCAGAATCACATGAGAGTTTAAGTTAGTTTTGGGTAGTTCTGTTAAGGCTTTATGTTAAACACAACAATATAAACAGCCTTACAGTCATTACAGTCAGTAAGGTCTTTCTCATTTTGGATTATGAATGCATTTTACATTCAATTACAATCTACCAGTGAGGTGAGAAAAATAAACTTGAGGAAAAGGTCAAACTAAATTCAAAATAATTTTTCTTACCCCACTGGAAGTTTGCTTGTTTTGAACATAAATTTACTTCATTCTTATATTTTCTTTCATAAAACACAACACAACGCCTTAGGCCACTTTCCTTGTCAAGTATATGCATGTGAATCTTTAACAAAATTGCTTGGTAAGAAGTAAACAATTTTTGTAGCAGTTACAGTGTAAACGTGAAAACTTCAAGAGTGTTTCATGTATGAACGTGTGAATGTTTGTTTGTGCAACAGACAGAGTTTTTTATGCATTTGTGTTCAAACTAGTTTAGTGACGTACAGTCCCTTCAGTGTTCCTGTATTGTGGTTTAGTTTGGATCACAGGTTCACAAAGGAAGTCCAGCCTGAATTCTTTTATTTTCTGTCACTGAAGTAACCAACAGCTCAGTGTCAACAGATCACAGTCCTCGGCGTGCCTGTCACTGGTTTATCAGGAGAATATTCCAACAGTCCACAGGTGAAGACATAACCAGCAGCAGACACTGAGATATCAGCACATCACACGGTTTATTATGACATTTACATTAATAACTGCAGCACAATGACTGACACAATCACCTCAGACGAGAAGATGAAGCCTGTAGTCTGCTTTACCTTGCCGTTGATTCTGGCCAAGAATCATCTCCTCAGACAGCCGTGTCAGCGTGGGTTTACTCCGGGTGCACCCAAAGACATCCAGGATAGGTAAATACTATGCACATTGTCCGTCTCCTAACTCGTGTATGGATAGACTAGTTCTCACCGTTACTATAGCCTTAGATGCTGGAATGGCCTTAAGAATGAAACAATAAATAAATCTACTTAGACAGAAAGAGCTTAGTGCATCTTACATGCATAAAAACATGAAATCATTCATTAAAATGAACTTTATTTAGTGCCTAAAACCTATCCAACCAGATTTCATTTGGGAAAAGTAAATTTTGCCAGTTGGTGATTTTTTTATTCATATGATAGGAATTGAACCAAAAAGTAAAATGATTAGATTAAAACAAGAATAAAGGGGCATCCCCAAACACAACCATCCATCACTGATGTTAAAGCAGATGTTAGGAACATGTATATGAAACTGTACAGTCACACAGAGCTGCTGCTGCTCATGGAGAGTTCTTCACTTTTTAAGTCGCTTCGGATAAAAGCATCTGCTAAATGACTACATGTAAATGTGTGAGTAATTTCTTAAATCTGAACTTCATTATTTCATTTCATACAGATGTCATTTCATGTTTTGGATCGGAGCAAATGAGACAGAAAAGAGGGAGGAGATGAAAGCCGCAGTAAATGGTTTACTTCCGCAGTGCACATTTATTTTGGGGGGATGCTCCACAGATGGTGCCGTGTGTAATTAGTGGCATGTTTAACGTGGGCAGCAGTGAGTCACACTGATAGACCAGTGCCGAGAAATGAAAATCACTCCACACCAAAAACAAGACCGAGCACGATGAATGAGTCTGAGGAACTTGAGGAGGAGCTGCCCGTGACCCGCCTGTGCCCGACAACTCTCTGTCTGACAGCCATCGTTAAACACACAGCTCACTCCCTACGGACATTACACATCGCTCACAGACTTAACAGTTAAAGTACTTTCTTTATTCTGTCATCTATTAACTTCATGTTGAAAGTAGAAACAATGTATCTTTGTGGTTGCATTTGTTTCAGCATCCTAACCAGCCTGACATATCAACATTACCTCAACTAATGGCATGCGTCTATCCACCAATGGCTTTCCAACAGGACATTCATCACGGCTTCATTCAAATGGAAGCATACTGCTAGCTATTTTAATTTAAAATGCAAAATTGCAAAAGGCGTAATGGCAATGCAATTCTGTATTTAAATATACATTTTAAATAAGCTATGTGCAAATTGAAAATAAAAATGATATTATATCAATTACCTTTGTCAGTACCTACACTACTTTAATATGTTAATTAAATGCTGGCTCAGCCTTCACACAGTGTGGCCAGCTATCTTAAACATATATAATCAATCCGGGAATTCTTTTTCATTTTGCAACTAAAAAAATATAACCCAGTGTAGGAAATGACAAATGTTATTGAGATAATATAATTTTTATTCTCATTTTGCACTTAATGTTGCACATGCAGTATGTTATTTAGAATGTATATTTAAATACACAATTGCATTATCATTTTACATACTGCATTACTATCTTGAAAAGAGCTACCAATATGCTTCCATACATACACAGTGTCATGTGCTGCATGAGAAATGTTAACAGCGTCATAGAGAGGCTTAGCATCACAGAAGGATGCCACATATTAAAACAGTAGACATGTCAGTGTACATATCGAAAATAAACAAAAAGATGACTTTCTGACATGCATGTGTTTCCTCTGTCTGTTATGTTGTTGACATTGATGTATCTCTCTCTTTCATCTTGTTTTGATTTATGCACTGGTATCACACACACAATGTCGTAGAAATGATCTGGTCATCATTTGAAAAGGTCCTCGGCACACATGGCATGGAGCAGGTGGAAGTTTTTTGATGTTGTTTTGACCAGCGTGCAGCCCAGCATCATTCACGGAGATGTGTTTGGAGCTATATCGGAGAACACTGATATAAGTCACATGAAAATAACACGAGCAAAGTATTGTAAGCTCTCGTGTAGGAACGGCGTCAATGACTTCAGCTTAAATATTTAACAATGCTTCATTCATCATCATTCACTGTCCTAAATACAACACAACACCATGAATCTATTATATCGCTTTGGATAAAAGCGTCTGCCAAATGACTAAATGTATTACACTTATCTCTCTCTCTCGTGTTTCTTTGAAGCTTATTTTTGCTCTCAGTGCTCTGAATGTTTCTCTTTAGGTTAATGATCCTGCAAGAGGAGTCCTGCACTCTTTTTCACTGCCAAAACCACATGTAAGAGCGTGTCATGCACGCAGGCTGCGTGTATGTGGACAGTTTGAACCCTCATCACATCTCTTATGTCTGAACTAAAGCAAACCCACAAAAAATGGCATCAGAATTGAAACCTGCAGCTGGGCATTCTTAAGATCATAGGATAAATAAACAAACAAGCGGCTCTGTTTGTTTCGATTTTACTGTAGCTCTACCTGCACGTGTGAAAATGTCCAATTAAAGTGGAACAAGGCACAGATATAAGCCGATCAAAGAAGTGAAGTGTTGTTTTATGAGCGTGTGATGATCCTGGCATTTGATCACAGACATGTTCAGCTCTGTTCAAACACACATACAGACACAGAGCTGACTGCACAAACACGTGCTGATGTTTTACAGAAGTGTTTATCTATGGGTTTACTCGATCAGCTTTGATTGGTTCTTGTGCTTCCTCACATTCTTCACTGTAATGCAGCAGGTTGTTGGGGGATCAGGTCAAAAGAGATCACTGCAGTTGGGGTTTTAAAAACATAGGGACTTTCCCACCGCAGGAATCATTTCATAGTTCCGGGACGATTTGCCAGAAGTACCTGTCCTTTGTTGTGTTCGCACCTGAGGTCGGGATTTGAGTTTGGGAGAAACTTTTGGGGGGAAAACACTGAAGCTCCTTCTCCGAGGCAGGGTCTAAACCAGCAGGATAAGAATGACCCGTGACGTAAGCAAACGCAGATTGGCCCAACTTCTGTTGTTTGTCGTTGTTCGAAGGTCGCGCTTGAATGACCTTGCATTCGACCGGCTTACGCCACAAAATAGTTTGTTTTGCCGGTGCAAATGCAAACCCCTTAAGAAAACGTCGTTTTTTTAGATCAACAGCCCTCTTTACTCAATACGGAAATTTGTTCCTGCAGCTTATCCATTCGGAAAGCGCCTTATGTTTCCAGTATCTGCACACCCAGTTCAAGTATTTCAGTCTCTACTAATGATCTTATGAGTTGAATCAGGTGTGTCAAATCAGAAACATACAAAGTGTGCAGGGCTAGGGGTCCTCCAGGACAGCTGCACTATGATGTTGAAACTTTTAGTTTTGATCACAGGTACACCGCTCGCGTAGCAGGATGAGTTGCATGCCACTGTTTAAAATATATAGTTCAAATTGGAGAATTGCGTGATTACAGTAAGCAGTGTAACCAGATATGCTTTTCAAAATATGTTTCCTTTCATTTATACAGTATTTCGCCCTTCACAAAGCTTCAAAGGACAGACACAATGAGTAAATGTATGAAAACAAAAAAATTCAAAGCACACCACAAATTGCACAATCAAGAGATTAAAGGCATTGCCAAAATATGTCATAGATTACTAGTTATGTGCTCTTTTATTATTTTAGAAGTCATGACTTCTAAAGTACTTCACTTATTTTTGCTTCTGTTTTTTCTTTATTATGATACCATCAATTTTTGTCTGGTGTTTTCTGTTCTCACAGAGAGTAATTAGAAAGAAGCACCTTTGCAAAATACAATAATTGACAAATGACTGGTTAAATATTAGTAAATGCAAGTAAAACTAAACATTCAAACAGCACTTACAACAGATATTGAGTCAACAGAACTGATTTCCCAAACATCAGGAAATCTTCCGGCCCCAGGGCAAAATCTTGAGGGACACCTGTGTGTTTAATGAAGAGGATGGTGTATACAGGCCTTTAACATTTGAACTATACGGTTTGTATTGTATTAGAAAATTAGGGCTTGTCTTTAGAAATATTAAGGCTTCATGCAGTGAGATAATGGATTGTTCTATTAAAAGCAGAACCATTACTGTTGGAATTACTAGCTCCGGTCCCCCCCTGATCAATACACATTTAACAAACACATACACTCTTATTGATTCACTCACTCACATGTTCTCCATATATTCACGTACTTACACACACACACACACACACACACACACACACACACAGAGGCCCCAGTGAGGGGCAGATGTATTATTAAGCTGTAATGTTTTGTAATGGAGGGTATAATGGCTGTCAGATGGCTGGGTGGTTATATGGAGTTTGCTGATTGCTTCAAGCTGATATTAGTCTGCTTTCATAACACTGACTAGCACATCAACACACAATCTACAACACGCACATGAACACAACCTTTCAGCGCTAACCTGAGAATAGACGCCGCACATATGTGTGTCGGTGTATGCATGTGTTCTCATGTAACTCCAAGCATGTGTGTCTGGTTTTTGGTGCAGTATGTTGTGTAATTCTTTTCTCTCTCTCTCTCTCTCTCTCTTTTTCTCACCCACACACATGCAGTTATTAAAGTGGCAGTTTGAATTCGGTGAGATTACAACACTTTATCTCCTTATCCAGCACAGATGAGTTTTATGAGTTCATTATCATTTATCTGGGGGATCGCAGCTGGAGCTCTGTAAGCTCCCTATTGCTCGGTGTCTGCTGTTTGTAGTTTCAGCTGTATTTCCTCACTCTTGTCATTAGTTATTGAAATGCATGCGCTGTTCTCTCGGAGGACAGGAGAAAGAACTTTTTTTTCTCGCTCACAGGCAGCGCGTGTGGGAAGAGAGGGACCACGTCTGAACGCAGAGATGTCCTGAATCCAGCATGAGTAATGATTTTCAGGTACTGCGTGAAATAGAAACCGGGCCCTGAAATCTATATGCACTGACATTTCCAGCCGAAAAAGCTTTTAGAACACAGGTGACTCAGACACGACCTGTGGAGGAGTCCAAATCTTCAAATCAGGAAAAAATGCATTACATGCTACAAAGCATTTTGATTTGATAGCCGCATGATTTGATGCTTAATAGCACTATGAATCTGTAATAATGTCTATCGTGTAAAATTAACGTACTTCATGTATTTCATCATTTCTTTTTTTTGTCAGTATACTATTTGTTTCTATGTATTAGCTATGTTGTCAAACCTCTAGTCAGTTTGGGTTATGTTTCAAACATACTGCTCACTCACTTTACTGGGATGTTTGTAAACAAGCCCACACAGATTAAGTGCAAATCATGTATTTCATACAGCCTAACCTCGCAGCATCTGCACTGTCTGATGTACTTAAACACACCTGTCACAACAGGACAAATAGTAGCGCGCTGGTTCACTTGCACCCGAGCAATAGTGCAGATTAAAACACATTATAGTGTGGTGACAAACCCCAGTGTAGTAACACAGAACTTACACTGAAGCACAACACAGATTTTTTTGTATGTGCTTCTCACAGTTTTGCATGGTTGCAGAGCAGTTTAAATGACATTTGCGGTCTGAAGTGTTCACAACTGTCCCACAGCTTATTATTGATGTTTTGATTTAAGGGTAATATGGCCACGCCATCAAACCTGTTTATCTCTGAACTGTTTATTGTTATTTCAGGAAAAACAAATATCCAATCACTTTCTTGCATATCACAAAAATGGAAAACATTTAGATAAGAGGTTCTGCAATGGATTTACATAAGGGATAAGCTATCACAGTATTGACATTGTTTGTTGTAAAAAGGTAAACAAAAATGTCCTTAAAAGCTGTCATTGACTTGAATAATCAATATCATAAACAGCACAACCTCAACAATATTTTTATTATTCATAAAAAATGATTGCCATGACATATTTCTTTGAGGTATGAGGTTAGTTAACATGAACAATTAAAGACCATAGACGTGGACATATGACTTTTGACATCAACAATTAAACACACAGCAAATGTTTTTCTTTATTTTGCTCTCTACACACAGTTATATGGTTTTTGGTACTGAGAAGCACTAGTCCAGGTTATCTGGTGCATATGCAATTTTCAGAAGATGAAACTAGGCCAGAGTAAAATTTGTATGTTCATGTGAAGTGAAAATCATCTTACACGCCACACGGATCCTTCTGTCGCTCCGCCTCAGGGTCTCTGATGCCTCGCTCTATCTCAGGACCACAGAGAACAAACACAACCTCGCACAACAGGACTTCTTTTAAAGCAGATCACAGGGTTCTGTTATGAGCTCCACACTTTAACATGAACACACACACACACATGCTCGTACAGTATATCACCCCACTGCACGCAGGGTTTCTTCATAGGTCCGCGAGTATTTCAATCCCATAGTGCCCTGCGCCAATGCCAACAGACAGTTGATATAATATACACAAGAACATCTGGAGTCCCGACATCACATGACACGTCAGAGAAAAGAAAGTTTAAACTGAAACAGAGTTCAGACTTCTTATAAGAGAAATCTGATAATGAACATTCTGGATGGAAAGCATGAAAGTTTGAAGCAGGTGGAGATGATGTTCACACCTACTTCAAGAAAATCTGAAAAAAAGTCCCAAATATCCTAAGAACTTGGGTTCACAAGCTTTCCGTTGAAATGACGAAAAAGTAATGTAGCATACAAAGTGATTCTTATGTATTCAAATGTATCATTTTTCACAGAAAAGGTCAGTTCGTAAGTATCATGACAGCATGTCTTTGGTATATTTTAAAACCAATTTTGGGGGGGTTTTTCCTGCAGGATTTGCTGTGGTTATTGGCATCATGCCACAAATGCTCTTGGCAGAACTTCCTGAACCTGGAAGAGGTTCTATTTTCAGCTGTCTTTTTTCAAGTTCAAGTTCAAGTTCAAGTTGAGCTTTATTGTCATTCCACTACATGTGTGGACATATAGCGGGACGAGATGTCGTGCCTCACAGGACCACGGTGCTACATACATACAGATATACAACACGAAGTAAAACAGTATAAACCTATACACAACTAACCTACTGTCAGCTTGACTATACATATGCTATATATAAAAGTGGTTACCTATACATAAACTAAAAAATAAAGAAAATACAAACTGTACAACTGTGCAAATGACTTCAAATACTGTACATGTGCAAAAAGAGAGACATTCAAGCAGCTGGCTGGGGAACAGTGTAAGGTGATTTGTGATGCATGAGCCAGTAAACATACATACATTACAGTCATATATTACAATCAGTCTTTTGTGGGATTATGGACACACAATGGTGTGTGAAAGTGTCTAGTGCATGCAGAGGAGAGTGTGTTGCTACAGGTGGCTTGTGCAGGCCCGCTCACCTGAATTGCACAGAAACAAAAGTTAACAGTTTTTTCCTGAGTTGTGGTAAGGTGTATGTGGGGGGGGGGGGTTGTTAGGGGTTTCAGAGAGGGGCGGTGTGATGTGAGTTCAGGGCTCTCACAGCCTGGGGGAAAAAGCTGTTGAGCAGTCTGGCGGAGCGGGCTCTGATACTCCGGTACCGTCTACCTGAGGGTAGGAGCTGGAAGAGACTGTGGGAGGGGTGGGTGGGGTCCTCCACGATACTTTTTGCTTTGCTGGAGCATCGTGTAAGGAAAATATCCAGGATGGAGGGGAGAGGGGCACCAATGATTTTTGCAGCGGTGTTCACTGTCCGCTGGAGGGTCTTGCGGTCTGCTGCACAACAGTTTCCATACCAGACAGTGATGCAGCTGGTCAGCACGCTCTCAATGGTACCCCTGTAGAAGGTGGTGAGGATGGAAGGAGGGAGGCTTGCTTTTTTCAGCGGGCGGAGAAAGTGTTGGCGCTGTTGTGCCTTCTTGGAGACAGACTTGGTGTTGGTAGTCCAGGTGAGGTCCTCTATGATGTGCACCCCCAGGAATTTAGTGCTGCTGACTCTCTCCACAGTCGAGGTGTCGATGGTCAGTGGGGGGTGGTCAACGGGGTTTCTCCTGAAGTCCATCACAACCTCCTTTGTCTTCTCCACATTGAGGGACAGGTTGTTTGCGCTACACCATTCAGCCAGCTGTGCCACTTCCTCTCTGTAGTGCATTTCATCGTTGTTGCTGATGAGACCTACCACTGATGTGTCATCGGCAAACTTGATGATGTGGTTGGAGCTGAACTTGGCAGTGCAGTCGTGGGTCAGCAGCGTGAAGAGCAGCGGGCTGAGCACACAGCCCTGTGGGGCACCTGTGCTCAGTGTGGTAGTGCTCGAGGTGTTGTGGCCGACACGGACTGACTGAGGTCTTCCGGTTAAAAAGTCCAGGATCCAATTGCAAAGGGAATTGTTGAGGCCCAGCAGGCTTAATTTATTGATGAGCTGTTGTGGGATTATTGTGTTGAATGCTGAGCTGAAGTCGATGAACAGCATTCTGACATATGAGTCTTTATTTTCTAGGTGGGTAAGAGCCAGGTGGAGGGTGGAGGAAATTGCATCATCCGTAGAGCGGTTTGGGCGGTATGCAAACTGGAGCGGGTCGAGTGTGTTGGAGATGCTGTTTTTGATGTTGTGCATGACTAGCCTCTCAAAGCACTTCATTATGATTGGAGTCAGTGCTATGGGACGGTAGTCATTTTGACAGGACACTGGTGATTTTTTTGGTACCGGTATGATTGTCGTGGATTTGAGACATGTGGGGATGACTGCTTGGCTCAGCGAGGTGTTGAAGATATCTGTTAGGACATCTGTCAGCTGTTCAGCAGTCTTTCAGTACGCGGCCAGGTATATTGTCAGGACCCGCAGCCTTGCGTGGGTTAATCCTAGATAGGGTCTTCCTTACGTCGGCTGGAGACAGACAGAGTGCCTGGTCGTTGGGAGGTGTGGGCAGTTTTTGTGCAGATGTGTCGTTCTGCATTTCAAACCGTGAATAAAAGTGGTTGAGTGCATCTGGGAGGGATGTGTCGTCGTCACAGGCTTGTGGCGGGGGCTTGTAGTTAGTGATGGTCTGAATGCCTTGCCACAGGCTCCATGTATCTCTGCTGTTTGTGAAATGATTGTTGATTTCATTGCCATATGACCGTTTTGCATTTTTGATGCCACTGGACAGATTGGCTCTTGCTGTTTTGAGGGCTGCTTTATCTCCTGATCTGAACGCTTCATCTCTGGTATTTAGCAGCCCACGAACCTCTGCTGTCATCCATGGCTTCCTGTTTGCACGTGTGGTGATGGTCTTGGTGACTGTCACATCATCAATGCAGTATTTGATGTAAGCAGTCACAGTTTCCGTGTACTCCTGCAGGTCTGTATGGTTATTATAAGTGGCCGCCTCTTTAAACATGTTCCAGTCTGTGTCCTGGAAGCAGTCCTGCAGTGCTGAGGTAGCATTGTCTGGCCATACCGCGATCTGCTTTTGAACCGGTTTGGCCAGTTTGAGAAGCGGTCTGTATGCTGGGGTTAGCATAACAGAGATGTGGTCCGAGTATCCGAGGTGGGGGCGGGGTTCGGCTTTGTATGCGTTTTTCACTGTTGTGTAAACAAAGTCCAGTGTGTTATTTCCCCTTGTTGCAAAGTTCACATGTTGGTAGAACTTTGGTAAAACTGTCTTTAAGTTAGCGTGGTTGAAGTCGCCGGCTATGATGAAAAAGCCGTCGGGGTTATTTGTTTGTTGTTCGCTGATGGCGCTGTACAGTTCACGAAGCGCGTCCTTAGCATTTGCACACGGGGGAATGTACACCGCGACAATAACAATGGCCGTGAACTCCCGCGGCAGATAGAACGGTCGACATTTCACAACCATAAACTCCACCAGCGATGAACAGTGTTCTGATAATGCCGCTGCATTGTTACACCATTCTTTGTTGATATACACACACAAGCCACCCCCGCGAGTCTTACCAGACAGTGATGAATCTCTGTCCGCTCGGCAGCAGATGAGTCTGTGCAGCTGAATGGCGGAGTCCGGGATGTTGTCGTTTAGCCATGTTTCAGTGAAAACAAACACACAACAATCCCTTGTCTCATGCTGTGTAGACCGGCTGAGTTGAATTAAGTCCAGTTTGTTACCTCCCCGCTTGCCGTGCTTCTGTCCCCTCTCACACCGCCGGCGTCGCAGCTTTGTGCGGGTGGCATCAGTAGGCGAGGCCGCGGTCACGGGGTCCGGCTTCAGCAGCAGGCCTTGTAGCTTCTCAGTAGTCGCCGGTGAAAGCTGATGTTTGTACACATTGTCGATATCCAGGAGGCTCTGGCGATCATAGATGTGTTTCCGGGTGTTTGTCTTTTGATTTCTCAATAAAGTCAGACAGATTGAAGACGAGGAGACGAGACTAACAGACATAAAAACACAGTTTTTAGGACCCGGAGTAGCCGCTGCGTCCGAACGCGCCGCCATCTTAGATCTCTGGTGAGCTGTGTCAGACAGTATTAGAGTATGTGTGTGTGTTGATTAGTAAACACAAAATATTGCACATTTAAAATGGTAATAATCAAGAGAAGCATCAGTTCTTGGAGGTCAGGTGAGTCTATCTTGCATCATCCAATCACATCAGGTACAGCTGATCAACGTTAACCAGTAGTCTTACAACACATACTAGATTGCGTCCTATTTTATTTGCACGTCTCTGCACCTCATCAGCTTCTGAATCATGCCTCATCTCAACACTTGTTATCGCCATTTAGATTCATTGTTCTATTTCGCTTGCAATTTATTTGGATATATACTGTATGCAACGCAGTGTTACGGCTCATCCAGGTCTATATGTAAGCAGCAGTATGGGTTTAATCCCTCATTTATGAACTACTTTTCTCTACACGCTCACTAGTTGTTCGGATATGCAGTGCGCTATTGAAAATCATATGGATGGTTGTTAGATAATTTTAGCTCTACTATCACTATTAGCTTACTCTGCCCGAGAGATTGATCTCGCTTGCTAGCAAAGGTGCTTTTCTCTCGGCGTCTGTTCCGTTAAGCAAGCGGCAGTGAGCTGACCATACTAAGCTCACCGGAGAATGCATATTATAACGGTATTTAAAAGATTGAACTATCTATTTCATGTATTTAACTATACATTGCGTGGAACTGCTTATTTGAATTTGGATTCAATTTATTGTCATTACACATATAACAAGTGTACGTTACAGTGTAACGAAATGGATTTAAGAAGAAAAACACAGCATAACACGAGGGAAGTGGAGAGAAAAACAAATACACATAATACACCATAGACAAGACTTGCAACAGGGTAAGATAATCCTGCCCGTCAAGCAGCCATCCGGTCCAGTGCCATTACGGCGCCACTCACAGACCCGCTTATCAGGCTGGCGGTTCAAAGCTACGGAGGAGTGGGAGGGATAAGGGTCAAAGTATGTGTGTGTGTGTGATAGTTCTGAGTCTTTAGAGTGGGGGAGGGACGCAAGAGCGTCTCGCTGCAGTGCTCTCACAGGGTTAATTTAAGATAAGACTGTGATTTGTTTAGTCGGGAAACCGTATTCCAATATGTCACGGCAACCCGCATTGTCAATGTTAGTTCTGATCTCCGATACTGTGACTTTTTTTCTTCCCAAAGCTGTTAAGATCTCCCTGATAACAACCATATTTCGAATAATAGTCTCAGTCTCAATGCTGACCGCTCTTCACACAGCTTCAATCGATACGGGCAGCCTTATGAGGCATTGGACAGCTGTTCCCGTTTTATGAATTTTTCTTCATGTCCTCCACGGAAAGAGCCGCCAGAAACACGATCAGCCATCTCTCCCACCAGTCCATCGTGTAGCCAGCTGCGAACATTCCGTCAGGTCAGACAGGTTCCCCTGAACCCAGTTTTCTCGTCGAGAAAAAGGTGTCAATTGCGCTGAGGGACCAGTTGATCAGATCCATAATTTCCAAGTTTGGAGGGCAGTGCAGAGAGAGTCTCTCAATAGATGAGATGAGACGAGACAAGAGAAAAAGCAGGGAAAATAAGGACAAGGAAGGGGAGTGAAAAAATGCGATCGCCTCCGCTGAGAGCCAAACGAGATCTCCTGCAGGAACTGCTTCTGTATCTGACATGCCAAATCAGTGCTTTTCTCTTGTCTGCACAACCCCAACACTGTGTCTCAGACATTACGAGCCAGAAGAAAGTCATCACACCCTGAATGTTATTGTATGTATTGTGACGCGGTAAGAGACACGTTGGACACAAGACGGCAGTTTTAACAACCCGGAGGGGAATTTATTGTGTACACAAGTGAAAGTTTCCACAATGCCGTGTTTGCATTTCCAATTCCTCCTTTTACTCACTCGACTCTGTAAAGGAAGTAGAGACACAGTGTAAGCTGTGGGAGAGACTCGCCCCAGAGTGGCGTGTGTGCGTGGCTTATATGCCCAGCAGCTAATCGGCCTCAGGTGTAGGTGATCAGCATTAGCTGCCGGGCCGTTTCCTTGGCGACGCTGATCCTGGACCTGTACCCTCCGCCACACTCCCCCCCAAGCATCGACCTGGTGTTCCAGTGTTTCGGGATGATAACAAGGGTGGGAGGGAAGTGTTACCTAACAGACCTGCCCAACCGGACCACATCCTCGATAGCCCGTCCGCGTTGCCATTGGAGGCCCCGGCTCGGTGTCGTACTGTGAAGTGGAAGTCCTGGAGCGCGAGGAACCAACGGGTCACTCGAGCGTTGGTATCTTTTGCTCGGGCCATCCACTGTAAGGGAGCGTGATCTGTGACCAAGGTAAAGCTTCGGCCTAACAGGTAGTAGCGCAGCTCCAGAACTGCCCACTTCACGGCCAGGGCCTCCTTTTCTACTGCCGCGTACCTGGTTTCGGCCGGCGTCAGCTTACGGCTGATATACGTGACGGGGTGTTCCTCTCCATCCTGGACCTGGGACAAGACTGCCCCCAAACCGGTACCGGAGGCGTCCGTCTGGAGGACAAAAGGGCATCTGAAGTCCGGGGCGTACAGAACCGGCGACAAGGTGAGAGCTTGCTGCAGGGTCCGGAACGCTGTCTCCGCCTCGGTCGTCCACTTAAGGTTCTCTGGATGTCCTTTCTTCGTCAGGTCTGTTAGGGGGCTAGCTATCGAGGAAAAATGAGGGATGAAACAGCGATAGTAGCCCGCCAACCCTAGAAACGCATGCACCTGGGTCTTCGTGGTTGGTCGGGCTGCTGATCGCACGGCCTCCACCTTCTTCTCCTGGGGGCGGATGAGTCCCCGACCAATCTGATATCCCAGATACTTCGCTTCTGTGAGACCCAGGTGACATTTCTTTGGGTTGGCTGTGAGTCCAGCCCGACGCAACTCATCGAACACCCTCCGGAGTCGGTCTAGATGTTCTTCCCAACCTTCGGATTGTATCACTACGTCGTCAATGTAGGCGGCTGCGTAGCTTTGGTGGGGACCCAATACGATATTCATCATTCTCTGGAATGTTGCGGGGGCTCCATGTAGGTCAAACGGTAGGACTCTGTACTGCCAGTGGCCACTGGGGGTGCTAAAGGCCGTCTTCTCCTTGGCCTCAGCCGACAATGGGACCTGCTAGTACCCCTTAGTGAGATCCAGAGTGGAGATAAATCGAGCCATACCGAGGCGCTCCAGCAACTCGTCTACCCGCGGCATGGGATATCCGTCAAACGATGAGACCTCATTGAGCTTCCGATAATCGTTGCAAAACCGGAGGGTGCCGTCTTGCTTGCGAACCATCACGATCGGGCTGGACCACGGGCTACGTGAGGGCTCAATAACTCCTAACTGGAGCATACGCTGCACTTCCTCCTCGATAGCTTGCCGACGGGCTTCGGGTACGCGGTAGGGCCGTTGCCGTGCGATGACTCCGGGTCCCGTACGGATCTCATGCTGGATCACATTTGTCCACCCCGGACGCTCCGTAAACACATCCTGATACTGACGGACCAGGGCTTCCAGCTCGGTTTTCTGGCCTGCGGCTAGCTGCTCCCCAAGGTCCTCCACTGGATCCGCCTCCTGGACATATGCCGCTACTTGTGTCGGTGGCGCGATCCAATTCTTGAGAAGGTTGATGTGATAAACCTTTTCCTCCCTCCGACGTCCCGGCTGACGAAGTCGATATGTTACCGGTCCCACCTTTTCGATAACCGTGTAGGGACCCTGCCAGGATGCCAGAAACTTGGAGGTAGCATTGGGTCGGTCGTACACCTTCTGCTGGGCGCGCTGGGCCTCGACTAAGTGTTGCTTCACCAAAGGCATCACCCGATCGATCTGTTCTCGCATCTCCCTCACATGTTCTATCACCGTCTGGTGCGGCGCTGGCTGCTGCTCCCAAGCTTCTCGGGCGATATCCAACAGGCCTCTGGGCTGCCGTCCGAACAATAACTCGAAGGGAGTGAAACCAGTGGATGCTTGGGGCACCTCCCTAATCCCAAACAACACATATGGTAATAAGAGGTCCCAGTCGCGCCCATCTTCGGCTACCACTCGCTTTAACATCCGCTTGAGGGTCTGATTAAACCGCTCCACCAGTCCGTCCGTTTGGGGGTGGTACACGGAGGTGCGGAGCTGTTTAATCTTGAGTAGCTGGCAGAGGTCACTCATCAGCCGGGACATGAAGGGAGTACCCTGGTCCGTCAAGATGGCGCTGGGAATACCCACCCGACTGAACATCAGAAATAGCTCCTTCGCGATGTTCTTCGCAGTGGCCTTGCGGAGGGGAATGGCTTCTGGGTATCAGGTGGCGTAAACCACAATAACCAGGATGTGTTCATGAACCCGGGCGGATTTAGGCAACGGCCCTACCAGGTCCATGCCGATCCGACCGAAGGGTACCTCGATGATGGGCATTGGAATCAATGGGCTGGGGGGCGGGTGCCTAGGAGACGTCCGCTGACAAGTAGGGCAGCTCTGGCAAAACCGCTTCACCTCAGCGTCAATTCCGGGCCAATGGAACCGGTCCCTGATCCGTTGGAGAGTATTCTGGGCTCCCAGGTGCCCCGCCATTGGATGCGAATGCGCTAGTTCCAGAACGGTCTCTGTCTTGGTTCTCGGCACCACAAGAAGGTGTTTAACTTCCCCCCGCCGTTCCGCGACACAGTATAGTAGCCGTTCTTTACCACGAAGTGGGGGAGAGGGTGAGGCGCGGGAACTCGCTCCTGTTCCTCCAACACTCGTACTTGGCTCCAATAATGTTTCAATCGTTCATCTTCCCGCTGTTCACGGCCGAACGTCCCACCAGCGGTGACCTGATGGTAGAGATCCATATATACATTAGGGGGAGGATTCGGTTGACACTCAGCCTCTCTCTCGCTGCCTGTGGCCAGGAATGCCCGCTGATGGTCTCTGGCTCTCGGCGTCCGATGTCTTCCGTGGCCCCCATTACCCTTCTTCACCTGGAACGTGGCCGCGATCAGTTTCTCAAATCACGGCCAATCGCGGCCCAACACCACTGGGACCGGAAGATCCTGTACAATGCCCACCTCTAGAGGCCATGTCCCCGGCTCTGCTGATATGACCACCCGGCAGGTTGGCACGTGCTGGGTGTCCCCGTGAACACAGGTGATGGGGACCGTGGCTTTGCTGTCGGACAACGGCTTCACCACCATCGGCTGGACCAGGGTAATGGCACTGCCAGAGTCAAGAAGAGCCCGGTAAGTCCTCCGTCCCAATCGAATGGTTCTTGTAGGAGCTCCCTGGGTTATGGTATGATGTACGGTACAACCGGCCATCCAGGCCCGGGCATTAGGTCCCGGAGACTCCGTAGGCATGGGTTCATCCACAGGTTCGGGGGCCACAGGCCTACTTACTGGTCGATTGGTACCCTCCGGCCGTGGCCTGTCGTATCCTCCCCTCCGGGGTGCCGTTCTCTCTCTCTCTCCAACCTCCCGGCCGGACGACGCTTCAGCCAATTCCACCGCCTCGACTAGTTCCTTGGTCGTCCCTGGGTTCCGCATGCTCCCCGGCCTTCGGAGGTGGCGTGGTAGGTTGCACAGGAGCCGGTCGATCATCACCCGCTCAGCCACTTGGAGAGCGGTCGGTTCATCCACCAGCAACCAGAGATGGACCAGGCGGGTTAGTTGAGCAACCTGTTGTCGGACCGGTATACGCTCGTCATACGTCCACTTGCGAAATTGTTGTGCTGCACAAGGGGCCGAAAGTCCTTCGCGAGCCAAAATCTCCGCCTTCAGGACGCGGTAATCGTCAGCTTGGATGGCCGGGAGGGCATAATAGGCACGTTGCGCTTCCCCCGTCAGGTAGGGCGCTATCGTACGCGCCCATGTCTCGTTGCCCATCCCTCTCTGGTATCAATTACTTCAAGCGTGTGCAGGTACGCTTCCACATCGTCTTGGGCGGTCATTTTCGTCAACAGCAGGGACGCTTGGTGACGGGGTTCCGACCGCAGACCCGGGGCCGTAGTCATCTGTAGTTGTTCCAAGCTTGATCAGACCGCTCTTGCCTGGCCACCACCTGGTCGAAGCACTGTTGCTGGCGGACTGTTACCTCCGTGAGACGGCGTAGGATTTCCTCCATGGTCGACTTCGGAGGGAGAGAGAGCGTGTCCGTAATCCTAGGATTAGAGCAAGACCACAATTTTTTGAAAAAAAAATCCCTTCTGGAGACGGTCTCTTACCAATTACGCCCGCAATCTCCACCACTTGTGGCGCGGTAAGAGACACGTTGGACACAAGACGGCAGTTTTAACAACCCCGGAGGGGAATTTATTGTGTACACAAGTGAAAATTGTGTACCAACAGAAAGGGAACTAAAGGAAGATGTATTTCATCAATTGATTATGATTTTCCTTTTAAGGTACAGCGCTCTGGCTATCATTTCAGTAAGTTTTACACACAGGGTGCATTCTTACCCTGCCAGCTTACTACTAGCAAAGATATTAATATTAACAAGATGTGTCACTGCTTTTGAAATGAAAGGGGAGAACGCATTGCTCAATATGGCAGCCCTAGCAAAGCTGTGCGGATGCGTAGTGTCTAAAGCAACATTCAAAATAATGTTTTTAAGCACCATTTTACCATTGGAAACAATGTTATGGTACAGTTTACGTTATTGTTAAATATTTTTCTTGAATACATCATTTAATTGGGAGTTTAGCCGGCGATTGAAGAAATATCAGTATTCTCCATTCACTCTTGTCTGAATTAGTTAATAACGGTCCTAAGTGCCCGGAGGCGTGTTGCAAAGATGGCCGCCGAGTGGCAGGACTTCCTTAAACGGGCCTTGCTACTAGTTTAATCTGCTTCAGCACGTTCAAAATCGTCATCAGATTGGCTGAAACAACACAAAGCAGTCTGATCTAAGAAGTGTTTACAACGGTTGCAATAAGAATTCATCACGATCGAATAAAAGCTTAATTCTTAAAAATATGCAAGGTTTGATAATTTGGTTTGATGCTGCGGGGACATTTCCAGGCCTCTCAACATAACGTGTCACAAAACAAAATGTGATTGTAGGGAAGGAAGGAGGCGGGAACTGGTGAACATTTAACAAACTTTAATCAAAATAAACAAACAATAACACCGAAGTAAAAGGCCGGCAGCCACAAGAACATGAATACAAACTAAACACATGTCCGGGCCCGGTCCTCTCTCTCGTCCGTAGTCCTGTCGCTCATCCTCTTATCCTCCCGATCTCCTCCGTGAGATATGCGGGACCGGTGTGCGCACAGCTGATTCCCACTATCACTCACGCCTTCCTCGTTACAGTATTATTTTAAGAAGAGTAGTATCATCCCGAATGGAATACTAACTGGAAGCGTGTGCGGTTTCCCAGACGAGGGCAAATGATGTCAATCTCACAACTCATTGCATGTCAATGAAAATCAATTTGTACATCGTACAATTAATGTAGCTTTAATCTTTGCTAAGCTTGTCTTGAGTCAGCATTAAACTGAAGAATAATCACTATCCAGGAGAAGTTGCTCGAGCAGTTCTGATAGCTCAGCCTCCCTTCTGCCACATAGGCCAAACTGCGACCGTTCCACACTTCATATTTTCGGTTGAATGAGTGCATCATCCGGGAATTTATAGTGCACTTCCTTTTGGGGGGGGGGTTTAATGTGAACGCACTAACCACACTATTTTATTTATGTCTCAAAATGGCGAAGAATAGTGCAGATGTGTGCTATTTGGAACGCTCCTCTTGTGCATGAAGGTTTGACTACACGGGACTAGGGTGTATGCATCCCCTGCCAGCTTTACTTCTAGTTTAACCCGTTTGTTTTGTTAACAACTTGCTCATGTCACTCCGCTGCTATTGGTTGCAGGGTGTACTCTACCCCTGCCTGCTAACTGCTCGTATAACCCGTTCGGTTTGTTAACAACTTGCTCATGTTACTCTGGTGCTATTTGTTTTGCAGGGCGTATGCTTCACCTGCCAGCTTACTGCCAGTTTAACCGTTAACATCTTGCTCACACAACTCGGGCAATGTATTGCAGCTTGTATGCTTCACCTGCCAGATTACCGCTAGTTTAACCCAGTGTCTGCATAATTAAGCATTTCATTTTTGCTGTTTAGACATGCTTATTTGGTTGAGGCATTCATTTTGTTTTGGGGGACATGTATTTCTGCGCTCCAGCTCTGTCAATGTAAGGCTGCATGGACAGGCGAAGAGTTTGCCCAGAACAGTTTCATTCCGCCAACCTTAAATGTTGCTATTGTTTAAATAATTGACGACAGTGGTCCCGACAGAAATGAAGAATGCTTTGGTTTAGGTTTTGCACGGTATAACAGTCATAAGGGCTTGTTTACGAATCAAACGTGTATGATGGTCTCCACACAATATTTGGCAATATAGAGTAAGGACATCAGCTTTGGCTATTTGATCAAATCTTATGTCACGCTTCACATAGTGTACGCAAGTTTATGAGTTCACATGAAGGCTGTTTATTTTTGAAAAATAAGTTGACGGCTGGGGGGCACGGTGGCTTAGTGGTTAGCACGTTCGCCTCACACCTCCAGGGTTGGGGGTTCGATTCCCGCTTCTGACCTGTGTGTGTGGAGTTTGCATGTTCTCCCCGTGCCTCGGGGGTTTCCTCCGGGTACTCCGGTTTCCTCCCCCTTGTCCAAAAGACATGCATGGTAGGTTGATTGGCATCTCTGGAAAAATTGTCCGTAGGGTGTGAGTGTGTGAGTGAATGAGTGAGTGTGTGTGCGTGCCCTGCGATGGGTTGGCACTCCATCCAGGGTGTATCCTGCCTTGATGCCCGATGACTCCTGAGCGCAGGCTCCCCGTGACCCGAGGTAGTTCGGATAAGCGGTAGAAAATGGATGGATGGATGGATGAAGTTGACGGCTTATGTTTTTATCTTGCTTAACAAAGGGAAAATTTCCTTAGAATTTTTCCCCACAAGAAAGATACTGTAGCACACTTTAATGTTTGGTTCATTTGAATTTCCAAGGTCAAAGTTCAAGTGCATGCGTAGTAAGTCAGACGTAAACCGACACTGACGCCACGTCAATGTGCCATATGGCTTTAAGTATGGCATATGGCATCTCCTCAAGAGCGGCAGCACCAGCTTTTAATAACTGGCCAGACTCACCGATCACAACAATGATGTGCATTTTCTGTTTATTGTGACACCTTTGGTTCGACTTATACTAATTAATTCATTTACATGTATTCATTTGCCTACGCTTCTATCCAACGCAGCTCCCTGTAGTGTGCATTCAGTCTACACACTAGTGCATCTAACACAACTACTGATCGAGCTACAGAAACACTGGAATCACTGGTCACTGGATTTTTGCCTGGTTCATCAGAAACATGTTCATCTGTGATAATGATGTACAACTATTTGTAGGTAACCTTAAGTTCCCTTTCTGTCGGTCTCTCGACGTTGTGTCGAGAACGACAGATGGGGTTCGCCCTTGAGAACCAATCAACTCTGACTACTATAGAAAAGGCCAATGAAATTTGGCGAATGACTAGTAATAGAACGTATTCAATGAATTCTTCTTCTGCCGGATCTACGACGTGTTGCAGCGGATCGTCCCTACCTGCAGCGACCTTCCCCTGGGCGTCTCGGCGGTTCCGGAGGTGTTAGAGATTTTTTTCTAAGAAGTCCTTTTCAGGACTGACTGAGCATTCTCCAGCGCGGCAAGTCCCGCTGTTCTCTTGGGTGCGGCACCCTCATCGAGGAGGGGGATGGACACGATCGCTGCGTTAGGCGTCTGGGCGTCCAGCACGCTGAAGCAGCGTTCGTTGACACATCTGCCCGCACTGCGGGCAGATTGTCATTCAGAAGTTGCGGTCACGGGTGGCTGTCTTCCTACGGGAACCAGCCACCATTTCGTCTGCTACCTGGGCTGTGACATCTGTGGCTACGGCCCCGATGACCACCCACGTTAGCAGCGTTAGTGATATGTGGAACTCTACGAACGTAAACCCGCCAGCCAAGTGCTCACGGGCCGATCGCACCCCGATTCGCTTTTCTAAACGTCCCCCAAATGGCGGTGGCATACCATCCGGATTCTCACGCACACACTCGGAAACGATGTGTGACGTAGATGAGATGTCGCTCGCAGCATCGGAGGGAGAGTGACATCCGACTCTGACGAATCCGAGCTCCACCCACAGCGGTCGAGTTCAGGAGGAAGCAGAAGTGATGTTATCCATGCTAACCCGGAGATGCGTGGTTCCTGAGGTCGGAGCGCGGTGCAAACCCACCCCGGGTGCCATGTTTTTCCCGGAGGTGCATGAGGAGCTGTGTGAAACTTGGAACGCTCCATTCACGGACCGTTCCAGTGAAACTAGCTCCGGCTCCCTTACTTCCCTCGTTGGTGGGGCAGCCAAAGGCTACGTCGACATCCCCCGGGCGGTGCACCTGTGCCGCGGGCGACTACCTCCTGGGGGGCCGTCCAAAGCGTGTAGGACTTCGGCATCACTGGTGTCGAGGCCTTGCACTGCCGCGGGCCAGGCTGCCTCCTCTCTACGCCATGGCCATCCTGCAGGTCCGCCAGGCCAGGGCGTGGAGAGAGCTCAACGAGGGTAAGGCCGACCCGGGTATAATGCAGGATCTCCGTGCCGCCACTGACAGCGCTCTACGGGCGACTAAGGTGGCGGCGCGGGCCCTGGGTCGGACGATGTCCACGGTAGTGGTCCAGGAGAGACACCCCCGGCTATACCTTGTGGAGAAGAGTGACACCAAGGAAGTCCGCTTTCTTGATGCACTCATCTCGCAGGGTGGGTTGTTGGTAACACCGTCGAGGACTGCGCTCAGCAGTTTTTGACGGTGAAGCAGACAGTGGCAATTAGCCTCACGCCGCGACTCGGCCGCCTACAGGCCTCCGAGATCTCACGTGATGTCTGCTTCCCTGCAACCCAGGACCCCTTCGACATCGGCTTCGGTTCCTGTGCCCCCACAGGCGGCACCCCGGAAGCAGAGGTCGAGGGGGAAACCTCCACCCCGTCAGCAACCTTCTCTCGAGAAGGGACACTGACGGGAAGACCCAGGGGAGAAAAACATCGGGCCCGAACCTTCACAGCCACGGCTCTGATCGGTCGGTACGGGACGACTCCTGCCTCGTCACCAAAGCCGGGCCCTTTTCAGGGCTTGGCGCCCACTACTCGCAGAGTTTTCTGTTCTCCCCGGGTGTACTTACAGCCTATCGCACACTCCTCTGGACTGTGCACGGCGAACCGACCTCACACCCCGGCGAGGCGTGAGGTCGTACACATACGACAGCTCTCACCACTCTCAAACCGACAGTGTGTGCCGTTGTTCCGCCAGGCAGGTAAAAAGGCGGAGCCAACCTTCCCTCCGGGGACCCCCGCGACATGGTTAGCTCCGCCAGCCAACGAACCCCCCCGTGGGAATGATGAAGCAGACCGTCCCCTTGGTCACCCTGTCACAGTCCCTGGGAGCTCGAGAGCTGCCCACACTGTCTCGCTGGCTAATGAGGGCGGTCCGTCTTGGTTACTCGATCCAGTTCGCCAGAGACTCTCCCAAGTTAGGGGCATCATCTCTCCCTCTGTCAGAGGCAGGGACGCCTCCGTACTTCGGGTAGAGGTCTCCACCCTTCTGGCAGAACAGGCATCGAGTTCGTCCCTCAAAACCAAGATGTTCAGTGGGTTACGACCCGCACTTCATCATTCCAAAGAAAGACGGCGGGTTGCAAAGGTCTGCGTACCCTGAACAGAGCACCTTCACAAGCTGCCGTTCAGGGTGCTCACGCAGAGGCGCGTCCTGACATCTATCAGGTGTTAGGATTGGTTCGTGGCAATCGACCTGAAGGACGCTTACTTTCATGTCTCTATCCTCCTCGACACCGGCCGTTCCCACGGTTCGCGTGCGAGAGGCGGGCATATCAGTACAGAGTCCTCCCTTTCGGTTTGTCCCTGTCTCCACGGTCTTCACGAAGATCGTGGAAACCGCCCTTTCTCCCTGAGGGGAGGAAGGCGAGTGGGTACTAAACTATCTCAGCGACTGGCCTATCTTGGCACACTCGTGAGATCTGTTATGTACACAAAGGGAGCTGGTACTCCGGCACCTAGATCGATTGGGACTCCAGGTCAACCAAGAGAGGGGTAAGCTCTCCCCAGTGCAGAGCATCCTCTTTCTCGGTATGGAACTCAACTCTGTCACCATGTTGGCGCACCTGTCCGCAGTATGCGCCCAACCAGTGTTGAACTGTCTGAAATGAACATTTTAGGCAGACAGCGGTCCCCCTGAAATAATTCAGAGGCTCCTGGGACATGGCGTCGTCGCGGGTTAATACCCCTCGGGTTGATGCACATGAGACCGCTCCAACACTGGTTTCAGAGTCGAGTTCCGAGGAGAGCGTGGCACACCGGCAGCAGGCGCATGGTGATGACGCCCTGCTTCCGACGCACCATAACCCCTAGTCTTCTATGACTTTTTCGACGGACTCGGGTCCCTCTGGGCAGGTTATGAGACAGGTCGTGGTGACGACTGACGTCTCCCTGCAGGGGTGCGGTGCAGTGTGTAACGGGCACGCAGGCGGGGCGTTGGACGAACACCACCATTTGCCCGCTTGGTATTCCCTGCCCTCGGCACGGATATCCTGGCGCACAGCTGACCGCGGGATGGGCGGAAGCACACCTTCCCCCCCCAGGAGCCTCATTGCACAGACGCTGTGCAAGGTCAGGGAGCAGGAGCACCAAGTGTTATTGGTTACACCACACTGGTCTAACCGCACTTGGCTTCAGAGCTGATGCGCTGGACAGCGACTTCCCCTGAACCATTCCCCTGACAGAGGACCTGCTCTATCAGGGGAAGGACACGTTCTGGCATCCCAGATCAGACCTCTGGAACACCCATGTCTGGTCTCTAGACGGGACGAGAAGATCCTGAGATGGCTACTCCCCCTCTATGGCAGAGACCATCACCCAGGCTAGGGCCCCATCTACTAGGCGGTTACACGCCTCTAGATGGTGCCTCTTCTCGTCCTGGTGTCTCTCTCAATGAGAAAGACCCACTGAGGTGCTCGATCAGGATTGTGTTTTCCTTCTTACGAGACTGGAGACTAACATCTCCCCTCCACAATGAATGTGTATGTAGTCGCTATTGCCACTCATCACAACTCAGTCGGTGGAAAGTTTCTAGGGCAACACGACCTGGTCACCAGGTTCCTAAGGGGTGCGAGAGGGCGGAATCCGCCTCATCTCCGCTCCATACCCTCTTGGGACCCTAAGTGGTCCTGGGGAGCCTCAGTGCCCCCCAAGAGCCCCTCGGAGATTCCGATCTTCCTCACAGGGTAAGACGGCCCTCCTGACGGCGCTCACTCCCTTCAAGAGGGTAGGGGACCACCGAGCATCCTCCGTGTCCCCGGATTGCCTTAAATTCGGCCCTGAAAACTCTCACGTTATCTTGAGACCCAGGCCCGGATGCGTGCCCAAGAAGTTCCCACTACTCCCTCCAGGGCCAAGTGGTGAACTTGCAGGCGCTCCCCATAGGGGAGGAAGACCCAACCTGATCAGTGTTGTGTCCAGTAGGTGCTGGACCGCACGCAGAGCTCTGAAGCTCTGACCAGCTCCATGTTTGTTGGAGGACAGCAGAAGGGGAAGGCTGTCTCCAAACAGAGGCTGGCGCACTGGGTCGTGGTAGCCGTTTCGACGGCATTCCGATCTCAGAATCTCCCATGTTGGCAGAAGCGCCTCTCTAGCAGACATCTGTAGAGCTGCGGGTTGGGCTACGCCCAAACACCTTCGCAAAGGTTCACAACCTTCGCGTAAACCCGGTGTCAGCCCACGTCCTGCGTGGCGACATGTAGGACTGGCATCCGGGGGGGCGTATGCCTGCGAAAGCACCATTCCACCCTCTAACAGGTTGGGTCAGTGTGCTATCTACCTTTTTCTTCTTACCCAAACCCATGGCTAAGAAACTGGTACCTCATCTACCTCCCTTCTTACCCAGACACTGGTTAAGAATAGGCATTCCATCCATCACTAAGCATGCACCCCCTGGGGGTTGGCTGGGCAGAGCAGCCTTCCCCCTTAGGCCGGGATTCCATATGAACTATCACAGATAGCTCTAACCGGACCTAGTGCTACCGGACGTCTGTAACACCCCCTCCGTGGGCTGTTCCGTCTGATGTATCCTCATGAGAATGGTTCCCACTCCTGGTAACCCATGAACTTCCCCAGGTGGACCTCCACCTCGCGGTTAACTACCCAGTCCGCACATTCCATGCGTTCTCCTCCAAGGACGAGACCATACCTATATCCACCATATTCCTCCCCACGGGTAGGAGGTGGCCTCTGCAGCGCATTCCTGATTAAGGAAGTGGCGCTTACCCGGTGTAAACCCGAGCCGGACGGCCTCTCGCCTGTAGAGAGCTAAGGCCCCTGTACCCATCTTTCTCCAAGAAAGCTCTGGTACCCCCCGACCACCACACTGGAAGTTTACAGTTTCGCGAAAGCATCGAGCTGACACGCCCAGGCTTGTTACCGTCGCTTCGCTAGAGATTGTGACGCGATACAGCGTTGTGGCGTTTTCCATGGGCAACCCCATCTGTCGTTTTCGACACAACGTCGAGAGACCGACAGAAAGGGAACGTCTTGGTTATGTATGTAACCTCGGTTCCCTGATGGAGGGAACGAGACGTTGTGTCCCTTATGCCACAAACACGTATCGTATTCTGCTGCAGTCGTGAGAGGCTCTAAGGCTCTTCAGAACAAAAGGTAAGTGAATGATGCACGCCGGCTTCCTTTTATACCGGATATCCGGGGGCGGAGCCCGGCATGCAAATTTCATTCGCCAAATTTCATTGGCCTTTTCTATAGTAGTCAGAGTTGATTGGTTCTCTGTCGTTCTCGACACAACGTCTCGTTCCCTCCATCAGGGAACCGAGGTTACATACGTAACCAAGACGATTCTCTGTAGAGCACACCTGTACATTTCACTTTATAAAGTTATATCAAAAAGTATTTAAATGTCATCATTCAGATTGTGTTTTCCTGTTAGAGACATTACCAGAGTAAGCTTTAATGTTGACCATACTACTATTGGATTAATATTGTTATTATTATCATAATAATCTCTCTAGTTTTAAGCAAGCAGTGTACAGGTTTAAGAGATCCTATACTGTAGTTTATCATCATTCTCTATATAACTGCTGTTCCACCATCCGGCCAAACCATACTAGTTGTTAAACCATTCCATGCCAATCCTCTCCAGAAGGTACATGTATGGTTCCTTTTCAACTGTCGGCTCATAACGGAGCTCTTCTGAGTTTTTTCAAAATACGTCAGTCATTTCCTCAGGAACGCAGGAGTTCAAACACAGAATGAGGATAATCATATATGTTGGTCTGTACTCTTGTGTAAACTTCACTCCAATAACGTGCTTGATCAGATAGAGTGACGATGTTTCTACATTAGACAGCTGTGGCGAGAACGCTTTGTTATCGTACCATGCCCAACCAGGCTCAAGTGGAAATATAACTGTAACTGTTTCTGTTCTTATGAAAGTTCAGCCTGATGGTGGAAAAGCAGCACACGTCTTACAATGACCTGGTTTCACAGACATGCTTTAGTTAAATGAAGACATTTAATCGTGAAAGGTTCACTTTAATGGACACACAATATTAATATCACTCTCTCGTTCTAAAGTCAAACTGACATATTTCCTCTTGATTTACAGATTTATTAACCTTATTGATCAAAGACAGATCACTGTCCATTGAGACCCTGGGGGTCCCATCCCCCTTCTGCTGTTATCTGTCTGCCCATGAAAAAAGCTCCTCATATGCAGGAGGCCAGAAGTAAAAAAGGAATGGATTTGATGTTGATGCTGGTGAACAGCTTGATCACAAACTAAAATACAGTTAAATGGGCTTTTACTGAAGGCTTTTATGAACAGTGCTTGACACACATGAAGTTTTGGACATTTTCATATCGTTTGCATTTTAGTGCAGTTTAATAAATATAAAAGAGTCATTTTACCAAACGGGCGCCTCTACACTTTGCAATTTTCAAAATTTTCATTAAGAATAATCTTTTGTAAATCAAAAAAAAATGTATCATCCAAAAATATATTTGCCCACTTCAGGAACAAAATCCTAATACTTAATATTAACTTTTCCTTGTACCACCCTGTTATGGACAATATGTCCTCCATTATTAGTCAAACATCTAGTATTTAACTAATAAGTTTAGGGGTAAGTTATGGTTAGAGTTGGGGTTTGGTGTGGGTTTAGGTCTTATATATTAAAATGTTGTCCTTAGGTCAACAAAATATGTTGCCTAGAGAACATCAACCACTTTACTAAATCAGGTTGAGCAGTGAGTGATATAGTGAGTGTATGGATGAACTAAACAAGGTCAATCATATCTCCAAATCACAATAAAAAATGTGACGGTGGCAAATTTCATCCAAAATAGCTTAAAATCTCCTCTCTGGTAAAGTGCAACACCTATCATACATGCATTCCACCTCAAATGTGGAATTGTGTGACAGGGTGGTTGGTTTGAGCTTGATGGACGATGCCTAACATGGAAAAGCAAGAAATAAACAATGTAAAATAATGTCTGTACATGCCTGTTTTTGTTCTTGGTGGCTACATTGCTCAAATGATCTCAAATGATGGTCAGTTCTGCTTTGTGATTCATTTAAAGCAACATTACATTATTTATAGATATAACAAGTTAGTCTGACGGGGTGGTGGCTCAAACAAATAGATAAAAAATATGTATTATTGTAAATTTCATCAAAGACACGCATATAATCCTGAAAATAATGCATGTTTGAAAATTATATAACTTATTAGGTGATATTGTCATGTTGGTCACCACAAAGATGTGAAATTGACTATGTACTAATGAAAACTGATTACAAATATAATTGTACTCTTATAAAAAGATAGTTTCATATGACATGTTAACAAAGAACACATGAATAACTTTAAGATTTAGAAAGCCCCTTTTTTGACATTTTTGTGTCTAATTCATCCCATTAAAGGTTGCGTACGCAAATGGCACCCATTTCGTATAACAACTCAAAATCTGTTTTTCAAATTAAAGCTGTTTAATTTATTAACAAATGAGAATAATGTTGTTTAATATTTGATTGCTTCCAGTCAAATGACGAGAGAAGACAATGTTCCGTCTCCTTCATATTACACAAGTGTTTTTGCCACAAATGTCAAACACTTTGTTTGCCGAAACCAATATATAGACATTACGTGGTTTTATTTTCCTATAAAGAAACTGACTGAATTATTATTGATTAATCATGATAAAACAGAAATAACTGTAATCTAATCATATTACAGACATACATTTAACCGCTGTGTATCTTTCTAGATTGATGTTTTCATTGGCAGTCCCTTCACAGGGGTGTCAGGCCACTGCAGTCTTCTCAGTTTGAGGGACTTGATAGTCAAATCCCCCAGAGCCCTGGAGCCATTAGCCCAGACCCCAATCCATCTTTGTTACTGACAAACCCCTAAAAGAAAGACTGGGGGTAATGGTTTAATAAGAACTAACATGATGAAGACGTGAGCTCTCCAAATGTTCCTTCTTGACTGGGACACAAGCTGAACATCATGATTACTGAGGAGAAAGAGAGTGTCAGCAGGCCAGACCCCGGCCGTACCCCATGATGGGTCTTTGGTGTGGAGATTCCACACTGAACAACCCAATGCGGTGATTACAGCTGATGAAGTGGAGCACTGCTCCCCCCTTTAAGAAACACACACAGCTGCTTATTTTCTAAACAGAATCTCTCACAGCAGCTGAGGTGGGCCAAAGTCATTAAAACATAATAAGACGGATCTGGTTCTAATAAAGCAGGAACACAATGATGGCCTCCGCACACATGCACATTATCATCATATTAGTGGCTTCTCAATCTCTTCTGCTCAGCAGTTCCATCATTACGGCCATGTGAGACAATGATTTCTGCTAATCTACCACTGTTCATCCGGGCCAAGAGACTCTTCATTTGCACATATATCAGTATGTTTCTGTCAAATTGCCTTTTTTATAATCAAAGGCAGATAAATAAAACACACACACACTAGTCTATAGCTACTAGGGATGAGCTGAATATTGAACATTTCAAATCTATTATGTAGTCATGTGTTATAAATATAAAACAAAAAACAAAAAACATGTCAAACATCACTGTGACTTTAGACACATTAGATATTGTCATAGAGAATAGTTTGTGTGTAATATTGTGTGTTATGAATTGCACTTCAGAGCAGATACATGAATCTCTAAATATAACCCTTACGGAAAGAAAATATATTTCCTAATATAAGAATTAAAAATATGTTCAATGACACATTGGTACATTAGGAAATATACAGAATAGTATATTGTGTAAATATATTACAATATATTAAATAATACATAAGGAAATGCCGCTTTTATATAAATGTACTTATATGTCACAAAATATGTAATTTTATGATCAGTAATATATCAATATAATATATTAATGTACAGTATATGTGATAAGATATGGTATTGTGTGTGTACAAATATATTGACCATAATATATTTGTTCATGCCATATATACACACATATATATGGAAATATATAGTTTATCAACCATTTACAATATACATGTTTCATATTTTAAGACATAGCTAGTTTACAATAGCATAAGCACACCTGCTCATACTAAAGCACTCTGTGAACAGACAATCACTGCACTGAAAAGCACACAGACATTACTTTTTAAATAAAGTAATGTTTAATCTTAATGATGTTTGGACAATTGTTATCCTAACCACAGATTCAACTATTAATTTCAAAGTAATACAACATTAAACACTAACAGATTTACCCTATGTTAATATTTAGCAAAAAGACATGAAATAACGCCAACATTTAAACATTTTTACTCTCTTTTAGAGCATGCTGGGAACTTGAAATCTGCTTCAACTCATTATGTAAATTTGTCCATATATATATGTGTATACATACAATCACATTTATATGGTAACATCTACGTACAATATATTCTCAATAAAATATCAAATTTGATGAATATTAGATTTATTTTTGTCTTCGCTTCTAAATATATTTGTATGTTCAACAAATAGCCATATATTGTCAATGAATACATTTCAAAATATCGCAAAATATTAGCACCAGTTTCCAATATATGGAAATGTATTATGTAATATATCGCATTATGTTTCTTGGTATATTCCCATAAATTTTTGTTCCATAAGGGAAGGAGTGTTGAAGTCATCATAAAGACTTTTATTGGTTTATTTCTATGAATAAATCAGTTTGTTAAAGTGAATCAGGGTGGAGTTTGCAGTGAAGCATTCTGGTTATGTCTCCACACCAGTAGTTTAAATAAGACGCACCTAGTTTCACAATGTAGAACACAGGTTTTAGACGGCACACGCAACACGAACAACCGTCAGTGTTTTGGGGGAGGAGAGTGTGGAGTTTTCGCGGCACTCCCAGCAAAACGTAGGCGAGGACTATGTCTAGTGACGTAGATACGCAGTAGTTAGAGAAACGTATTTTTTGCGTGATTCAGAGTCGACTCACTTTTTTACAAACCTTTGTTATTTATTCACCTTAGGACTCACAACTTGGCAGACTGCTTACTTTCATCTAATGCTACTTACTCTTTAAGAGCGGCACAGTCAAAGAATTGCAAGAAGAAAAACACAAGTGAAGTGACAATACACTTAAATTGAATATTTGACATCATTTGTTCCAAACCCGCATACCTATATTTAGAAGAACACAAGAAGATCAAATAGAAAGAGTGCTGAAGCTGGATTTTTTTAATGAAAGGAGTTTGCCTATAGCATCATAATTGTGTTTAGGGAATCTAGACACAAAAAATGTCTAGAGGACTCTAGTAAAGGAAATCAAAGGTAAAACATGGACATGGTGTTGTGTGAGTAATATAACAGTGGAATTGCTAATAAAGCTCTCAGGTGCAAAGACTTTCTGTTCATTCCATGATTCACAATCATATGGGTTTGAAAGCTTCAGTCATGTAGTTTCTCCTGAACACTGACCCCTGACACGCGCTCGCACACACACACATGTTGGGTTTCCCCATATTGTATGGGGACATTCCATAGATGCAATGGTTCTTATACTGTACAAACTGTATATCATATTCCCCACCCCTAAACCTAACAATCACACTGCTCTTTTAGATTTTCAAAAAAGTTAATTCTGTATGATTTATAAGCTTTTTTCCTCATGGGGACCAAAAATGTCCGAAGAAGGATTTTGGATATTGCCATCTTTGTGGGGACATTTTGTCCCCATACCATAGGGTTTACCATGTACACACAAGGTCGTGGCCTAATGGTTGGAGAGTCGGACTTGTGACCAGAAGGTTGCCGGTTTGATTCTCAGGGATGGCGGGTAACGACTGAGGTGCTCTTGAGCAAGGCATCTTACACCCCCCTTGCTCCCCGGGCGCTGCAGTGATAACAGCCCACTGCTCCGGATGTACTTGTGTTCGTCACTTGCTGTGCGTGTGTTCACTACTCTCTGGATGGGTGAAATGCAGAGATCACATTTCGGGTATGGGTCACCATATCTGACAAATAGGTCACTTTCACTTCACACACACGTGTGCATATGAATTGATTTAACGTAGTATCATTATGTGGTGTTTTTTCACCAGTGTCAGTTCTGGTTTGATGTAGTGAGTTTATCAGAGGGATATCAGGGTCACAGAGTGAGTGTGTGTGTGTGACTGAATGAAACATCTAAATCTGTGTTATGTCATCCTTGACTTGTTCAGCAGCTATATTGACGTTCACCTCTGACACGCCTGATATACACCATGACACCGGCCTCATGCCTTCACTTCAATCTGACAGACACTAACATCTTATACATCAAACAGGGAAAATACTTTAGCTTATATTTCATATCAATACATGACTGAGAGGTGAGAATCTGTGGTGACTGGATTCTTTTGTCTGACATTTTCAGTCGGTTCGATTGACGTAGCTCAAATGTTAATTGGTTTTCTAATATTAAGGGGAGATACATTATATTCCTGCTTTCATTCATTTTAGGTTCATCACTAACTGATTCAATCATTTGCAAGAATCCTATAAGAAACAGAATTCAAATTCAGAATGTCACTGACTGAGAGATGATTTAAATGACTTGACCACGCCCACAGGATGTTGAATGGCAAATTGACAAGAAATGCAATTTCATGATTTCCGTCCATCCTCCGAACCCATCCTGCATGTCCTCTGTGGGGTCACGTGTGAACTGTCTCAGCATCTCAGGCCGTGGGGAGGACACAGCCTATACGGATAGCAGATTGATTTCTTTAAGATACATTGATACTCTCAAAACAAAGTTAACATGTACAATGTTTTCATTCAGCTCTATCACACAAAACTTTATCATTTATATGGAATTCTGTGTAAAGCACTGTAAAATTATGTAATAAAATGAGCTATACAAAACCATTAAAATTATATATAGGCCGTTTCGTCGGACGCTTGCGCCTGAACCCCGGTTAACTTCAGTTTTGTGTTTGGCTAGTGTATTTTATTTTCAGTTAATATTAATTTGTATTATTATTTTACTGTATAATAATTGTATCAAATAAACGATATGTTGAATTTTGTTGTATGTTCATTTTATAATTATTATTATTTGTATAATGGGTCCTGTAGTTTGATCGGTACATGGACATTTAGCGGTTGAGTTTTTGGTATCGCATTCTAAATTCAGAATAGTAGAGAGACAAGTTTAGCCAAGTAACGCTTCTTCTGGGTTTCTTTTGATTGTTATCAGATATAATGTACAGGCGCTCTGTTGTTTGTGAATGTGTACCAGAAGTTCAGTTGGGCTCACAAAAGTGTGCATGCGTAGTAACGTTTGTTTATGTTGTTAAGATGAAACCGTCTATAAAGCCATGGACAAAAATGAAGAGTTCATTTCAGAGAGCGTTTTTCTGATTTTAAAATGCTATTTTTATAGGTATGTGCTTAGGTAGAATACTCCTTTTTTGTTTCTTTCTGTGAACTACTAACAATATTTCTCCCAGATTTCAAACACAAATTTGTATGTGCAATTATTTTCAACCATGAAAATATTAGAAACAGGTGAAAATAACAGAAAAGATTCTGTTTGTTTTCTTGAGACCTCAAATATGGCCAAGAAAACAAGTTCATATTCACTTTTAAGCAAAACTACAGTCATATTTATACATGTATTTAGGAAATGTAACCAAAATATATGTGATAACCTGGATTTTTCATGTGTCTTGTCATGCTGTTGGATGACTTTATGTGACTCTTTATGTTTGATTTTGTTGAAATTCAACAGACACTGAAGAGGAATGACCACAATACATCTAGAAATGATGATTTGAAATGAACGTTTGGGGTGATCTCGTCTATTCATTTTTTCTATGATTGCATAGATATATATTTGTGTGTGTGCATGTTCATTAAATACATGCTTATATAGGTGACATTTATTATACAGATTATTAGTATACTCTTAAAAAACGGTGCTTAAAAAGATTCTTCAACGAAGAACCTTTTTGGTTCCATAAAGAACCAATAATTATTCTATGTCATTGCTCTAAAGGATCTTTTAAAGTGATCTTTTCACGATCTTTTAAACGTGATTTAAAATGACAATTTCAACCCAAGCTTTTGTTATATAAGAGGGAATCATATTCACGTGAACATCATGTAAGTGTCAGAACTGAAAACGCCCTTGTTACTGAGATTACATCTGTAATTGACACAAGGCCCAAAGAATGGCAGAACATTGATAGGTTGAACAACACCTCCACAGAAACATATCAACGACTACTTCTCAAGCCCCGCCCACTGGCTCGTGCATGACAGAACCAGTGACGTGGAACCAGATAGAGCAAGCAAGCAATAAACAAACATGCCTTTAAAGATCGCTAAATATTGTGCCATCCCTGGTTGTGGAAGAATACAGTCGCTGCAAAACCTTCCTTCAGATTATAATATTACGAATGCGGGGTTAAAGTTTAGTTTTAAAGACGTTCCAGCTCATGTGGGAAAAACATGGAGCGTTTGTTCGTTTCATTTCTACGAGGATACACCGTAAACAAGGCAGAGATCGACACTGAATTTGTGGAGAATTTAAAATTAAAAAGCAGTGCTGTGCCTTCAATATTGGATCCGATAGGAATGGTGCAGCAATCTTATGCGAGTAAAACATTTTTGTACTATGCGTTACTATTCCTATGTTAGAATTCGCTTGATGTGCCCTGAGCACTATTCACAAGAGATTAGTATTACCTGGGGACCTCTTGCAGAGGTTGTCTGTGATCTTAATCCCGTGAGAATCTGCATCTCTGTGATTTGATGGGCTCATATATCATTTTTCAAGGTTTTATCCACTGTTTGTGAATAATGGAGGCTGTTTTGAAGTGTTTTGGTATTATTTCGGGTGCTGGGTGATATCCATAAATTACCGGGAGTCTCCCTTTTGTTTATTTATCATGGAAACTCTCGTTACATTTGAGACCCGCGATCTCTTGTCTGGTTCGGGATAACTGGTCTCATATGCTGACAAGTACGGTCATATATCATTAAACACAAAACAACTATACTATTCGCAAAGCCCTGCTATCACATCCGGGAAATGAGTCAGTTAATTTTAAGTAAAATCATGTCGTGCGAATGCCTTACATGAAATACTGATATGTGGAGGTCATTTATAAGTCACACAAGGTCTCCAGATAATACTGATGCCGTGTGAAAACTGTGAATGGTGCTACTGTGTAACCTTATGTTATGTCTCTAACCAAATTCAAAGAAGCCTCCAAATACGCAAACTGTTATCCAATCAAAGCAGTGGGCGTTTACTTATAAAGTCTTCAATGTGGCACGCCCATTAAAACCGAGCGTATGCAGAGCTGGACTCAAAACCAGTGAAGAAAATAACCTATTACTTACTGATTTTGGATGTAAAAACCCTGCGAACGTCATAAGTAGACCTCATATAACAGTATAAAACAATAAACAAGTCCATTTCGTCAGACTTTTAAGCACCTTTACTTTTAAGACTTTTAAATGTATTCTTAAATCACTTGTGAAAGACACACAACCCTTTAAAGGCCGGGGAAGGGGAAGGTTGAAGGGTGGTACAAGGACTAGATATCATATTTAGGAAAAACTGTGTGTCCAGAGGGAAATGAAGATGTCTTGTGTAAGTGTGTGTGTGTGGATGGCCTCACCCTGACCTTGTTTTATGAGAGAGGAGGTCGGAAGGACACTGCGGTCAATCTTGCCTTTTAAACAGACTGCTTTATCGTTTATCAATAGATCAACTTCCTATTCAACAGATGAACATAAATCAATATACAAAGCATTGCTTTTGTTGTAAAGTCCTTTAAATATTTGATTATGCTTTATGTCCCCCTGATCTGTATACATTATTAAAACACGAATCAGACCCGACATGATCGGACATTATCCCTTCTGTCGGCAGACACCGGGTCATTCATCTTCAGCTGATTCTACACCCGACCGCCTTCATTCCGGTTCACAGCATGTGTTTGATTATCTGAGCATTATAAGCGTGAGACACAAATGCATGAGGGATGGGAGATCACCCCGAGCTCAGTAAAGCAGAATAAACCCTCAGAATGAATGCTGAAAAACGAAGAATAGCTTCATGCATCAAATGCCTCCCAGAGATGAGCTTATTAGAACGGGACACATACACGTGGGAATATCAATGAGAGGCGGACAGACAGTTTCAACCTCCCAGACCGGACCGGTGAGACTGGAGTGTCTCAATGTAAAGGCTGTTGCAGAAGATAGCCAACAGCATTATGCTGCCTTCTACAATAGTCTTAAGAAATTCTTTGCACGTGTCCTTCAAGAAGGCGATATCGCAGAATGCTTTGCAAAAAAAAATCAGCGATGATTTTGGACAAAGCGACACAATGTTGAGTACAAACACATTTACAATTAATTTAATCCTAAAAGCTATTACTACAAATAGTTTAGTCTGATTTAAATTGACCATTTTTATGCCTCTTCGAAATGTATCTTTAAGGGATATTTCACCCAAAAATGAATTCTGTCATCATTTACTCACCCTCAATTCAAACCTGTTTGACTTTCTTCTCCAGAACACAAAAGAACATATTTTGATGAATATTGGAACGCGAACAATGGAGCTTTCTTGAAAGAAAGGAAGTCAACATCAACATTTATTTTAATAGCACATTTAAGAAACAACAGATGTTGACCAAAGTGCTTCACAGTGAATAAAATGAAAATAAAACAAGACAAACAATATGACACATAAAAACAGATAAATATAATTACCACAGTAGAAATGGATCAGGGAATGTTAAATGCCAATAAAAATAAATATGTTTTTAAGGCCGATTTGAAAGTTGACAAAGACAGAGTCTGATGTAAGTCATACAAATATTGCACCATTAGCTTAGCAACATGCTAATGTCAGAGCCATTCACATTCACTTGTGTGGAGCATTATTTGCAGGAGACACAAAGGCAGATCATTTCAGTCCACCTGATCTCACTGGATAAAGGTGTCAATTTCACATTCAAACACATGAATCGTAATGTACGCTAGTTATAAAAATGGCATGAACAAAGCCACATCCCTAAACCTCAAATCAACATTCATCAGTGTTATCCATGAGATTGTGTTGGTTCACTCAGAATACTGCATTAGGCCTTGTTCACACATGCACATTTCCTTCTTTATTTAAAAAAAACCCATGTCCACACTAAAACGCAAAAACACTATAAAGCGCTGTCAAAGGCATGCCAAACCAACAGGTGGCGATAAGAAACCATAGAGCCGTGTAGGCCCAATCAGAAGCCTGGAATCTGAGGTCAAACAAAGGAGATAGCAGCACGCTTTCCAACGTCATACGCCAAATCTCCCGCTTCACCATCTACATGACAACACTGAAAAGTCTTAAAAATCTTCAATTCTGGCAGGAGTTTTCAAAAATATTGGTTTCCAGTGACCGAGAACTGCATTTGCGTGTGGCAAACGGCCCAACCACAAAGAAAAAACTACCTGTGTTTTAGTTGACGGGCCTTAGAAGAGAGCTTCATATGCAGGATTTTTGAATGTCAGCTTTTAGACAATGAAGATTTTTGAGCATATGTGTGTGTGTGCATGCAGATAAAGACAAAGGGATTTTGCATGCATTTGAAATGTCATAGAATCCATTGTCAGATTTATTTCAGCTCTTTTCTCTCAGTACCGGCCAAAAAAATAAAACAGAGTGCCAAAATGGATTCATCGTATATGCTAAATACTGTGTCTGTCATGAGAGAACAATCCTTTCTGTTTCTCTCTCACACACACACACACACACACATATGAAATGAGCGTGTTTGATGGCTGTATTAATGTGAAGAGCACCTCCCTGTGTTCTGTAAAGAGTAACAATAAGAGGGAGGAGTTTCACTCATGTCTACTTGACCTTACTCATTTACATATTCATGAGGTAATATGAACAACAAAGCAGAAGCGTTCTAACAAAAAAAGGAGCTGGTTGCTCTTTTACACTGAGAAATATTTTCTATTTTCTGTTGTTTCGCAGGCAGTAAGCGGTTCACTTTTATGGGCCATAAACAGCAGCAAAGTTCAGAATACAAAAGCCAATCAGTGAATATAAAGCCTGCGGCAGTTCTGCGGATATTTGTCTTCACAAATGCATTCCAAGCATATGCTTTATGATAAAGTGGATCCCTGAAACTATATGAGCAGAACGTTCATTCTGAAAATATATGATATGCAATAAGGGTTGAGCAGGGGCATCAGAATGAGTGATGTTCTGTCCCTGTGTGTCTATCCCATCAATCTCTGACACATCGTACATTCTGTGCCATTATCCTGTTTCATATATGTTAGAGCATACACAGAATAGTCAGCCTGTCTCACAGAAAGTCATCCACTGAATTCCAATATACATACTATCTATACTAGCATTGCATGCATCTCCAGTTATAGCGCAATATTGAGAATAGAGGACTAGGGGTGTCTGGATATAAAGTCTTGTTTTACAGTGATTTCAGGATCAAAAAGAAGAGGTTTACAATAGTTATTTGATGTGGATGGTACAGGTTATGAAGAATCAAAAGAGAGGACAAAGAAACGTCCTGGTCTTGCTTCGCCCAATTGTTCAATGATATACACTGTACAAGTTCTGGGTTTGCAAAAATGATCATGCCCATCATTGGTTTAAATTAACCTTGAATCATCATAAGCCATTGAATTTGTTTATTTTAAAACATTATTTTATTCATTTCATGATCATTCATAGATGTATTGTGGATATTTCCGTCCAGTGTTTGTTGAATTTCAACAAAATCAAGCCTCAGGAGACATCCAACAGCAATGTAAAAGACTGACAGCGTGACAAGACACATCAAAACTGTGAGGAGAATCAAGGTTAGCACATAAAAAAACTAATTTTCAACTTCTAATTCATAGAAAGAATAATAAGAAACAACTTTAAAATAAAAAACCAAGCACATGTTTAGATCCATTTTTAAAGCAATAAGCGTTTTATTACAGCGTAGGGGTGTGGTAAGGCAAGCTCAACCAATCAGAATCAAGGACCAGAACTGGCCGTTTTATAATAACAGTTTTTGCATTATGCAACATGACAATTTACACCTTTCCACATAAGTCTCATTATAGTAATGTACATAAATACCATTCTCATCATTGTAAAACTGAAGTGAATGTCCTAAATAGTCTTTAAAATAAAGTTTATTTAACTTTGTAAACTTTGTATGTTACATATGTCTAGGATTAAAGCTGCCATCTTTGCATTACAACCATAGATCCTAATGTCAAAATGCCCTCATTTACACGCACACTTTCAAACAAACATTGGGCCTCATTCATTGAACATTCGTAAATATATGAGTAAATTTCGCGTAAAACAGACTGTCCCGAAAACTGTCCTCCGGATTCACAAAACCTTTGTGAACATCATTTTATAGTGAAATGTGTGTATGTTAATGAATTCCAATCATTCGTAATGCATGCACGCTCATTCACAACTAGCATAATTCACACCTCTGAATTACAGCTATACAAATAAGATATGTAGGAATGCTGGAATCCTCTGGACTTCATTCTGTGGTTTGGCTACATTATATTGCTTAAATGCATAAGAGACTAATAGACGAAATGTTTACCAATAAATGAATCAATTAAACGGTGTCCTCCAAGTGTTTTTAGCCAGCTAAAGTATTATAACTGGTGATCTTCTGAAAACGATCAGCTGGTGGCGCTAGAGAAATCTTTGGAGGCACTGCGCGTTATTACGGAGATGCGCTGGTGTCTGTGATTTAGAATATCCGCAACACTTAGCCTATTTATTACTATTTCCTTATTTTTAAAGAATATTACTGAATATGAAAATGCAGGAACTATTAATATTAACTTGGTGTATGATGGTGGGTCAATGTAGAGTTTGTCCCTACTCTTCTCCACTGTGATTGGACGGCTGTGTAAAAAGGACAATTACAAGGTGTTTTACACAAGTTTAAAGTATAAAATGATTAAAGACAGAGCAAAAGAACTCCTGAAATATCATTATGAGACATCTCAAAATGCAGTAATCAGTCATGTTACGTGCGGTTTCACGCACCATTTACACGAGGTATGGAGCAGGCACATATTTCTTTCGGGCCTAATACAATTTTGAAAATACAAACATTTTTATGTTAGAATGATTTTTTACGAACGATTTACACACAAAAAAGTTCTGTTGTTGTTTCATGAATGAGACCCATCATCAACACCTTACAGCAACCACTAATTTCTCAAGTTGTCATGATGTGAAACACACTCTGTGTGTAGGGTGTCATGGATGGCAGTGTTGTATTCTAAGTGTGAATTTTGTTAGTGGATAAGCAATATCCAGCGGTACATGCTTATGATTGCAAGGGCCCTGAAGGATATTTTGCCTAAAATCTGTATCACTCAAACAGATCAGCTTGAGAACTATTAAAACTAAAACTCTTGTTTCCATCCTTCAGGTGTGTGGAAGATTGTGAGCCACTAGTCTAGTGTCAGGTGATCAGCATCTGAGCTTTATTGCCAAGTGCTTGCACACATTTATGATTCCAGTGCAGACATCCAAATCACAATACTTGTTACAATAATAAAGATTAGGGAGTAAATATGAACATATACAATAAATGAGACAATAAAATGAAGAAGGGTGTTCCTTCAGTGACTGTTGGGTTTAAATGAACCAACGCTGGGTTGTTTCAATCTATGAGTGGGTTAAACAGGGACAGTTTCTTGGTTCATTTAAACCAGTGCATGGATTTGACCAGATTTGAGCCAAGCATGGGTTCAACCCATTTGATAGCCATTCTTTATTCTGAAGGGCCCTTGGAAGTCGAACGACCCTTCATTGTGACAGCTCACTCTGCATTAGCCCCGCCCCATCTCATGATCGCATGCCAGGGGTTGAAGCAATGTTGTCGCAGTTTAAAAGAAATCCAGCTTTGACTTGTTTTAGGTATCTTCATACTTTGTTTTACTCTGCAGGGCATGGTTGAGGATTCAGTTGTGTCAGGTCTCAGGCGTTTGCTGTTAAACATCATGTTCAGGTATGAAACAACATTGAACACGTTATCTACGGTTGTAAAGATCAACTGATATGTCCCACAATGCAAAGCACACTTATCTGTCAACACACACACGTGTGCTGTGATTTGTGTTGTAAGGTCACACGTGACAGCAGACTGCGGCCATTAACATGGCTCATATCACGCACTTCACTAGATGTTGGTGAGATTTATGAGCCCGGTGGGAACATGGCTGTGGTTCCGTACTGTGATGCAGTGAGTTGAGCCATTCAATTCTGTCAAACGAGCCATGTAAACTATTTCATCCGGCACGTAAATGTGTGAGAGAGATAGATGTACTCTATGAAAGTCAGTAAATGCTGTTTGGTGACCAGCTTTCTTAGAGAAAAACTTCCACAGGTCCATAGGAAAGTGAAAATCAGACCTTGTTTTGGAGACCTGTGGAATGTATTGAATGTTTGGAACATGATTATCGGCCCGTTTAGGCCCGGAGGCTACGAAAGCGGTCCAATGTCTCTTACTGACCCGTATCCCCGAGCACCAATGATTTCTGCCGCACGTTCACCCCCAGCGCCCTTTCTGGATGACTTATCTTACATTGCAGAAGAGTGTGTGTGTTCTCAGGAGCTAGCAGGCAAACAGGGGGATGGGTCACAGGGACCGCAAGTGTGTGTGTGTGCACTTAGCAGAGACTGCACCCTGAGGGCTGTCTGCGTTGCCGCTCTGGTCGCCTGCCTGTGCCGATGGTATCGACTGAGTGTCTGATTGTCTCCAATCTGCCAGCCTGAGCTTATTGTGTTTCACGGCTCAAGAACAGCCCGAAGGCAATGAAGAGAAACCTCTAGAAGTCCACTTTAATTCTCTCTGTCTCTCAAACCTCTGTTTCGCATCTGGCCAATACAGAATAATGCAACTGTTGTGATTCCATAAATTCTTTCTTGACATGTATGCAACGCGACTAAAAGATAAAAACTCCTCAGAACAAAAACGCCTCACTGAGGGGAAGCGAAATGAAATCCCTCCTGGTCGATTAATCGCTTCGATATATATCGCACGCGGTATCGATTCGCATCCCTCTGCACACGCCTGTTTTACCGAGGAGCAAGTAAAGCGCAGAAGAAGCAAGTGATCAATTAGCCTCACATGATGTCTTTTGTCTGCCGAAGCTGAACCGCTTATCAACCGCTAACACACAACTTCCCTTCTGGCCGTCGTCCCAAACCCTCTTCCAGAATCCGGCTTTATCAGAACCACCGCTGCAGTTGGGCTTTACCCGTGGGCTCAACTCCCGTGTGTGTGAAGCTGTGTCTGTCTCACAGCCCGCCTCACAGCTGTGTGTGTGTGAGAGAGAAGAGTGTGCATGTGGAGACGTCTCTCTCTCAGAGTCAGTCTGAGCGTGTGATGGTCCAGCGTGTGAAGCGGCTTTCTCAACTCTATACACGCGCGTGCATCCAGCAGAAATCCAGCAGAACGTAAGTCTATAGTGTCATGCGGTGCTTTTGTTTCAGCTGCGTGTGTGTGTGTGTGTGTGCGTGTGTGTGTGCGTGCGTGCGTGTGAGAGAGACACTTCCGAAAACTGATGTACGCTGTTCGATGGTGGTTGTGTTAGTTTGTGTAAGCTGGTGTTTGTAAGAAAACAACGGGTGAAAAAAATCAATGCGATCAGCTGAAGGTCCGTGTGTTGACGTGTGCTTTGTTCTTCAGTGATGTAAGCACGTGTTTACAGGACTGACCCGATGCACACCTGAGGGCTTCACGAATCTGCAAACATCACTTTCTGCCTGCAGACTACATTACAGAAATCTTCTCACTCAGTATTTTTGCCTTGTTTTCCTGCTAAAAAGTGTCAAGATAAATTCACTTGTGTAAGAACACAACCTGAAGTAGGTTTCATTATCCTCTCCCAATGGCAAATAGTGTTTTTCTTGTAATAACATTCAGAAAGGTTTTTGTTTAAAACAGAAGGCATCTCAGAATGTTATTACAAGAAAATTACTATTTGCCAATGAAAGTTAGAAAAATAAACATACTTGAGAATGTATTCTCTGAAAACAAACCTTAGTATTCTGCTTTTCACGTGAATTTATCTTGTTGTCTGGATGTTATGATAAAACAAAGCAAACATACTGACTTTGATGGAAACTGCTTGCTTTCATACTGTTTTTTTATTTTGCTTTTTTGTTGTGTCTCAGTATGGAACAGAAAGTGAATACAGGTTGATTTGGTATATTGCTGTATGTGTTTGAGGTTGTGACTGCTGGGATGTTCTCATGTCATGAATTGACTGAATCAAGAGTCAGTGTGATGGGGTGTTTCCACTGCGTAAGCTCATTGTGTCTATAAGGAAATCTATTCAGAGAGGCTGATCTATCTTCTATCTACTGTAAATTCAAGGGCTTCACGGGAAGGATCACGTGTTAGAACACAGCTCTTTTCTTATAGCGACTGTAGGTTTCTTCATTAGCTTTGTGACAGAAACAGACTGAAAATATTATTTTCCCCCCATCACTTACAGCACATCTCAAAACTAATGGAGCGTATATGATCTTCTCTAAATAATGTCTGTTGCTTCTAAGATTTTGGAGGTGGGATGTATTGCACACCTGCAGACTCCTCAGGAACTAGTTTTTGTTCAAATATGATTTGGTAATTGACATGTACAGATCTACATGCACTCTGTGCTGGTCCGGTCACACATTCTCTGTTTCCATTGTTTCTAGCTTTGTTGCGTTTCCTATGTTCTCTGCCATATGAGATCCTTTCTGTGTGTGTGTTCGTGTCTTTGTTTTGTTGCCAAGGCTTGGCTAGAACAGGCAACATCCATATACCGCCCGTGAGCTTCAGACCCCACCCAACCACATTCACATCTAATGAATAAAACATGACATTGAGATGGGGAGCTTTCTGCCGGTGCTGAGTGCAGCCGGGCGGCTCGGTTGACCCGTTTCTGAGAGCCATTGACAGGTTATGGCTAATTTGGGTCACTAGAAGCCCGTACAAAAGTGACACGTCAGTACTTACGGAGACTGAGTGAATCAGCAAGTCCAGAACGATCCAGCTCGGGTCCCTAGACTCTCGCTTCAGCTGAAGGGAAATATAAAGCAGGAACACGTTCAAAGGAAGTCAATGTTTATTCCACTGGTACCTCTCTCTCTCTCTCTCTACGTGTGTTTCTTTACCTCTATGCTATTGTTGGGAGCATCTGCGGATTTGTGGAACATACACATTGTCGTCGCCACAGTCTTGTGTGAATTTTTAAGCTAGAGTTTACCCAAAAGTAAAAATTTCAATCTATATTTTCTCAAACACGAATATCTGCTAACAGTTTGTCATATTGTATGGTTTTTGGTGTTCCACTGAAAAAATCCCAGCACACTTAACTCAGAGCAAGAGGATGGCAAATAAAAAAGAGAATGTTCAGCGTTTTTTTTGGGGGGGGGATATTTCTTGAAGCAGTGAACACTCGTGTTTGCTCTCTAGAAGAGACAGTATATTTATGCAGAAATTACACTTCATTTACAATGCTAATGCACAACACGGATAACAAGATAGCTGTTTACTTGTGCGGTGAGGGTTAAAGTTCCCGACCCCCTCAGAGTTTGGCTAGTGTCGGATCTGAGCGATTAGCATGCGCGATTGCTAGCGGCCATATCTACATGTTTGCGTGTAGGTTCTCGAGCCTACACGCTCTCTGAAGAGAAGTTTCCTCCCTTCCTCACCCCGCCGTATCCTCTTCATCTCTTTCACAGCTTGTTTTGTTTGTCCGCAGGGACTTGCTTGTACGTCTTCCACATTCACACTTTCAAATGTTTCCTTTTCTCCCTCGTGTGTAGTTCCTCTTGGCGGAGGAGGGTTGATTCACCTCTCTGCTCTGGGCAAGTGCCCTCTCTCTTTCTAACTGCCAAACATTTCCCTACCCACCCCCAGACTGAACCCATGCCAACCCCCTACATCCAGCCGAAACCCGCCCCTGGGTACGAGGGCGTTTTAAGGAAATGAGGTAACGAGACCATTGCACCAAACCTAGTCTCACAGAATCAGACCGTCAGATCCAATGAGGTTTAATGTATTTGGGGAAAGCATGAGCACATTTCCATTGGTCCTACAGGCTGTAGAATGGCTATCGCATGATGCGTTTCAGTTGTACCACATCTGCTCATTGGCACTGAATGATGGACGCAATTGTTTTCCAGAGAATCGCCTGTGTTGTATATGCCACGCAACATCCAAGGATGCAGAGGATGAGCAGCTTTAGGGGATGGAGGGAAAGATGTGACATGTCTGTTTTAAGCACACTAATGCCAGGAGGGGCTAAAAACACAAGACATGACCACCTCTTCTAACTGTCATATAAAGCAACCGAACAGAACGTTTTTGTGTGTGTGTAGCGTTCAGACGTGTATATCTGGAATAGATGAGATGGGGGAATGGGCTCAGAGCGGCCAGTGATTCATCGTGCATTTTACTGCAGATCCATTAATACATGTGGATGATTTTTGATTAACCAACCTCTTAATCACACTGTTTACCTAAGCACCATTTTAAGGCTTCGCTTTACATTTCTCTCCTTCTCCCTCCATTTATCTCTGCCACTAACCCAATCTCATTAATGATCCATCGATTGGGTTGGAGGCTGGAGGGGTTCGTAAGACGTGGTTCTCTGGATGGGGCTTATGTGGAGCCGCATGCTCTCTCTCTCGCTCGCTCGCTCATGGACGCCGCAGTAATTAGCGCTACTCTGTTATGGCACCGCATCAATCAAGAGCTCTTTTCATCCCGCCGGTACCGTGATTGGACTGTTTGTTCTGCCTCATATGGTCCGCTCTTCCCATGCTGTAGCTGTCGAGTGTTTTTTTCTGTACTTCTGTAGAGTAGCATTGATAATGATGTAGACTGTAAATCACCAATCCCAGATCACTATCCATGCCTGGCCGCTGGTTCCATACATCTCAATGATGTGTCTGTGTTGTACTCTTCAACCATGTCGAATGTCATGACCAAGAAGATCCACAACATAGTGTCATCATCAGATGGCACAGCCACAGTCCATTTCCTCGCTGTCTGATATTGAAATTGCAGAAAGAAAGATTGGGTGGTGCTACACAACTTTACATGCAATAGTCCACCTGATATAAAACCACACTGTAAAAATGATTGCAAGGTTTGGTTTTGGCACAAGCAGTTGAGTAATGACACTTCTATGCAGACTGATCCACCTGTGCAATGTATTTATTTTTTTCATGTTCCATCAAGTATTACAAACTTGACTGTAAATGGCATGCACAGACAAAACAAAATGCAGTTGGTCAGGTAACTTTTTCAGTCAGGTGATATTTCTCTGTCTGTTTATAACTGTGTGGTTCTTGGCCAGAATAAGCAAAGTAGTCCAGATTTTATGTCAATGCTCAAAAGTCAGGCAATGCAAGACGGCACACAACCTTAACCGAGCCAGTGTGATATTTTAGTTCAGTTGATAAATGTACTCATGAAAAAAATACAAGAGATGTGAAAGAGTAGGTCAAAACATTCTTATTGTATGTTTTCCTTTCACGCCGTCAGGTTTCATTCTCTCAGTATTGGCATCAGTGGGAGTGATTCAATCGTATTCAATAGTGTTTCTTCTGCTGGTGTAGAACATTATTCAGGTGAACATGAAAACACAACAGACAAATACATTTTGGTACAAAAAAAACCCACATTTTGAATAATTCAGTCATAATGTTGAGTATTCAAAGGAACCACAGAAACGTAGACGTCTCCAGTCTGTTCTGACATCCCAACAAAACCCAAAGGAAAAACAAAGGCATGTTCTGTTGTGTTCAACTAAACGTTCAGATGTTCCCTCAGATGTGTAGCTCAAGTAATGACTGAGACCTGCTCAGATGGCCTGAATGGAAAGGGAGCACGCACAGTTCAAAGGACATGAAACGCTGATGGTGTGGAACAGAGTGGGTGGGACTGTCACTTCAATCGTTCGGTGAACTACCAATCTAAGAAGTCACTTAGACTTATCAGGACCGCAACAGGCCCGGCTCCAGATATGAGATGAAAGGTGGGCCAAGTGATTTTCCAGGTGGGCGAAGGGGGGTATACATATACATTATATGTAAGTGAATGAGCTAAGAAAGGGAAAACAGAAAAGAAAAGTATTTTGAGCTGACTTGAATATCGCATGTATTTTGTGATTAGCAGTTGTGTGGGAGCAGGGTGGACGCAGAGTTGCTGAGAGAGTGAGTTGCTCCGACTCCGTTCACTGCCATTGAGCAGTTTTTTTCATGGATCCTCTCTGTGAATGGCACTGGGTGGAGGCAGGGTGGGCAAAGCTGGGCCTGGAACGAAATAAAGTTTAGTGCAGCCTCTGCAACATTTGTGAAGCAAGCCAAATGTGTTACCTCCAAACACAAGAGAATTAACCCACAACTAAACTGAAAAATAATTTTCAGTTCTATGAAACATGGTTTCAACATGTGGTAAGACGAAGTGAGTGAATATGTATAAAAGTAAAAGAAAATGTGTAAATGTAGATGACTAAACAAACAAACAAACATTTTGCATACCCTCGTAGGTTAATTAGGAAAACAAAAGCAGATTTTTGGGCAATTTTCATAGGATGTGTGTGTGTGTGTGTGCTTTGGGCACACAGTCTCTTGACACACAGAAGAAATTTTGAATAGAGAAACCTGTAGATGTTCTCAAGTGACAGCTGCCTCGTCTTGTTAAGTAAGAGTTTGGGAACTGAAGCAACACACGGATGGCGCAGTTTGAGTCCCACATGCAGCCAAAATTAATCAGAACACATTTTTCCAATATTTCATTTGTGCTCCATATAGAGCTCTGCAAAATTTCTCTAGAGCTTTGATTGGCAAATTTGTTGATTCTGGTGAGATTTAGTTAAAAGGAACCAGTCAATGATCTTCCTTCACAGAGAGAAAGTGACCAGCAAATGCTTTGTAAATAATTGTTTTATTGAGGTTCATTTTTGTTTTTAGCTTAAGTATGGAAACAATTATGTTTATCTGTGATATTTTTATTCATCCTTTGCATGTTGCTGCTAAACTTCTCACTGCTATACATGCAGAGTCGGTGCCAGACCACGACTAACAGGAGGGCAAGTGGTTCCCAGCGGGAGAGCACACAATCAGCATCATTAATACAAAACAAGTCAAAACTACCACATCTGTGCAAGGGCACACTTACAACTCATGCAGGATGCCGGCACATTTTCCGTACAAGTTAACAAGAATAACACAAATGAAACAATATTACCAAACACAGTCACAACAAACACTAAACGTTCACAATTATATACTGTGATATAATGCTCCTTCGCACTTGGCTTGCTAAAAGTAAATGAAACCCATGAAGTGTGCGAACATTAAGGCCCAATCCCAATTCTATTTTATACCCCTTCACCCATCACTCGCCCCTTGAAACAGAGTGGCCCTTAGAAACGGGACACCACTACTTAACTATGATACGTCATTATAATACATCACTGATCCTACAGAGATGCAGCAATGTTTATCACAAACCTCCAAGATGAAGATGTCAGCTGTAGTCATATCAGTTTAGTAGATTACAGCCTGAAAAGTGACCCTCAACTTTTTCCTCAAAAGCAGCTCACCACACAACCCTACATTCGCAGTCTCTGGACTGCGGTCGCAAACAGGCCGGGGAAGGTGGAACGTGTTTTGATTAACCCGGTGTGCTTGATCGGATCCCGTTGATCTCTCCCTCCGGGCGAATGCCTTTCAGTGCACTGAATGTATTTCAGTGATGAGTGTTATATAAAAGGTGGATATAACGCTGGATTTGGAGATGGTTTGAAACTGATAGATGCAGCCGTCCCCGCGTTAAAAGATACCGGTCATGAACTGTACCCATTTAGTCAAACTGAGTCATATGTCTAAGCATTAGGTAAACAACACGATCTTAGGGTGAATCAACAGTTATCTTCTTGAGATCTTGTTCCAACATCCCCCCCACCCCCTGCGTTTAGGTGATCATCATTTATTGGAAATAATCCTACAGCTTTATCTGTCTTTTATAAATGTGATTGTAACAAAGTTCGAAGTAAACGCGAAGCAGGAGGCGGGGACAGTGAAGGATAACCAACTTTTAATAATAAAATAAACAAACAAGAAAACAAACGTAAAGTGCAGCCAGACAGCTCCCTCACGGTCGACTGCCGGCCACACAAACAAAATAAAACATAATATAAAACTCCAGGCATGGTTGTCCCTCATCCTTCACTGTTCTCGTTCCTCCTTTTATCCTTAGGAGCTCCTACGTGAGAGATGCAAGACCCGTGCAACACTCGTAAGCACTCGCATCATCGGCCTCGCACCGTTCCCTCTCGGCCCTCGTCCCCCTCTGTTTGTCACAGTGATCAAACTCTCTTCGAAGATATGAAGTATGCACTACTACTGTATAGGTACTCGAGATTAAAATGAGTCTGTCAGAAACTGTGTTACATCCGTTTTAAACATTTTGAAGTGAGTTGAGCAGTTTGTTATTCATATGTCATCGAACATTGCTCATGCTCACTATTTTATTACATGACAACAAAAATATTAGAAACATGCAAATGTTGCAGTGGCAAATGAGTGGAAAAAAATATTCATCAAACCCCACAGGGGATAACAGTGCTATACAGTACATAACCCCCTCATCACCAGCACCAGCACATGCTGTTTACATCGACAGGATAAGACCTACAGTACATACAGTATGAATAGAGTACAGTTCAACTGTATTTCTCTTAGAGACAGAGAAGAGAAAAATGGAAGGAAGGAATTAGATATTTTGCTCAACCGCAGCAATAACAGCATGACACTAACCATTTTCTAGAACATAAAGAACAAAGCAGGTTTCAACAACACAAAAGCAAAGCTTTCATTAAGCGTAATGTTAATTAGTGTCGGTGTGGTGGAACACTTGTTCTGTCTGATTATCAGCTAATTAATCTCCAGAGAGAGCATGCTGAGTTCAGAGAGACCAGCATGACCTGCGGCCCGAGAGAGACACATTTCTGATGAATAAAAGCTACATTTGTCTGTAAATGGGCACCTGTGTGGCAGGTAAACTCACGCATGCTAAGCAAATCATCAACGGCTCGACCAGTTACTCAATCACTTACAGTCTCCCAGCCAATCCCCTTCAACTTCTCCTCCTCCAAAATAAGATTGTTTGTGCAAGCAACTCATTATGAGCCACAGTTACCTTTTGAAGTGAAGCGCCCTCTAGCTGGCGTTAAAAATATTAGCCATTTGTTACCTCTGTCGTCATGAAATATTTGCGCGTGGCTACTAATCAAAATACAGGTTCATTTATATGTAATGTGTGAACATGGTACTTACCCACCATTCTTCCAAATTTCCAAACTTTTACATGTACACATTTGCCAGATGCTTTAATCCAAAGTGGTTTAAATCCTTAAAGGTGCAATGTGTAAGGTTAAGGAAGATCTATTGACAAAAACGCAATGTAATATAACTATAACTATGCATCCACGAACACAATCCGGTTACCTCTGAAAGTGGTCGAAAGTGGACCAGCAGTTTAAAATGTTTAAGCCCTGTTTACACCTGTTTTTAGCGTTTGTCCACTTGTGAACGACCAAAATAGCAGGTGTAAACAGGGCTTTGAGAACAGTAATAGACGACTCATACTGTGGTATGGGATGGAGTACATGTTGCTCCCAAATGGGGCAGAGCCCAAATCTTCCATCATTGTCTAAGATGGAGCCCAGCTAACAAGATCTTTGTCCTTAGGGCATCGACCTCTGTCTGCAATGATAGCTCTCGGGATTCTTCAGCTTTTTTGGCTTATGAGCTGTTTCTCTTTCTGAGCAGCAGAGTATTTTGGTTTCCATTGCCCTGTACTCCTCCATTAGCTATGACTGCTGTTACGTAATCCCTCTTTGACTAATAAATATGTCTTTTATAGAGGAAGATTCTACTTCCAACATCCTAAAGTCACACTAAAAGTACTCGAAGGCAGATGTGAATGCTTGGTTAACGCGTTACAAAACCACAGCACTGTTGTTCTGTCGGTCTAAATTGGGTTATACATTACTGGGGCCGGAAGGAACCTCAGTTCTCCTGAGAGCAATAGAAGTGAATTTAAATGCCCGTGACATTAAACTAGAAGCGTTATTAATAAAAATTCTGTGTGCTTTATCATTCATTCACTTGAGTATGTTCTGAGCCTTCCTGTGGTCTGGGTGCACCATACAGAGAAAAATCTTCATTCAACCCACATTAAACAGGTGGAAAGAGAGACAGCTGTGGAAAAAGTACTCTGTGGTTGCGAGAAGTTAACACTTAAGTTGACCTTCCGTTGGTACTTTTTTCTGACTTTGCAGTTTATTAAGCACCTCCGTCAAAGAGCATCAGACATCCACCCACTGGCACAGTGCAGCACCCGTCCGCCTCCTCTAATTCAACACTCTTCTGATGCAAGTTTGCACATTTCCTCTGACATCAAGGCAGTGAAAACAACATATTTCCATTACAGAATCAACACTTCAATCTCCAAACTGTTTTGATCTTGTTATCACTTCTCTGTCCTCCTCCACCTCCTCCATCATCTACGCTCGAGAACTTTATGGAGGATTTTGAAAACAAAGTGGCCATCATTTGACACGCCGACACCCCTGACACAGTGTACCACCGGCCCAATTTCCCACTCTGCTGCTAATCGTGTATGAACTTCTTAGGCCAGCTATGCAAAACCTAACAAAAAATCACAGAAGAAACCTGGCATATAAAATTGAATGTATATCGCTGTACATCACCTCAGGCCTAAGCTTCACAAGACTGAACTCCTTTTCCAGCCGGTCAGTTAGTCAATATGTCTCTAAGATGAAGGTCACACAGTCATTGTGTGTATCACAGCGCTTTGCATTAAAAGTCTTAACCAGATCTTTGTTGTGGACCTCACTGTGGCAAGCACCCAATTCTTCATCGGGCACGGACCAGGAAAGTAGTCTACAAGTCTTGGGTGCACTCTAAATCAAAGAAAGACATTCAAATGAAACTATTGTCACAAAATTAAGATAAGTGTTTTGGATTTATCTTGTTTTTGTCCTACACCTGAGCCTTCAGGTTTTGTGTGACATGAACGCCTTTTTTGAATTTGGTCAATATTCATCACAACCCTTTCAGTCTCTCAGGTGTCCAACTGATTTCACTTAAGTAAGTGGTGAGCAAGCATATGAACTGAAAACATTTAACGTTATTCAAGTTAAACTGTCGTCCTCTTTAGGGGAGTGTGTGGGTACTTCCCTAGAAGAATGTTACTTGAGTAGATTTCATTTCCTGTATTCTTTGTTTACCTTAATGCGTCGCAGGATATCATGCAATAGGCGCTAGTAGTGAGAACACTTACAGTAGTCATGGAGTCAAGTGGAATGGATTTGAGGATGCCGCAGCACGGAAGTCAAGGCTGAAGTGGAATGGAGTTTAATTTATTAGGCATTCCTCAAATGAAATGGATTCGACTGATGGCGCTCTGAAGAGTGAACCACATATTTGCGAAATTAGAGATGGCAAAAGTGAGTGGGTCCAATATCTTTGGTCTTAAAAAGCAAGTAGGTACCATTCCGCCCTGTACAAAAACCAGCACATGCTGGTTAGATAGGGTAGGTTTTAAATATATCTTGTATTTAAATCATATCTTCCAGGTCCAGAACCATCCCTGTGCATCTACAGTCCAACGAAAAACTATTACAACACTGGACTCAGGACTGAATGTGAAAATGAAGCCTCAGGGCATACCTCATCAGGATTCACCTACTCCACATTACTCACCTCAAGCTGGGATAATTGTCTTTTTATAGCAGTGCATCTATCAGAAAAACAGTTTGACCCATTTACCATGCCCTAATAACAATGTTAGTAAATTTACGCCCTGAGAAAATTAATGCACGTCCCCACAGCTCTGGTTTATTTAAGGACTGACGGGTGTTTTGGGGTGTGTCCAGTGGGAGAGTGAAGGGTCAGGATGTGGTCCATTGGCATGGATGGTGTTGGCTTCTGAGAGCAAAAGGCAAAAATACTTCCACATATCCACACCCAATTGAACTAACCTGCTTTCCAACACTCTCTCCAGACAGACAGAAGCAAACTGAATGAATAAATGAAAGTAAATGCAGGGATATTTACAGTACACACAGGGTACACAGACAGATCGGTTAAGCAAATGTTACACCATCTCCCTGAAGGAACATTCTGCCACTGAAGATATATTTGGTACTCATAAAATGTTTTATTTATTTCTAAGTCTTATGAGTGCGGGTCCTGCTTCACAAGTATCATGATGCTTTCTCAGATCACGTCAGATCTGATCAGTTTGATGGAACATATCTCCAGGGTCAGACTTCACACATATTAACATACTAATACTTAATCCACAAACCAATGCTAGATCAAACGTCATCATCACATATACAACCTATGGTATCTATCAATTAATTCAATATTGGAATCATTTATCAATCTTTTGGGTTTGATTTTTTCATGGTTACTGTAAAACTTCCCTTCCCTTACAGTTGGATTTGCTATTTTTAACTTTCTATCGAAACTAAAGCATTATGAAGTTTTGAAACCTTAACAGGAGCCCCTCACACACTGGAGAATCTGGAGCTCTTCAACTGGATGATAAACAGATGTCAACACACACAAGTGAGGTCTGTAAGGTGTGTGGTGAACTTAGACTTTAATTCCAGGTAATTATTGTGTTTGCAGCAAATCCTCCTGACCTGAACTAACACTGACTAACACAAACTGACCCCCCCACACACACAGACTGCAGTGTGCCATGTTATACAGAGGAGATGACAGCCGATATAATTACATTAGAGCAGTAAGTACATCTAATCACCTCCATGCTACTCCAACTGCCCAGAGGATGTGTGTATGTGAGTGCGTGCGTGTGTGTGCGTCTGCTACATCTTCACAATTATATTCTCTAACTGTCATGAAGCATTAAAGGGATAATTCACCCAAATATGAAAATTACTCACCCTCAAGTTGTTCCAAATCTGTGTAAATAACTTCTGCTGAACACAAAGAAAATATTTGGAAGAATTTTAGCAATTTAAATTTTTCGGACATTAATGACTACAATAGAAGGAAAAATTAAAATGGTAGTGACAGGTGACCCAGAACTGTTTACTTTCCTAAATTCTTCAAAATATATAATTTTGTACTGAACAAGGAAATTGATACAGGTTTGGAACACCTTGA